>CM077463.1:24600453-24925453 GCA_039654755.1 Calcarius lapponicus | reverse complement strand
AATATCAAAGGGAAGTTTTTCTCTCACGGCATAAGACATAGTCTGGGGCTAAATAATAGAAAGTACCTTAGATCAGAATGAGGAAATCAAATGGTAATAATATTTCTGTGAGAAAATAAGGACGGAATACTACTAAAGGTTAAGAACATTTTTAAGTTGCTGTATCAAAGTCTAATATTCTCATTAGATTCTCTCCACCTGTGTCATATCAAAGCTTAAGTACAAATAAAAGCTAAAGGTAAGTTTTTATTTTATTTTTTATATTAGGAGTTGTGTCATGACCATTTTTTCAGCAGGTTCTTATGGCTTCCAAACTGTCTGAGGTCTAGAACACATACTACAGGCAACTGAGGATGGGCATTGTTGACCAAAGTCTGCAACATCAATGTGTTTTTCACAATCCTACAGCAAATGTCTGACAAAAATCCAAAGCTGTGCTATAATGTTTTATATGCTTTTTATTTTTAACAGAAATCAACTCATATTTTCCACATAAACATTGTGATGTTATCTCATTTTCCCTAGTCCCTATCAAAGAGATTATATCTTTTTTAATACAGTGAGCATTAATAGCTGTTCTGTATAAATATATGTGTCTATATAAATATATAAGTACCTTCATAGTAACTTATTTTGTCTGAGTCAAAATAAGATCAAGCAACATTGCCTACCTTTACAGTTCATTTTGAATTTCAGTAGCATCTTTCCTGTGTTTAAAGAAATCTCTTCCTCTAAAAGGAAAAATAGATTAAGATTTTTAAGGTCTTTCTGTTGCTTCCTTTTTCATATTTCATTTTTCATTGTTGCTTTCTTTTTCATATTTCTGTACAATGAATAGTTAGATCCAGTACAGTGTAGTGGGTAAACCTGTACTTCATGAAACAGCCAGATCTGTGGACTTTGTTTCAGGATTGTTATTTTTTTATTATACAAGGTTATAGGCCAGGCACTGAAATTAAATATTTTTGTCATAAATACCTTCTTGTCCCACTTTTATTTTCTGATGTCAGGAATAACTCAAGTATTTTATTGCCATGTAACCATTATAGCTGAGTCCACAACTCATAACCTCTAGGTAAACTTCATATCCATCAGAACCACATGGTAGTTAATAAAATTCAGTAGATGCTGGAGTCCATCTGTGGTATTTATTTAGGTGTCTAATTGCAGGACTTCCCTCTGGACAAGCTGCAGTGAGTACTGGAGCCATGGTAGAGGTTCTCCAGCTACCTGTTACACTTTCCATTTAGCTTGGCCATCATTCCGCTACAGGTTTACTTTTTGTGGAAAACTCCTTTCATTTTATTTCTACCATCTTGTTTATTTAAATAATTTCTTATATGAAAAAAAGGCCAATATATTTTATATATGCAGTAAAAAGCAACTCCTAAAATTGTTTAAGATTCTTACCTCAAGACTTATTCTGGCAACTTGTTCTGGTTTTCTGACTTTATGTAGCTTAAGAAACCACTCCAAATTCCACTGTTAGATAATTCTTATGTTTGACAGCCAGTTAATGCAATTTTATTTGTTGATAAGTGGATACCTCTTAGTTAAAAGGTATAGTAATCCTTTCGGAATTTACTTCAACTTTCATGTTCTGTAAGGAAATAAATATTTTAATAGCATCATATTGATTACTGGAATGTATAACAAACACATCCCAATGTGTTGATTTCTTGTAATTATTGCAAAACTGCTTGCCTACTTGCAGCATTGATTCCAAATGGATGTGAACCAGCATTTCTCTCCTCTCCCTTTCAGGAGGCAGGATACTTGTCAAATTAATCAGATGGGAAGAGACAGCAGATTGAATAATTTCAAATAGTAGAATAAAGCCATAAAGTCCAGTTTCTCACATTGCTGAGAGCAAGCAGTGACCATGGGATGGAAAAATCAGAAGTGACATTTGAAGATTAGTAAAGTCAGTAGGACCAATTAATTAGGACAATGAACCAGAAGAAATTTCATTTACCTGAGAATCTAAAGAGAAAAGAGAAAAAAAAATTCTAATCATATTGTGGGATTTTGCTCTGCTCCTTCTTCAGATGATATTATCATATTAATGAAAATGTTTCAGGAAAGAAATATTGGAATCTCTAAATAAAAAAAAAAAAACTTTATGTTTTCATTATGCCTTTTTTCTTCAGGTGTCTGGTAAGTGTAAATTGCATTCCAAAAACTAGAGATAGCATAAAGCAACTTATTAAACCAAACTAACCAGTATCTCTTAAAACTAGTTGGGTGCTACCAAGGGTTTGGGAGGTGGCAACATTTCACCCTGGCCCATCACCTGTCATACAAACTCTAACTTAGCCCAGACATAGGTGGGTACTACAGCCAGACTTTCGTTTATTCCCTGACCTTACAGTAGAATTTAGAACAGAAAATGCAGATGTTGATAATGCATTACACATTTACAGGAATACTGGTTAAATGTGGGCAATATATTCTGCTTTCTCATGCAACCAAGTTTTTGAAACTACATTTATTCGTTGAGTTTGATTTCCTCATGTTCATCATCATTAACAAAAGCTAAAGCTTTACAAATAGAGAGGTGCTATGAAAGATTAAAGTTGTCTAGCCTGGCATTTTTGAACTACTGAATGTTCTAATTTGTGTGCTGTGACTCTGCATGAGCAGTTCTGTATTATTTTTTTATGCTTCTCACTCTGTACTTGTAAATTCATACATAAAGATGAATCTGCAGCGCATTGTCAAATGAAATTATCCACCAACAACAGCAATAACAGGATCTTCAACACAGCATAAACAAGCATGCAGAACCACACATTTCATCTGAAATACCCATTACCAGCACAGTTGCCCACTTAAGCTTAAGGAGAGGAATTCCTTTCCTCAGCTTCTCCAGCTGACTCTCAGATTTGCCTCTGAAAAGCCATTCCCTGCAATTACAGAAACAAACTCATCTTGGACAGGCACAAAGTGAGGCTGAAGTAGAGCTGAGATGGCAATTTTACTTTTATGCAAAACAAAGAGACCTGTTTGAAAAGTCCACCTTTATCAAATACTTTCTGAATGTGAGTGGCATTCCTTTTTGCTCAGCAACCAAATTATATATTTCCTTGAATTATTTTGATGCGTCTCCTCCCAGAGCAATTCATCGGCTCAGGCTGTTCCTGGCTGCTGAGAACAATCACTGTTTGCCAAGCTGTACCCCAGTGGGCTGGGGGAGACCTGAGCAATCTGCTTATTCCCAAGGTGCTTATTTTAACAGGTAGCAAAATACTGTACTGATCAGCAGGCAGGCTGGGGGCAGGGGTGGGGTGAGGGGAGGAGGAGAAGGCTGTGATCCCTAACTCATCTGCCCTGTCCAGCAGGGCTATGAGACATTCTGTTAGTTTGTCTTTAAGCAAACTGCTGACTGTTTCACTTTTATAAAAAATTGCATAAATGAGGCAAGTTCTGCTTTCTTACAAGTTTTGTTATGAAAGGTTCACACATCTTTGTGTGAAATAAAAGTATGATGCTAATCAACACCTTCTAGTCATTAAGATGCGCGTTCTATATATAACTTCTTTTCCTTTGTGCAGTAAGATAGTAACATCCCTTTTCCATTTCATTCAAACTGAAATTTTGTCACTAAAATATTTACTGCTTAAATAATGCAATTTTAAAAATATTTATTTTTTGTTTGTTTGTTTTAATCCACTGCTTTGTGGTAGAGAATAGCAGGAAAAGCAAAATTAAGCCCAATGGAGTGAGTGGGCAAGGGCTGCCATTTTTCACCTCCAAGTGCTATTTTCTATAGGCCTTACATCCAATGTAATTGGGACAGTATTTCTCCGCACGGGAAGTACCTAGTAATTAGAGAATTAATCTAGATCCACCCGTTGGAATAAATCAGTGTCATGCAATTGCAGATGTTTAAAACAAATCCACATACCTGGGAGAAATCTATACCAGGAGATAAAATTATGAAGTGGAGATAGGGTAGTAGTTTGTTTGGGCTTTTTTTTAGTTTTAGTTGCTTTTCTTGGGGTTATACGGCTTTTTCTTTTATTTATTTTATGATTATTTTATTGGGATTTTACTTTTTCACTGCATTTTCAATAACTATGGTATGATGGTCCCATTTTTAACTTGTCAGTGGCTTAACATTAATATCTTCCATTTTCTTTGCTTAGTTAAAAGTCAAAAGGAGGAATATTTGGAAAATAAGCTGTATTTCTTCATTAAATGTGCAGGAAGTGGAAAATTACACCCTACAGATAGATATTTTGGAGGGACCAAACCTGCTGTACAATGAGGCTTAAAGCACATGTTGTGCCAACACAGGTGTTCTCAGTCTGAGTCTGGACACCTCTTCTCACAGTCATACTGGTGTTTTGCTTTAGAAGTGCAAGACAGAGCCTTGTTTATGAGATTAGAGCAGTACATCTGAAAACACTGTGGTGCATCTCTTTGGGGTTTAGGACTACAGGATTATGTGTTTTGGTTTATTGAGCTGTTCAGCTGACTTACCCAAGAAACAAGGGTCACCTCTTGGAAGCGTAAATGGGCTCTCACAAGAAACTTAGTGAGATAGCAAAACCCTAAAGTCTGAGCACCAAAACATGTAACTATGAAATGAGCATGAAAAACATAAAGCTTCATGCTGATGGCAGAACCCAGAATATACCCCTGCTCATTAGTGAGATATAAAATGGTGAACCACTGCAACCACATTGTGGTTTTCATTCTTCCTAATCTTGTTTCACTTCAGCTGGAAGAAACTGTTTAGAATCAACAAACTGGCCTATAAACATGGGAAGAAGAGTGAAGAATGAATGTTACATGCTTTTGAGTGCATTTTAAAGGGAACCATGTAGCATTTATGCACTGAAAATAGGATGCTAACTAGCCCAGCAGAAAGAGCATGATGGTGTCTGATCATATAGCTGTGAGATTCATTTTTCTTTACAAAGCACTTATAGACTATCTGTCTGATCATCACCTGAGACCTAATAATGCAAAAATTATTCTTTCACATATCCTAACTGCTTCTAGGTTCTTCTAGGCTACTTCTAGTATTGAATAACAGAGATAAATTCAGCCTACTAAAATGTTTCTCAGCAGAGGATTTAGAAGTTGCTACTGGCTGATAAATACTAGAACATTTTTTAACCAGATAGCATATAAATCCCTTTTTCTTCTCCTCTATTAATAAGTCAGGAGCAAAATGGTCTTTTGTCATATTGTAGTGACGAGTCAACAGAAGAAGCTATAAATATGGGGGAAAACCTTTTGGGAAAGCAGTGCTTGCAGTCTGGTTCATTCCTTTGGCTTGTTCTCCCTGAACACTTATCACAGTGCATAGGAAAACACTTTATGCATTGATAAATGAAAGTCTGGATGCAATTCTTCTCCTCATCCATTAACCCTCCAAAAGAGAAGAGAAAAGAAAGAAATGGGGTATGTTGCCCTAGCAAAAGGCTCCTTATCTGTTACTAAAATTACCCTTTGAAAGTGATGTGGTTTAATCTCAGTCTGGCTATGCCAGGCTGAGGTGCCATCCCACAGGAATTTTGCATGGCAGTGCCCATGCAGGATTGAGAGTCCTGTGCTGGAGATCAGGAGGCCTGCCCAAGAGGGACAGCCCTTTAGCTGGAATGGCACACATCTCAGTGGGATTGGTGCCTAGGAGAACTTGTGCACTGGAAATCAGCTGAAGAACATGTTTAAATATACCAGCCACTGGTCTGGCCTGGGCACCTTACTGTGAAAACAAGATTGCTATCTAGTTGAGGCTTCCCTCCTCTGCAGTATAATAACAGAAGGGACTGCACAATGGACTTACTGTACATGTGGAGGCAGTGCCTGTGGCTCCATAATCTTTGGCTGAGTAGCCCCTTAAGGCTTGCAGAGTGGTAATTTCAACACTGATGAAATGTTTGGCCACACTGGATAATAAAAAATGATGAAGAAAACAAAGGATGTGAAGAAGGGTCCAGACAGCCTGCAAGTGAATGAACACATATTTTTTTTTTTTTTGCTGATGCTTGAGGATAGAGTTCTCTGAACCTTGCTTTTTCACAGAAGAGTCCACAGCTTTGAAGATAATACTGCTTCTGTTTAGGTAGAATACTGATTATTCCTCAATTAAGAAACAAGAATATCAGGGGTTTTAGTAGCACTAGCGACCTACCATTCAGTGTTTGAGAAAATTCAATGAAAATGTGTAACTGTCACAAATGAGTTGTTTCAAGGACATGGAAACATGCTGAGTGAATAAATCAAATTTTGAATCAGATTAGGAGCTATTTCAGTGTGAGGAAACTATATATTTGAAAGTCCTTTAGTTTAAAATTCCCTGATCCCCAAATCCCATTGATTTTCTCCCTTTCTGTGTCATGGTCCTTCTACTGCTTGCATGATTTTATGGTATTTAAATTCTCCCCAGAGAAGATCACAGGCTCATTCTGCTGCAGACTGTACAAACACAATAAGTAAGCCATTCTTCAGAAGACTCTAAAGGCTTACAATCAACATATATAGGCATGTTAATAGAACAAGGTATAACAGTACTCTGTACATGAAACATTTACAAAGAACAGTGATCTGGTCAACGCCACCACAAAGATCAGTTGCAGAACCAGCAACATCATCCCAGGCTCTGAACTGGGAGTCCTGGGCTGTAGTCACCTCTCTGTGGTTGCTAGATCTCTTTATGTAGAATTTGACTTACAGCCACACATGCAAATGTATCAAAATCATTTCCACTCAACTGTATTCTCCTCTGTAAATCAGGAACTAGGAGCTATTGCCATGCACTCAACAGCATCGTATTAATTGGCCCCATTTCATATTCTTTTTGTCTGACCAATGCAGCTTGACAGTCTCTAATGGGATTTTCAGATGCACATCATGGATTCTTAAGTGATCACTTTTTTCTCCCCAAATACATGGGTTTGCTCTTTTTCAAACCTACTTCTGCATCCTTCTGGTACCTAATTCCCAAGCACACAATAAAATTCTAATTCTTCTTAATCTGCTTTTTTTTTTTTCAATGACAGTAATTGCAGAAACATCTAAATAGATGAGTTAATCTTTTTTTCCTCTAAATACAATGCTATCTCGTTCACTCTTTAAAAACTTATTTTTAAGATAAACAATTTCTATGTAATTATATTAGTACAATTTTACAAATTTAATACCAAATTAAATATATTCTCTCCACACCAGAGGTCCTACTCAGTCCCTGTAGCTTGATCAAATTACAGATAGATGAGACTAATTATCAGGGATCTAGCATGTATAGAGAATGTAACTTGCTTGCTGAAAAGGCAATGTTGAAACTACTTATTGAATGCACCTTATCCTGTGGACTGACACTGTATTTCCAGGATTACATATCTATGTCCTTCATGCATATTCTCCAGAGTGAAGACTACCATTGCTCCAAATTATAGATACGTTCAAAAAGTATGGATTAAAAGCCTGCTACGTGTAAAAATTGCTATTCTAAATGGTATAGACAATAATCTGGACTAATCAATATGAAAGTTTTTATATTCATAAAAGTCTCAATTGTTTTCGTGCATGAAGACAGGAGTACCTTTAGTGAATAAAATTACCTTTTGTGCCTTGTAAAGGAGGAATGTGGTAGGATGTTTTTTTTATATTGACTTAATGATAAAAATGGAATATTTTCCACTAAATCTATATTCATAGGTAATGTTTTTGCAGCAATCCATTGTCTGCTCATTATTTCTAAAAAAAAGCATCAGCTTATTATTTTATGGAGAGCTGAATTACACTAATATCATCATAAAGATAAAGCCTGGCTGCTTAGCTCCTCTCTGTATTTATGCAACATTTTCTGTATTGTTGTTTGGCCTATCCCAAATCCAATTTTGACTGCGAGTTTAGCTGGATATATCAGGTCACTTATGTTTTAAAAAGACTTTCAAGGGGTATTATAAAAATATTCAGGTATTCCTCAAGAAGTATCTATATAACATAGTCTATATTTTAAGTCACTTAAATCCATTTTATCATTACTCTTACTCAACGTAGTATACTATACGCTGACTAAAACAACAAATCTAAATTACAATGCCCTTACTTTGTAGTGATAGGAGTTCAAATATCCTCTTGTAGGTATTGTCTTCAAAGCTGTTATACCTATTGCATAAAATACTCTGGCAGACTTTGCTGAGGGTCTATCTTAATTTTAATTCTTTTCCCTAGCTTGTGGATCTTGTTTCTCTAACCTTCCTGAATAACTAAGATCATTGTATTGCTGTGGCACTCTGCTTGCCCTTAGCTGCACCTTCTCCATTTCTGTAATATCCTGTTTTATAATAGAGTGACCTGCACTGTGCCATTTTCTTAATATGGACTCATTAGTGTCTTGGACTGTGCTAGGATAATTTCCTCAAATTTCTATTGAATAATCGTATCTATACTTTTCCAGCACATTGTTGGCTTTTACCTCTTTTTTTGACTAATAAACATTACTCAAATTAATTCACAGTTTTTCCCAGCATTGTGAAAACCTTTCTTTTCTCTAGTATTTTGGTTTAAGTCAGCAGCAGTGAAGGCCTTCAGACTGATGTCAGTGGTCTCTTTCTTTCTCCCACTAAGAGCCAAGCATCCCTCCCTCTGTCTCCTGTCTTTTCCCAAACTGCCTCTTCAAGATTTCTCCCCACTCCCTGGAAGTTCCTCTTATGTTGAAATTAGGGATTGCACAGTGAGTATTGAAAGCCAAGGATTTCCTTTCTTGGGAGGTACCTGAATATGAGTACAGTGATCAGTACAAAAGGTGCAGAAGGGTGTGAGGTCCATGGTGGGAGGAGAAGACCTCTTCATAAGGAAGCAGAGAGGCAGCTGATGAAGGTACTGGGAGAGGGATAGTTTGTTTGGGGATGGCTTTTACAGCATTTAAATTCTCCCTAAAGAAGGTAGCAGGCAAGGACAGAAGAGAAAGGAAAATGAGGTCACTTCATCAATGCTTACATACAGCTGGGCAAAAAAAGCCTCACAAATCTAAACCAGTTTCCTTTAGGTGTGACCAACAAAATACATGCTCATCTTCATAGTGTTGCATTTTGAGCTTTACACCTGCTTATTCAGAGTTACTGAGTCACCAAACCATTATTCAAACCATGATTATACATATGACTTCTTGAAATGAGCTAAAAGGCAGGAAAAAAACCCCAATCTCTTTCCACATGATGCTATTTTTTAATTGTAATTGAGTCCTACAAGGTGACACATTCTAAATATATCACCATCTGTTTTACCAGATCAGGTTCTCCACAGGTAATTATGACGCTGAGATCAAAACAAGCCTGGTAAACTGCTAGCTGCAAGAGTTGACATACAAGCTCCAAAAATGAGATCTGAGCACCCATATGAACATGTGTAATATGTCTGATAAAAAAAGCTGTGCCTTTTGAAATCAGAAATCCTGTATGTATTTTTACAAGTCTCATATTTAAGAATTCAAACTAATATGAAAAAATTAATCCATGCATTATACTTCCACTGTCCTAAAAGTAAGTATTACTTCTACTACAAAGACCGTTTTAACCTTTTCCCCTCTTCTGTGAGAGGATTCCAGATTTCAAAGATAGAAATTGGTTAGGTTTTCTTTAGGAAAAGCAAAAAAAAAAAAAATACCACAGAGATTTTAATTTCACACACAGTCTTTTAATTCAACAAAATTAGTACAAGGGAGCTTAAAACCCCTCAGATCTGCAACATGAGGAGGAGAAAAATAAATAATTTGAAATAATTTTTACTTCTTTTCCACAGTACCCTCTTTCAGGGTGAAGTGGGAAAAAGCAGGCTTTTCCCTTTGTCTAGAGGAAGAGGGAAGGCAACACAGATCTGCTGCACCAAAACCCTGGGTGCTAATCTTGGATGTCCAAGAAAAGTCACACTCCTTGTATTTCTGTACCTGCTAACAGTAAAGTTCTGCTTCAGCCATTCCAGTCTGGGAAAGCAGAGAGGCTGGACAGCACAAGTGCCACAAACATTAAATCTTCAGTATTCCTGAGAGGTCAACTATATTTCTGCAAAAGAAACTCTGTTGTGCTCTGACATTTGGAGGGATTTGAATCCTTTGACAGGGACATTTGGAGTTAGATTTGAATCCTTGCTTAAACATTATAAATTCAAGTTTTTAAAGGAAAAAAAAGCAACATTTTTAGGGTTGATGTGTATGACACAAAACATATTAAATATTTTTGACTTGTTGTGTTCAGCTGCTAATTTTTCATGCTTTACATTTACATTTTATTACATGTTCCTCAAGATGCATATTACTCAGCATCAAAACATTCTTATGTAACTCGCAGCAGATAAGAATGTTGATAGTGCCAAGATTATTCTTTATAGCATTTTGGTATCAAACATGAGGGAATATCATCATGAGAGAGATTGGATTGGGAATATCAATTTGAAATTAAAAATTGTATTTAATTTTAAAAAATTATAACATATTAGCTATACCATTACTTCTTCTAATGTTCAGAGTCACAACAAAAATATATTAGTGCATCATGTTATCTTATCTTCATATGTAGTTATTTGTTTAACAGCACTTAGCATAAATTAAGGAAAGCAGGAGAATCTCTACACCCATAAGGGAATTCACAAGGAAGAATGATAGGGATTCCCTTCATTTTTAACCGCAGAATGCTATATCCATAAAGAAAATTATGTCCATGCTTTTAATTTTTGACTGACATACGAATACTGTCACAAAGAAGTTGCAGTATATGTGTTCAAGCAAGTGAACTTTTGAATTAAAACCCCAAAATTATATTCCTGCTCATTAATAACAATAGATGTTGGAATTATTTTTTTCAAAAAGCTTTTGTTTGAATTTTTAAAAACCTTTTTCATATTTAGAACCCTTAGGTTTATAGTTTAAAAAAAAGAGAGCTTTTAATAAGAAATTAGATGCACTTCTATTTTCTTATGTCAAAGTAATTTTATTGTGAGAAATTACACCTAATATAGATTGAGGCTTTACAACAGAGAAATATCAAGAAACAAGGACAGAGCAAACTAAGAGGCTTGCATGAAGTACATCCCATTTTTTTTCGTACTTTCAAAATTTGAGCTGTTAGCATCCAAACAAATTTCTGGACTAATGGTTCTTCTTGAGGTTCTCATTTTCTTCTTATTTTTACTGTTTTTTCCCAATGCCTTGTTGTTTTCTGCATGGAGCACTTTTAGCCCTTGTACAGCTTGATTATCCCTTCAGAGATGCATCCCATCTGAATGTCCAAATCTGCTCTGCAGGAGACCTCCAGTAAATCCATGTGCTTTCACTCACTAAGTTTGTGTCACATCCAGATGGAGGGTGGTCTGGATGTAGAGCTGTACACAAAACTGTTGACAGGTCTGCTATTTCTGCTGTGTGATAGTCAATGAGCCACTAAGAAGCTTTGTGATAATAAAGGCTAATTAAACATATGTAGAGAAAAAATGCTGTACTAATGCTCACTAGCTTAATACTTGGGGTGTTTACTGCATCTCACTGTTCTGGGAGAGCAAAAACTGCTTATTTTTAAGAGTCCTTGGACTTGCTCAGGAATAACTAAAACCTCAATTTTTAAGAAATTAACCTCAATGGACTTTTTTTTCCTAATGGTCTTCTTGGAAAGATGACCACCTCATCATTCTATTCACTTCATCTTATTGCTGAACTGGCTTCATTTCTCACCACTATTCATAAAAATTACTTAACCTTAAAAAACAGAAAAGAAAAGAAAAACTCTTTGACAGTGCCAGAGTTCATTTATGTCTAAGGCTTTTATAGCTACAATCTAGTTTTTACAGAACAAGCCCCTTGAAGGCCTTCAGAGGTTAAATATCTGTATTTAGATCCTTATCTTCTTATTACTCAATATTCCCAATCCATTGCACTTGGAGCACTGGTTATGATTTTTCCTCATGTAAGATCCTTGGCACCTTATTCATTTTTGCCTAATGTAGTTTTCTTCATTGTTCTGACTACACATTTTCCAGTTCTTTATATAACTCAGACATCCATCCATACAGAGTGAATTTGACAATTCTCATCTAAGATTTTATCTTTTTTTTCCTTCTGGAGAAATATAAGATTGAGTTGGACTTTCTTACGTGATAATGATGTGCAATGAATCAGCCAAGTGAAAAGTACCTATCCTCATCTCTTCTGACTGGCCTGGTTGGCCTCAAGGCTAAGAGGGAACGCTGTGAAACAACATGAGCCCCGGAAGAAACCCCAGCATGAGACCAAGGCACCATTAGAAGTGTAGGTAGAAGCTGAATGTGAGACTCAGATGTGTAATCTGCAGACAACAAATAAGAGGCTAGGACCAACAGAAGCTACATACTGATTTATTCATACCAATGGTGGGGAAGAGACTACAAAGTATCTCTTGGGGACAGACATCCAATGGATAGCCTGCATTATCTGGAAGCAGATATATGAACATACTCTACATAGGTAATTAATCTGGGTTTATTTAGTTGGCTATCTGTGTACTAAAAGGTACACAGGGTATGGATGTGATTGGGAAATGTGAAATAAGTTTAATTTTTAATAAGTGAATGGACTGGCCAGAAACTATAGGCATTTGAGGTGCATAAACTCTTCGCTGTACTCATTAGAGAAGCTGTGGCCACGATGAAAGGAGGCCAGTGCCTCAAAGGGATTTCTGTACAGTACATAAGAGACAATGAACACTTGTTGTTCCCTTATAAATCCCATCCCAGCCTCTGCTTACTCTCACTGTTCTCAGTCAGTCATGCTAACTTTGCTCAGGGCTTTTTCTGGATGCATCTATCTGAGCCACTTCAAGGGTGGTTTTGCATATGTCTCTTTGTAAGAACTTTGATAAATATAGTCTCCTTTTACCCTACTTCCCAAGCCTAATATACTTCTTCTTGGCGCCAGTTTGAGTACTAGTCTGACACCAGTTCAAAATGCCACTGGTAGAACCTATTTTCCAGTATGCCTGTTAAATATTCCTAGTGCAAAAAGAGGTTACTCTTGACTTAGATCTTCTAAGCTATACTTTACAACAAACAATATAAACCAACCAAAACTTTCAAAAGAAACAAAGCATTGATCCAAAAAAACAATGACTATTTGTGGTAAAGAAATGCAGACATTTCTGTAACACAGGAAAAAATAGCTAATTTCTCTCACCTTTTGCTTTCAGAAGATTTTGCATGAAATGTAAAAAGGACTATAAATCAAAATTTTAAGCAATGCTATTGGTTCAGTGTAAAATATCAACTACTTACACAATGATTATTGCAGAAATTGCAATTTTTTAATTTCACACTTGCATGAAGTGGCATTTCTCTGTGAATAAGAGAGTTACACATCTTGGAAATGCTATGTTATTTTTATAAAATAACAAGCAAAAATATTTTCTCCTTGAAAACTCTACAGTTGAGTCTAAAACACTGTTGGATGTCTAAAACGCCTTTTGAAAAGAGGAAGAAGTGGAAACAGTAAGTGTATTGTTTAAAGATAGCCCTGCAAAACTCTTTTCTCAACATATATTTCCCTGAAAATAAGTGCCATTCACTTAGATTGTTGTTTAAGTATGGAACATTGTTCATGAATACATTATAGATTCACACATAAGAATATTATGAATCCATAAGCTGTTCATATTCATCAACCTGTGTAAAATTCATGAAGCAATCTTAGGCCAGATATTGACAGGTAAAAATTCCTTGTGCTCATGACACTCATTTTAGGCATACTCTATTAGCATGCATGCAGATAGATGTAGTCAACAGTTTCTTTTAGCTAAAAACCTGAACTATGGAGGATTCAAGCTGCCAGGCTGCCAGACCACACATTAATGTCATCAAGAAGCAACATGTTAGAGGAAGGGGAATGCTGGTTTCAAAAATACCTGATTTTTAGAGAAGTAACCTTGAACCTGCTGAACAACTAACAGGTTTCACCAAGACTTGTGCTCTCTTACACCAAGTATTTAAAGGTCTGAGGGGTGAAATTCAGAGCTCATGTAAATTAATAGCTGAACTGCATTTGAAGCTAAGAGAGCAAGAATTCCGCTTGATCTTTTGTTCTTCATTCTGCAAAAGTCTGCATGAACAACTCGTCTGATGCAGTCACATTGGATTCACTGGGACACTGAAGAATCTTATTTTCCAACAGCATTTTATAAAACAAGAAGTAAATTGGCAGTTTTCAGTTATAAGAAAATGTGTTGAGGGGGAATGTCTGAGAAACGAAGGACCACATGCTCATACTGCATAGAGGTTTGAGCGTGATTTTTGAGTTAGAGACAATGCTCTCCTGATGAACTCCTGCTGGAGTTGAAAGACATAAGAGTGGCACATGTCACAGCCCTCCCACTTCCTGCCTATCTAGTTGATTTGCAGCCATCCTGACAACTGCCACTTTCTTGGGTAATGATACACCGTGTGCCGCAGGAAAGGAAAATCCCATTTCAGAGCTCCTCCCTCTGCCACACCAAGAGTTGTACTGGTCTAAGCAATGGCTGTAGGGCAGTGTGGCTACCAAAGTAGTATCACAGGTCTTGAAGGCATCTGATCTTACTTCATCTCGTGAATACCAGAAGTTAATCCACTGTGTTCAAATGTTTTTGCTTTTTTAAATATAACTTTAAAGTAATCACACCTATGGAACTCCTGGAAACTAATTAACTTGTGCTATTTTAAATATTTGTCATTACTAACAAAAACTTAAAAATAATCCTTAGTGCTTTCCTGATTAAAATACTATAGCTGAATATTATAATTGAAAACATATAAACAGAATGGTGGTCACACTTTGAAGTTTAAAAGAACAGAAGTAAAATAAAACCTAATTCTCCTCCAAGCATGTTAGTGAAAAATGCAAAGACAACAATTAAAAATATCTCATGCGTGTTTTAATAGAAAGAAAACGCTGAGTGGTCAGCTAGCAGAAAGAACTGAGCTCACCAATGTAACAGAGGCATTTCAGGATCCTGGGGAATGTCCTTAAGACAGAGGCCTATTCTGTTAAGCAGAAGAAAAGTCTTGTTGTGAAGATGGCCCTCTGAGAAGACTCTGCTATGGCAGAGTCTGCAAAGACATGTTTTGGTTGTGGAAGGGTTTGAAAGCCCCGTTGTAAGCATCATAATGGATGAAAGTTTACAAATGTAGCCTGGAGGAGTAAAGGAAATTAGTTGCTTCCATGGAAGATTTTGGAGGAAAATCTGTTATTTTTGTAATTGAACGTTTGAAGTGGTGTGCAGGTTCCAGTTTACATTTTTATATTAATACTCTGTATGTTTTCTTTCTTAACAGTATGGACTTGTTATGGACTTGTTTTTTATTCAGAGAAACTCAGAAGTTTTAGCATGTTTCATTTGATACTTTCTTTTTCCTTGAGAGACTGCATTGTTATTGGAGTTCCACAACAAAACTACCATTTATCCATTTTTGGCATGACAATTCCTTCCTGATTAAAACACAAAATGTCAGAGGAAAGGAAGAGAAAATGTGTTTTATCTCAGTCACAGCTGACCTATGACAGTATTTTCAGATATTTTAGGCCATTTGGAAAAAGTAGTACAATTTCAAAACCCAACAAGACTCTTACTCCTGACTTGAATAGTAAATGATGATATAGAAAGATATCTGTGCAGATGGGTGCACACAAACCTAAACTTCTCCTGTTATGCTCAAAGCTGTCTGAATGAAAGCCATCTCCAGGCTGGTAACCATGTGGCTTTGCCCTGCCCTGTATTTGACATAACATGCCCTCTTTTCCAGCATATGGGGGTGGCCCTAATCAGCCCTCAGCAAGGCATGTTACCTTGCACACAGTGCCTTGCTGACTCAGACACAGATTCTAGAGTAGTTTTGCCTCTGAGGCTTCTCTCTGTTAACAAACTGGCAAACTAAGTGTGAAATATTTGGAGAGGCTGGCTTTGTGTATAAGTCTGCTTATCCTTATCTTAGAAAATCTGTCACGATGCTGTGACTCAGTAACTCATGAACAGTAACTCATGTTCTGTATCATTATTTGGTGGCATAGCTATGAATACAGCTTTGCCACCATGTTTACTTGTCCAAATCATTTGTATATCTTCAGATCCTGAAGTCTGAAGTAACACAGCAGTGAAAGCAAGTCTTGCGGAGCACCCAGTGTCCTTCAGCTAAAACAAGACACCAAAATGCTTGGGCTGGCACTGTGCACACTTCTGCAGAGTGATCAGGGCACATCTAAGTGGTTTGTGCCTTCTCCACAGCTGTGAGGCAGCCAAGCATGTTTGCACATTTCACAGGACACCAGAGAACTGTTATGGGATGAGTAGTAGTCTGCTGGAGCACCTTCTGTTAACAGCTCCTAGTTTCAAGACATGGGGAATAGGAAGCAATGTATGGTTGTTTATTGGACCCTTAGTTCACTTCCCTGCTGATCTCACCACCTCAAAGTTGCTTACCTTCGGCTCCCGTTATAAGGCTCACCAACTTGTTTTATTAGGAGTTTTGCCAGTGGAAAAATGGTTGGGTGCAATACCTGGGTATTTGTTCAAGTTCTTTAGGGTAAGATATTGCCCACATAAAGATTGATCTTAATACTGGAGGTTACTGACATAAACCATAACAATACCACCTTATTTTCTAAGCTGGTTGGCAGGTGACACATTTCCCTCTTTTCTACCATTACCTGCTGTGGACAGAGATAAATTTCTTCCCTCATCTTTGGAAAAAAGATATTAAACCAAAGCAGTTCAGAAATGTGTCCGGTAATGAAGTAGGGAGTGTGTGACAAAATGGAGGTTCTTTATTAGATTCTACATAAAATCCTGGAAAGTCAAAGAATGCCAAAAATTCTTGAAATCCTATAGAAATAACTTCCTTGTGCATCAGTTCTAAAAGGAAATTGCAAAAATCTGTTGGATCACTGTCACTGATTTGTAATCCAATACTTTTATGTCAGAAACATGTGTGTCTCTAGACATACAAAATCCTGATCTTTTTTTTTTTTTTATTTAATGATGCCACTATACTATATTGAGCAATCAATAGATGTTTTCTAAGAATAATAAATACAAAGTCTGAAGTCACTAACTGGGCTTATGTCTCATTAGAAGTCCTACTGGCTGTAGAGGTAAAGTAGATCACGCTCCTCTCTGTCAAAATAAAGTACAAAGAAATGTTCTACTTTCTCCTTGCAGTTTTTCCTTATGGAGTCTCATTATTTTAATAATTAAGCACTTTTCATGGCAGCAAACTAGCAACACCTTCATTTTTATGTTTCATGAAGAGTAATAAATATTTCCTTCATGTAGCTACATGCAGCCCTTCTTTCACAAGAAATATTGTTTACCTTTCTCATAATGACACAGTAAGGGCCAGCCTTACTCAGAACGGTATCTTTCAATAAAGTGCATGCAACACAGACAAACAGCCAGGCAATGCTGCACACTTAGAATTGAAATACATGGCTGTCATGGAGTGAGGCCATTGCGCTCCAGCTTTTTCCTGTTAAGCATAATTGCTTTTCATAAAGGTTCTATGGAAAAAGTAAGCCAACCTCTCCAAAAAAACCCTGCATGACATATTTCTTGTAACCTTTCAGTCTCTCTGTGTGTAATTTATAGCTGTCACAGAGAAACACTATTTTTAGAGTATTGTGGTAGTACGATTGGTACTGATTTTCTGATTCATTGTCCCATTCTCTGGGGCTCCTGTTTCATAGTGGTCTTCAGAAGTTCATATTTTATATATATATATATATAAAATTTTAGAGGCCAGCACAGTCTTTGATCCTTTCCTGTGTCATATTCAAAGAGAGGCCTGGCAAGTTGCCACCAGTCTCTAAAAGGTTGCTGCTATGGGCAGTGCATCTACAGCTATAATGTGGTTGTAAGAAGCTGTGAAGGTAAAAACAGTTAGTAAACTTGCTTAGGAAGTAAGAACCAACTTGAGCTCTGAGAGTTTTCTTGATTCATGTATTATGAGCCATCTACTATGAATATGCATAAGGTTACCTCTTTTGAACTTCCATGAAACAAATTCTCATAAATAAACAAGGAATGCACAGTACCAGCTGACAGAGTCACTTAGACTAGATGTATTGTGCTAATGGAGCGAAAAGAATAAAAATTTTCAAGGGCTTCAGCCCTCAATTTTAATAAATTTCATGGAAATCGGATCAAGCCCTAATTGCTAATTCATCTGAAATTATTAAAAAGAGATTTCAATTACATACTACCATTGAATTTTGATGTACCAAATTAAATTAGGACACTAGATTGTATCTTTTTCTTAAATCCAGACCTATTTAAAAGCCTTTTCTGTAAATTCTGAAAAGGAACTTTGTGTTCAGTTATGTTGTAAAAATCCAGCATTAGTATGAAATAGTAGGTTAAATCTCTTACTGAAGATTTTTAATGACATTTCAGTGTTCCTCTTATAATTACTCTTCATCTAAGATATCCCATAATGATGTTGGACATTCTTGGTTCAGGCTCACTGGCTTGCTTCATTAGCATGTCATTCCCATTCCACATCATAAGATTTAATTGTAATGCCGAATATGCACAGCTCTCTACAGAAGTCTAATCAAAGTGGATTCACTTGTATTATTAATATCAAAAATCAGTCCACTTGCTATTTTTATAAATAAAAGAATCCAGATACATAAATCAGCTGTCATTTATTAGCATGTTACTGGCATATCTGCCAGACATATGAGCAGCCCTATCAGAGTTCCTTAGGATTATTTTCATCAAGATTAAAACCTTTCTACATTAAATATACATACTAATTCCTCCATAAAGTAATCAGATTACAGTGCAGGTGACATTGTGTGCTGGAATTCAAATGATTTGCAGTAATGAGCTGGAAAGGTGTACTTGGAGACAGAGTGAGGAAAAAAGAGAGAAAAAGCTTTGGTTTTTAAATTGTTATATCCCTGGTTTATTGTTATTTTTACCTCTTTCTTTCTTTCTTGAGAGATAACAGGTCCCACAGCTGTCAGAAGATACTTGGCAAATGCAGGTGGCAATAGAATGCTCAGGTGCTAAAGGGCAAATATTCTCCTACTCCTCAGGTGAGCACAGCAAGGCGTAGCAAGGAGCACAGAAGCCATTTCTCCATCCTTTTAATGGACACCTCTATATCTGCAGATATAAACACCTGCTTGAGCTTGTTTCAGCCATCCTCCTCCTCTTTTTCTTATGTTTCACATTTATGGAAATTTTTATTTGTTTTTGAAGCCTCTGTTCTGCAAAAGTTCTAAACCATGCTTTTTTTTCAGTGTCCAGAGGGCACCAAAAAGCATCACTGAACATCCTCTGCTGTGCCTTTGTCACCCCTGCCCATGGGCCAATACCCCAGCTCAGCTCAGCCTGGGGCCATTAGTCCCTGCTCAAGAGATGCTGTGAAGAATCCTGGCCCATTCCCTGCTATTCATGAATTGTTGTTTGGCCCTCCTTGACTGACTTGAGACCTGACTTTTCACCTTGCCATTGCCAGATTGCTGAGCTGTCAACATCCCCAGCTCTGCCGGTCCTGCCTGGATGCTGAGACACGGCATCCCACAGCAGCAGCCAGTGGTGTCACTGCCAAGGTTTCTGTGCTGGTGTTGTGGCTGGCTCCTGGCTCCCCAGGGTCTGCAGAGCAGCCCTGCCCCTGTCAGTCCCTACCCCTCTGGTTCCACACACACCTCCAGTCCTGGCTGCCTGCACAGCTTCATCCCAATCACAGCAGCACAGAAATGCTCTTGTGGCTGTCTGGGGGCCACATCTGATGATTAATCTGTTGTTGCCCTTGTTAAACTTCTTGGTGTCAGAAGGCACTGCTGCCTCTCCAATCTCTTCCATAAGTCAACAGAGAATTTGGAAACCATGGCTACACTCTTAGTAGGATGCATCCCTCTGCTCTCAGTGTGGAGGAGTGGCATATTAAATCTACATACGAGAACAGTGACCAATGAAGATTTTACATAGACTCAGGATTTATGCTTTCAAGATGTGCTGCACTTGAAATTGAATTTTCTATTGCAAATACAGATGTGATTATTAAAGTTGATACTGAAATATTGATAGGCATTGCAGTCTGCTAAAATGTATTTAAAGGATGTTTTTAAACACATAATCTCTTAAAAATGGATGATGACAATTAGATAAATAATAGAAGTGTTCATATGTTAGGGAGCATTTTGATGCTGCAGACTAACTAAAAAAAAGCATGGCTGAATGGGCCTGAGCAAGAATTGCCATAATTTCCTTCTCAGACTGAAAATGGATAGTCTGGGTGTGTTGGGGGGTTTTGGTACAAGACCTTTACAGAGAATCTTTATTTAAAGTCTTCATATAGTCATAGTTTTATGTGTGTGAAAAAGATGATATTTGTAATGTTTGCAGTATTTACCCTGCAACTGACCTAAAATGTACGGAGTTAGTACAGATTGCATAATCTGGTCACATAATTCTTCCCACATTTCTACCAGAAAAATGTACTCTCAAGATGGGAATTCAATTTTACCAAATTGTGTGTGAAAATCAGAATGGTAAAATAAAGCACTCTATCATTCCAAATTGTGTTAACATCACCTTATACCTTCACACTTAGGACTACAAGACAATTTATGTTCAGAGTAATTACTGAGCATATTTTTTGAGACTACTAAGCAGAACTTTTGTGAATTATTGATCTTTCAGTAATTATCAACAGAGATGCATACAGATGCATAAAGTTATTAAATAATCTTTTTTTTAAAAGTTTATTTCACATATGAATACAAAGGACAATTTCATTCTGACTGGAATTGTAGTGCGAGATCACTACCAACAATTTTTGTATCCACTGTTTTGAAGAGTGTAACTTGCCCTCTTTTTTGCAGGTAAGGTTAACACAAATGTTTCCTATCTCACAACAAATCCCTTCTCTTCCAGATATACTATTAAGCATGTAGAAACAGGTGGGGGTAAAATTATGTGATCTTCTTAGATAAGAAGAGGTATTTTAATTTTGTGGGTTTTTTTTTCTTCTTTCAGGTACAAGTTCTCTTATTTTTTCTTCTTTCAGGTACAAGTTCTCTTCTTGTTTTCCCTATAAGAAGAAGTTGGTGGGGGTTTTTAAATACTAGTAAAGCATTAAGAAAAATACTGAAATGACTTTTGGTATGATGTATCAGGGATATTGCAGTATTTCCTCCCGACTTTCAGATGGGTGTGAGAGTTGGCTAAATTTTAGAATTGTTTTTGATGGGCAAAAAATGTGATAATGTAAAATGGATGAGTTTTCTTTTTCTCCTCTTTAATTTTGGCTGATGAATGAGAAATCACTCAAACACATCTATTCATGTCACCATATCAGTATGATGATTTCAGTGCATGTGATCCATGATATGAAACTTTGGTCTAAGGATAGGTACATATGCTTGACACAAGAATTACTCTCTGGATTCAGTGGGTGGTTATCTTTCAGCACTCGATGTTTTGAGTTCAAAAATATTACAAGAACAATACTGGAACTTATGCAAAGAAACTTTAGATGGAATCTCAGCTGTCATAAGATAGTATAACATTATAAGCATCTGTGGACCTACATTGGTTCATTTCCTCAAACACAATACTTTAATTTCTCTTTTTTTTCTTTTTTGTTTGTTTGGTTGGTTGATTTGTTTTGTTTTGGGGTTTTTTGATTTGGTGGGGTTTTTTTTTTTGTTGTTGTTGTTGTTTTGGTTTGGGGGGTTTTGTTTGTTTGTTTGTTTGTTTTTTGTCAGAACATGCCAGTTTTAATGTTTCTGAGCTTATAAAAAGTGACCATTGCTATTAGTAGAATTTATAGAAGGTCCAACTATATAAGGTACAGCTACTTGGAATTGCTCAGTACCCCACAATGGTTCAAAGTCAAATATGCCCAATATGGCAAATATGGTGGAATTCAAGAAAAACCATAATACTGGTCATGGGCAAAATTATCAAGGGATGTGGAGTATAAACTGGTGAGAGCAAGGACTGAAGCCCTGACCTAACAGCACTGACTGCACTCCCTGGGTGAGGAAGGACTAGCCAGCTGATGCGCCACCAGTGTAACCAGTATCCAGGTTTCAAAGCTCCAAGAAAAAGGGAATTTTAAGGCATTACTGGAATGCACTAATGAGTTGAAATTAAGACCTGTTAATGTTTTGTATACGTCTATGTTTACAGTTCCACACAGAGCAGCTACTTTCATGAAACCTGCAAAACAGTTAACTGTAAGGACCAGATAAATAATTCTCTACCATAAGTACATTGCTTCTCTTTGAGGTGATGAAATATGTGACTTATGTGTCAGCATGCCTTGTGATGTGCTCAGCATGCCCAGCGTGCCAACACACAGAACTTTCACAAAGCAGCCAAAACATTTTCTCTCTTTGTTCTTTTCCTGAATCCCTTTGTGCTAAGTCTCCATGACTGTGTTTCATTGTAGAACAGGGAAATTAGATCTGTTACACTATGCTCATTACTCACCTCTCAAATCCATTCCAGTCAAACAAATTTTCCTTTCTTTCTTTTTTATTTATTCCTAATTGAGGTAAAAATATGTACAGATGATTGTGAAATAACTACAAGAGGCTTTCTGTGACATGCTCAATAAAACAGAGCTGAAATTCAGCCCAGTGTTGTGCTTTGGGCTATAGACAGCACACTGCAAAACAAATACTACGATGTCAAAACAAACTAGAAAAGCTTACCATTTAGTTAGTTTTATGGATGATGTGTTGTCCAAAAAAAATGCAAATTCCCCTCAGAAATGAGGGTTACCCCCAAGTCTGAGGATTTTTTCTAAGTCCATTTGGACCTTCTCCAGCCAAAATCAAAATTTTCTGATGCATTTGCAGACTGGAGAGCCTATTGAGAACTCATTATCTTCAAATAGGATTACACTCAGTTAATATGAGAACATGTACATTACAATATCACATAAAATCAAAAGTTCCAATTTGCTCACTACATGTAAATCCAATTCAAAATATTTCCATAACATATATCCGCTGGATGTTACACTATTTGTATGTCACTCTAGAATGGATTAACTCCATGACAGGCTAGTCTCAGTTTTTCTGCATTTGGTGTTTTTAAACAGTTTATATTTGTTATCATATCAAAGACAGGCTTGCAGTTTTCAAAAGGAAGAAGAGAACACAGCGCCCAAGGCTCTTCCAGCATTACATTTCTTATTCCATTTTATCTTTCTTGGTTTTGACTAATGTCAGTAACAGCTACTGGTAATAAACTGCTTGTTACAGCTTGCTCTTGCCTTCAAGCACTGGCTTTGATACATTGTCAGCCAATTGGAAGCATTTCCTGATTACATTTCCAAATTGCTTGTTTATTGATCGAAAGTTAATAAAGCAAAAGACAACTTTTCGGCTTAAATTAAATGAAAGGATCCTTTGATGTTCAAATTATCCAATCAACCAACGTGCAATGAAATGTAAGCATTTGAAAGTTTTATCTGGAAAGCAAAATGTACTAGATAATGGTTTCTGGCACAGCCGCTGTATCTAACAGCTAATGAAAAACACCCATAACTTTAGAGTTCATTTATTTTCTGTTGAAAAGTAAACGACACTGAATTTTGTTATTTTTAAATGGCTGAAAACATGAAAGGGCAGATATTGTATATCTTTTTGACAAACTATAATTCCTACTGCAAGGGTATTTGGTTAGCTGCAATAAACAAAGTAATAAACATTATCATTTCCTCAGAGTCTGGCCTTTGCTTGTGAATCTATTTGCTTCTGGTGCTGTATTAAAACTGCTACGTTCTGTCAACTATTACCATCCCATCCAAGAGGATGCTCTGACCTATCTGGAATTTTTAGATGTACAAGAGACATCTTCTCTCCAAAAATCACCATAGGTCTTATTATTGCACTGCTTCTTCAAGAGCTTTTACTCACATAGTGAAATTTATTTAAACCTTCTAGACTTAACATCACTGTGTTTTTCAGAGAGTCAGCCACCTCTAAAATTTTTTCAGGCAATGATTTTCAGTGCAGTTTCAAATGAGAAAGTTGGAGTAGCTATATTATGTAGTATATATAATGAGAACAAAATAAAAAACAATAACAAATATTATTGTTATTTTGGCAGCACTAAAGCAATAAATGGGATGTGTAAAATGATAAATAACCCCTCTCTCTTTTGTAGTAGTTGTTGTTGTTGTTTAGAAGTTTGTCATTGCATTGCGATCATAATAGCTTTGCAGTAATAAATGCAAGTGCAAATGTACTGATGCATGAGGTCCCTACATGTCAGAATTAAAATCTGTTCCTTAAAATGAAAATCCTAATTGAAATAGATTTGTAAATTCTGGAACTCATTCTGCCAAAAACAGCATGTTTAATGCTTCTTTTTCCTTTTGACACAAACCCTCAAAACATCTCTGAAGATCTTAATGTCAGAAAAAGCTTGTAAGCACAGCCACAACCAAACAAATTATTGATGTGATGATGATCTGATCATCAGGAAAGAAAGGGAAATAAGGATTTTATTGTATTAGTGTGGCTATTAAAGGTGTTACTATAGTTGCAGAAGACCAGCTTCATTAGGCCTGCTATTTGTTGGGTTTTCTTGCTCTATTTCTCTTTAGATAGAGAGATATACATTTAGAATAATCAGTATAAAGCAGAAATTGATTCATGTTAGAATCAACTGCTGCGAATGCCAAACAGAATGGCAGTGGTCCAGATTCAAGATTTATCAATTTTTTAAATATTTTTTGAGATGCGAACAATGTGAAATCCAAGAAGAGCAGGCAAAGGAGCACGGAAGTGGCAGAGGAGAATTAAGAGTCACAAGAATTGACTCCTTGCAGATACCATTGGAGAAGATGGTGGTACCCATAACTTTTGGATGACTCTCATTCTGCTCATGTGCTCACACTTCCAAAGCCTCTGCTGACTCCATCAATGTGTGAGCATTTCTGTACATCAGCCTTTATGAATCCTTTTCTACCATCAGCAAACATCAGGCTCAACAAGCCTGCAAAGAAATTGCATCTGGCAGCTCCCATGAATACAACATCCCTTGCACATGTGAGGTGCTGCACACATGCAGTAAATTTCTTCACAGTGGGATCAGCATCTGCACCTGGAAAATGAAGCCAACAGGTACAACTCTAAAAACACTGGGATAATTTTTGGCTTGTTTGTCCAAAAAAGAAAAGAGGTGGAAAGCAGTAATGATAGTCCCAAATCAGGAACTGGCTATTTCTTTCCATTTAATACTTTTTTCTAATATAAGGGTATTTTATTTGCAGTCAGTTAATGAGACTTTATAGCTCCTCTTTTCCAGATTATTCTTCAAAGACAGGAAGGAATAGAACATAGAAAATTACCTTTATATGTGCAAATTAATACCTGTGTTCAATGATGATGTCTGAAGCATAGGTCTTGAGAAAACGGGGCAAATACCAGAAGATTTGGGATTAACTGAAAAATATGAAAGCACTGCAAGTAGCAGAACATATTTTGTGGATTTCCCTTTGAATTTTTTTTTGTGGCTCGAGTTCTTCAAATGATGCAATATTGAAATCTGCCCAGTGGGAGCTCTAGAAAACATTCTGAGACTGATAACCTCATCTGGAAATCTATGCCTGATTAAGGGGGTTGTTCCTTTCTTAACAACTTGGGATTTCCATTAATTTCTGCTTTTGTTGGAAGCAAAAAAAGAAAATAACCTTAGAGCTAAAATTACTAATCACTAAAATTAGAATAAAGTTTCAGGTTTTGCTTGTGGTTTTATCTTATTTTAGGCAATAGACAGAGCCCCTTCGTCCAGGAGCTCCTTTTCATGTCAAAAGATCTATTTACTGATAAGAATGATTTTTAGTTAACTGTGTGCATCTTGTGCATCCATACTTTTTTTTAAGGTAAATAACACTGTGTATATTTGGCTAACAAATATTTTTATTATTAATAACTTCACAATGGTAGCTATGTAATTAGTGAAGAAATGTAGTTTTTTCTAATGGAAACTGTAGTTATATTTTGCACAATACTTTCCCCTTACAGAACGTTTTGCACTGGCTATTCTCCATCTGTTTGAATGTAACCAAAACCATGAATGCAGGTCTTTAAGCACTTTCTAAATTCACTAATCTAGAACAGCACTGTAGGATTGAGGTTTTTTAATAACGTAAGAGTTCAGAAAAATGTTATATAATATTTGCTTATTTCCTTATTCTGGTCTTCTGAGTTTTAGAAGCCAACATTTCTTCGGGATCTTTGTATTTCATGTCTGCAATTTGATACTTAAAGCTCTAAATAATTTTGAGGAGATATTGTATTTTTAAGAATAAACTATTTACATGTTGCAAGTTTACCTTAATCTTGAGCAGCCTTCCAGCAAATAATTTCTTTCTGAACCATAGATCAATGATACATTAGATTTAACAGTGCAGTTAGATTTAATTGTTAAACAAGCAAAATACCAGAGGCCATCTGAAACCCAGGCCATTAATTGGATGCTGATTTTGTTTAATTTTAGTAAGAGTAAACTGCTAAGTACTGACAGAAGACAGAAACTACTACATGCGACATTAACCTTTTTCCTGCCACACAGATGTGCCCTAGGGTAGTCACTTTAAGGTATTAGAATGTTGTCATTAGAAAGTTTCAGGGGCAAAGTCCAATACTCTCTGGGTGCACAAAGCCACAGGCTTGTCCTTATATTTGATCCCTAGTGTCTGGGAATCTTACATCACTCAAAGAGTTAACCTGCTTAGACACACTTGGGAATTTTAGCCATAAGGGACTTTTGTTTGCATCTAGGCAATTCTTTTAAAAATTGATGTCTCTGAAAAAGTTTCAGCCATGCTGACTTGCAAACTGCACAACACTATAACCTATCTGTCACTCACTCCAGCTCCTCCTCACTGTGTAAATGGGAGTATAAGCAATATTTTTATTTAAAGACTTGGCTTCATGTGTGCTTCTGTACTATGTAGCTATTTAGCTACTACACAGTACCAGGCAAAGGTACTTCTCTTGTCTAATTTGTCACATGATCACCACAGAAGACTGAATCCTTCAGACAGCTGAAGGGGTCTGAGACATCTAATAAATTCACCCTTTGCATGGAGAAAATGTTTCATGATGAAATAATAAAATGGGATTTCAGTTAGGAAAAAATGAGATTAACTAGTGTAGCAAATAAGTAAAGATTATACACATAGGCAACCCACTGATCAAATATTTCTTAGGGCTATCGAGGATCTATCAAGGATACTGAGTCAGTTAGATAAAGAAATTACTGAAGAGTGATTTACTGAGTTGTTTAAGAGTCATGTTAGAAAGATTAGTTTGCTCACAGCAATGTGCTTGCTCTGTTTTATTTAATGATTAGCTAAAACATGTGGTAGAATATTGCATAAACGAGCTTCAGTTGTTTATTTAGCTATTGGCTATGCTTACCCCTACACTGTCAAACCAAAAATATTAATCATGTTATCAAAACCTTAGCTTCATGAATACTTCTCTACTCAGAGTCAGCATTAAAGCAGAGTGATGCAGTAAAGAAAACATCACCATTTTTCAGGGTATTTCTGTTTGGGTAGAAGACTCCTGCTGTTTAGACATTTGAATCACCAGACAACAGGCCAGAATGGATCAGAAAGGGTTGCTGTATTTTGACTCCCAGGAACCAAGAAAAAAGAAGAATTGCCATGTTGATTGGTTTGTTTTGTTGAGAAGACAAGAGGACAGTGTTCTTCACAGAGTAACCCCCTACTGGTAACTCCCAAAGCTGACACTATCCCCATTCTGCAGATCCCTCGTCCCCCGAGCCCTGCAAATTTTCAGAGCTGTAAGTAATGCCACTCTCAAGAACCAGCCATTTCCTCTTCAGCACTTCTCTGTCTCAAGTCAATACTACCTTCCTTTTTTGCTGCTAGACACAGAGAGGAGCCTTTGTGTGGAAGGATAGAATGTAGGAAAATAGTGCAGAAGGTAGTCACAGCTGAACAGTTGCAGCTGTATTAAACCCCAAAGACTGGGAACAGGCCTGCCCTTAAGAGGCCACAGCTGTGTCCAATAAGAAGCTGAGTGCTACAAAAGAGTGGGTTAGCGGGGTGAAGAGGGAAGTGATGTTTGGTGGCTGTATCTTGAAGAAGAAGGAGTCTGTGCTGTGAGGAACTGCCCATGAGAAACCACCAAGAAGGCATGGGATCTTTGCAATAAGAGGACAACCCTGATTAGTTTCTATGAATTCAGCATTCTGAGAAGCATTGGTTTTTTTTCTCCCATTGTTCCTTGCACTTAATTCTTCTCTTCACTTACATATTCCATTGTGCAGGAAGACAATTAGGGATTTTCATTTGTGTCTGTATTTAATGGACATCAGAGGTTGTTCTTTGCTTTTTCTTCTCAAAAGCCTTAACATTTTCCTTATTTATTTATTGTTTTTAAATTCACACTGGTTTCCTGAAGTAAGGAAATCTAAAACCATAAGTTCTGGGTTTCCGTCTTCAAGTTCAGCATAAGCTGAGATCTAGCTTATTTAGGACACAGTTAAAAAACTTTTAACAGGACATACTTCAAAAAAAAAAAAAGAAGAGGGAAAGTGAATTTTCCTGTCTTAGAATGTAACTCATTAGTAAGAATTAAGTATTGACACCTTTGTTTATTTAGTGTTAGCACAAAGCTCTGAAATGAAAATACTGAGTTGCCCAAGACTCCTAATGATTTCTGGTAAAATTAGCAAAATTCTGAATACATGTCACTGTAAACTTCATTATGTGCATCTGGAATTTTTGGCGTTACAGGAGAGGAAAGCATTAAGTCCAACTTAGGAGGCATTTTTCTTCTAGTTTGCTTTCTTTTGGCTCAGGCTCTAAGCTATGACGAAGCACAGGGGCACTTTCACACTTGTATGCATTTGTGATATTGCAATATAGTTTGTTAACTTTGTACAGGTGAACATGCTCATTACTGGTAAAATCATAGGGAGGGATCTCAGAAACTAATTGACACCCCCACTGCAGCAGGTCAACTTAAATAGCAAGGATACATAGCATAAACTCTGGAATGAATGCACTCTAATAACAGATATTTCCAGACTCTGGATTATGATGGATGTACCCAGCAGGGATTAAATTACTTCTCTCCACAGCATGACTGTGCCTAGGAGACACATGCTCTGCCGTGTGTACTTTTGTCTTTCGTTATACTTCACAGAATCAGAGCAGCACCAATACAATAACGTTCTTGTTTACTTGCCCCACATAAAAGGCAACGTGTGCCACTACCCTCTTTGCAACACAGGGCTATACCCACTGAACTGTGTGCCCATCTTCACTGGCAAGTTCACAAGTGCATTTCATTTTGCTGTTACGTTTGCTCCTCTGTGTTTTAGTTATTCTCTTGGGGCTGGTATCTAACATAGAGGAGCCTGACAGTTAATGGATGGAGCACATTGCCAGTTCCCAAGTCTGATCCAGCAAACACGTATGCGTAGTGGCTGAGCCATTTAAAAGCTAGTGAAGAGGAAGGGAAGTTTGTAGGGTGATGTCTTTCTGTTATTACCATTTTTCTATAGGTATGTCCATGAGCGTTCAAATCATGTTTTCTTGTCCATGGTTGGAAGGCTGAGACTAAGTTAAGAAAGGAAAAATATTGCTAAAGGCCAATGAGAATCTTCTACTTGAGGAAACCTTATAAGTTATGGAGTAGCCTCCTAAGAGAAATAGCAAAGATGCCTTTTCTTGCAACACATATAGGTTTAGAAAGAAGAGAAGATGTAAGAATGAATCCTTCTCAACTCTTAGGAAGACCCATGTGCAATAATAAGCCTTCCTCATCTTCTAGCTTTGTGATGTTAGTTCCTATTTGTGTACCTAAATTTAAGTATCTTGTAAGCAAACTCCTCAGTTCTTGAGGAGATGACATACTTTCTTAGTATTAGCAAGTAGAATGGCAAGTCAGGAGTAATAGTTACCTTTCAGTTCCAAATACTGCACTATTTTGGTGAAAATTTCCACTTTGGAGATGCTTCTAATACAATCCCTCAGAGTCATAAGACAATGAACGTTGCAGGTGACGAAGAAATTTCCCTGACTGTACAGAGTCAACTACACAAGTGCTTGAACTGTCCTTTCAAGCATAGAGTAAAACCTGTCTTTGAAGATAAAACCAAATTAATAAAAACCTTACAGTTGTGACCAAGTTAATACAGCTGGCTAAAACGTATCAGTAATAGTGACAGAGTCCTCCTCCATCCAGGCAACAAATAATTTGGCTGCATCTTGGGTTTTTGCAATGGGGGCATAAGGAAAGGGCTGGTAGAAAATAACCTAGTATCAAATGATCAACAATTTATTCAGCTTAATTAAGCAGAAGAGCAGTTGCTTGGGGGTGGGGGACAGCTGCAACCTTTCCCATTAGACCCACAGGTTGAGATACGGGCACCAAGCAATGCGTCAGCACAGCAGCTGCCCTGAAATGCAGCTGCCACCCCCACCAGCACAGCTGCAACCAAGCTTGTAAAGGATCTCAATTTCAAAAAGATAAACTTTGAAAAATTAAGGAAACTAGTTAATGAGGTCAACTGGATTAAAGAGCTCAGGGATTTTAATGTGGAGAAGGCGTGAAATTTCTTTAAATCAAAGGTGTGAAAGCTGTCTGGAACTTGCATCTTAATCAAGGGGAAAATCTTGTAGGGAATGGCTCCAGAGCTGACTGGATAAATAACTCCTTTGAAAGGACAGAAGAAATAAGTAGTTTGCCTAAAGGGATAGGGAGTTTTCTATGTCTGAAAGGCCTTGAAACAGAATTAGAGATAAGTGCCAAAGTAAAGCTGAATTGGACCTTGTAAACTAAGACAAACAGCAAAAAGTGAAGGGTTTTTGTTTTTCTTCAGACGCATGTGTATAAATACATAAAATAGAATGCAGAGGGAGACACTCAACCAATGCAATGAAAAGGAGGTCAAGAATAAAATGGTTCACCAAATTTAAATCAAATGTATTACTTTCTGTAATGACAGAAGTGCTAACTATGGGAAGTGAGGACAGGCTGTATATTAGTATACCCAGGCTAAAATCAAGACTAAAAGACCAATGCAGTTACGTCAGATAGGCCTAACTATTTTCATTCCAAAAATAACCAACTAAGTAAGTGAATGAAAAGTTCAGGTACAGTGGCAGTGATCTGAGTGCATCTGTCAAGTGGAGTGACCAAGCTCCTGACAGGGATCAGAAAATAGAGTTCTTATATTTTAGATGATGGTGAGGACATAGGGTAGCTTCAACTCTGGAGGCCAAATTAGTCAGATTCCAGTACTACACAAGGCTATGGGGGAAGTCTTAAAAAAACAAATTAAGAAGGAAGGGGTAACACGTAAAATGCGTTGTGGACCTTCTAAAGGGATGTCTTCCCAGACTAAATTCATTGCTTCTTTGATAACTGATTTCTTAGGTGGGAGAAATGCAGTATGTCTAATCTATCTGGAGTTCAGTAAAGGTTTAGATTTATTGTCACTTGCAAAGTAGTTCAATGAAATTTAGCAACGTACGTGTAACCAAGTTTCTCAAAACAAGAAAGATTAAATACAGTAAGTCTGACCCAGAAGCAACCTGCTCTCCTTTCCCCCAGTAGTTCATACTATTGAAAAATGTAAAAATAAACTGAATCCACAACGCTTTAATTTTGTTTTGTACTGTAATATAGAGCTAAGTGATACTGAGAGAAATGTATGTTGCATTAACCAATTTCATGTTATATTTATTAATGCTCTAGCTGGAAAAAATATTGCTTGTTTTTCAGTAGAACTAATGAAAGAAAATGAAATTACATAATTAGAAAATATAATTTTAAATGTGCCATATGGAAAATGGGAGAAAATAGTTATCTACTCCTTTCACCAAATTAATCAAGCACAGTAATAGATTACAGAAAATCTACATTTTTGTTTGAATGTATTAACTGGAAAGGCCAGCTGAGATTAGTAGAGGCAAGTCATCCCTGGTCACTGTCTCATTTACAGCACTGCCTTGGGGAATAACGTGCTGGTGCATATTTCTGTGCTGTTGACTATGGGTTCTGCTCACTCTCCAGCTGGGAACATCTACTCAATTTTTTATTGGTAACCGGTGTTTTCATGCTTCCACTTCCTCTATTTACCAGAATGTTTGTGTGAAGTCTGCTGATTTCTGGATGGATGATAGATTGTGCTCAGACATTTTGGTGAATCAGCTATGTTCCTTGGTTTGAAAAAAAACAAACAAAAGAAAAAGAAAACAGAAAAAAGCTTCTATATTTGTAATGTAACTTCTTACAAAGAGCCCTTTCTCTCTTTTGCCAGCATTACTTAATACTGTTTGCTATATCTGCATTTTTAAAAGATTTGGGGAAATAGCCAGAGATATTGTGAAATTCACCTTCTTTAGCAACAATTAAAACTTTAGGAATTGGTTTGTTGTTTCTCATATATGTGTATATATATATACACACATAAATATATATAAAATCTCCCACATATGGATATGGGGACTGAAAATATGATAGGGAATGCTGACTATTTTTACAGTACTTAAAGCTTAGTAAAACATGTAAACTTGTAATGCACTTGCTTGCTGGAGATGCTCTGACACAGATTATGTTTTAACAGATAGCGATTTGCCAATAAACACTTGGCAAACAGTTGGGAGGCAGAGATGTGAAACAATCCATTGCATTAGCCACGTTTTAATGATTTTTTTCAGAGGGAAGCTCAGCAAAATTGTAATTTCTTTAATAAATAATTAACAGTGTATTATTTCAATAAATAAATTAGTGTTTATATAGTAAAGAATACAAATGTTTTGTGCATACATTCTGACCTACTTCTCCAGTCCTTCTTGGCTGTTTCCCAAAGAATTATTTTTAAAAATTAATGATGAACATCAAAATATTTCTGTTTATAACATCATATCAATAGTACTTAAATCTATAAAATAATTCAATCGTTTATCCTTCTTATCTTGGGAATGTTTAATCAAGCTTGATATTTGCTTTAAATTAGCACTGTCAAATGTACATTAGTATAAAATCTCCCAAATCATGAAAGATTTATAATTTGAAATGTATTTGGATTATTCTCTAGTTAATCAGCTAGATAAAAATTAGTAGTACTGTAACTAGAACAATTAATTGGATTTAAAAATTAAAAAATAACCAGCTCATGCTACTTCACGGGCTGCTTCACTTTGGAAACACAAATAATATCATAACTACATCACAGGAGTTTTGTGAAGGCTGTACTAAATCATAAGTCCCTTATTTAATCTTTCACAGGAAAAATTTGTATTTTTTTCCTAAGGGAGTTTTGAACTAAAGAGGGAGGAATACATTCTTTTGGCAATGATGCTATAAAAATATTTATGTTCAGCAACTCAGTAAAACATTATCACAGATGAAACTTTAAATAGAAAGAATTTCATATTTAGTTTAAGAGGTTCCTTTATTTGTCATTTTTGCAGAGGTTTTTAGGCCATGGACAGAATACAGTAACTTTGCTCTGTACATTATTTTAGTTAGAAACCCTTATGTGCTTAGCATCATTAATGATCAAAATGAGCTTGTAAGTGAAGCACCAGTGGGCAGACTGCTGTATGTCCCTGGGTAATTACTTCACTAATGTCTTGCAGAGAGTGTCTGATGATCAGGACAGCCAATTTCTCTGAGGGCTGGGCTGGACTGGTAGGAAAACAGCAGCATGGAAAGGTTCAAAGATAGAACTACCCATCTATGAGCTGCTCAGAAGAGTCAGTTGAGGAGTAAGGAGTTTGGTGTCTGGCAGACTCAAGGGGGCAAAGGAGGTTTAAAGGGAGGGCACGTGGCTGTTCTTCCTTGGGAGAGACCAAAGGAGCTGGAAAGTACAGGCCTAGGCCAGCAGAGGCATAAAAATATTCTCTGCTCTGAAGGAATGACAGAATTTGTAGCTTATGGAGGGTTTAGGAATGATAATGGAGTAAAACTCTAAGACAAGAGTCAGTAAATAGTCTTACATTTGTAGCCTGATACTTCACAGAGTTACAAAGTTGAGTTGGAATGGACCCACAAGGATCATTGAGTCCATTGCCTGGCCCTGCAGAACGCCATCCCCAAGAGTCACACCACGTGTCTGAGAGAATTGTCCAAAAGTTTCTTGAACTCTGGCAGGTTGGTGCTGTGACCACTTTCCTTTGGAGCCTGTTCCAGTGACCAAACACTCTCTGTGTGAAATACCTTTTTCTAACATCCATCCTAAATCTCCCTGACACAACTTCAGGCCATCCCCTCAGGTCCTGTAACTGGTCACAAGAGTAAAGAGATCAGTGTCTGCCCCTCCTCTTCCCCTCAGGAGAAAGCTTTAGACAATTATGAGCTCTCCTTTCAATCTCCTCTTCTCCAGGCTGAACAGACCAAGTGAAGTCAGCTGCTTTGCATATGGCTTCTCCTCAAGGCCCTTCACCATCCTTGGGCCTTCCTCTGGACACACTCTCATAGCTTTATATCTTTGTTATATTGCAGCACCCAAATCAGCCCCCAGCACTGGAGGTGAGGCTGCCCCAGCTCAGAGCAGAGCAGAACAATTCCCTCCCATGCCTGGCCGGTGATGCTGTGCCTGACGCACCCCAGGACAGGGTTGGCCCTCCTGGCTGGATAGGCCAGGGCACAGCTGGCTCAAGTTCAACTTGCCATTGACCAGGACCCCAAAGTCCCTTTCAAGCCTCTCCTTCCCCAGACTGTCCATACACTCAGGGTTGCCCTATCCCAGGTGCAGAATCTGGCACTTTTCCTTGTTGAAACTCATGTGGTTGGTTGCCCAGCCCTGTAACTTACTGAGGTCTCTCTGCAGGGCATGGCCTCTCTGCTTTTGAGGGCTCTTCTCAGTTTGTCCAAGATCACAGTGTGTCTCATGCCTGTGTGTCATAGGGTGGTGAATATAACTCCATCTGTCTCACAATGCATTTGTTTAAAGGAAATCATGGTGGGAGATGCCATCTGGGTGAGTAAGACTTCAGCCTTGGTAAGAGTTTCAGCAGATCACAGTGACAGAAACAATGACTGATGTGCCACATCTTTTGAGTACTCCAGAATTGCAGCTGTTTCTTGCTGCTATGAGCATGTATTAATTTATTACCCTTGCACTCCTCTGAAGCCCAATATTTTTTCTTGTAGTCCAAAATATTAAACTGAAAAAAATGTAGGTCTTATTCACAGCAGGATATGCTTTACTCATTCTAGCAAGCTGGCCACGTATGCTTTGTGTTTTTTTAGTTATTTAGACCTTCCAGATAAGTCAGAATCTGTTTTATCTGAGCCTTGTCTTGTACACTATATTTTCATCTCACAATACTGCCATTAGTCATCACAGGCTAGCTTACAAGCTAATTCAGGCCTTTGTTCACCTTCCAGCACTGGAAATTCTTTAGAGCTCTTTTCCAGTTCTCCAAAGCTGTTCAGTAAATTCTCTGGAGATCTGGGAAATTAACAAGAAAAGACCATATAAGATAGATGGAATTTCCTATAATCATTACATATACTAAGCATGTTCTCTGCAGTCAGACCTAGGTTTCTTCATGTGAAAATCACTATAGATTTTCATTTTTGAAAGTATATTAAATATTTACAATGCAAAATAAATTTGATTTTTCTGGACCCCAAAATCAGATAAAATACTTATAAAAATATGGTCTCCTACCACTGAGATTCTAGAATTGTGAATCTGGGTCTTGTGAGGGAGAAAAGAGAAGTCAATTGTTGCAATTTTTACCATCTTAAAGCCACAGCAAACTTCAGTAAGGCAATTCAATCAGGACCCCTTTGCACTGTCCCAGCTGTCCAAAGGAGGCAAGGGGGCATTTTGGATTGGACAGTCTGGCCTGGCAGGTCTCATATTGCTATGCTGCTCTCTTCTAGTTGGTGAAATGGGTCCTCAGTTCACTTGTGAAGTCTTGAATATTGAGGATGCAGTTCAGGTCATCTTTTTCCTCCATGATAAGTTGAATTTTGTCTTATGCATTTACAGTTAATGCCAATTCCTTTTCCTGCCTCTGTAATCTCATGTGTTATCAATAGTTTCTGGACACATAAAAGATGCTCTGCTAGGTGCCATGTCCACAACTACAGCCTAGCACACATACCTCTGCCTTCCCTGTGATTGTGTTGCATGCAGGAAAGTTGCCGGTCTCCCGGGGTGGCTGACCTTGTGGGATGCACTGGGGTGGGAGGACACAATGAATGCTGAGGAGAGCTCTGGCTCCCTTATATTTCAGGGAATGTGCAAATATTCATGTGTATCCTCTACTGCTGGAAAGAAAGGATTATCCAGCTGGTAGAGTGCTGCCTGGGGTCTGCTTGTAAACTGTACTTTTCAGTGAGTTCTCATGCATTTATCAATTTAACAATAAAAAATATTGAAGTTGGTTTGATGGAGCTTTTTTGGGCTTCAGTCAGCCTCAGCCCCCCTCTTCTTTTCTTCTTTTTTCCTTGTTTTGCCCTCCTAAAAATGTAGGGGGGGGGGTTGGTTTTTTTTTTTGTTTATTTTTTCAAAGGAAGGGTAGTAGTTTGTTTCTGAGAGTAATGTCAAGATACACAACAGAAGAAAACTGTATTGTTGTATTTTCTCTGCGGTATGGCAATCCCTGCACCACAACTGCTTCCCATAATTTTCTTATTCCTGGCCATCTCTCATTAAAATATTTCTTCTTAGTAGGCCCCAAAAAATGAAAACACTCCAGTTGCTTGATTTTATTTATGTAACTGCAGAAGAGAGGGCTGAACATCCACAGCAAAAGGCTGCAGTACTAGTGCTCAGAAAGTACCCCAAGGCAGAAATATCCCCCTATGTTACAGATATTTGTACTCTGTCCTCATTGAAGTAGCTTGGGCCACAGACCAGGAAATGGCACACATTCTCTCTTCTCAGTGGTATTAAGGACAAAAAGTAAAATATAAGCATGAAAATTAACCTTTGGAAAGAGGGGCTTAGAAGTGACTTATATCCTGTCGTCCCCATCCTCTCCACAGCCTGAGTCCCCAGACCTGCCCTGCTCTGCTTGCAGAGCAGAGGGTTTCTACCACTCTGCTATATTTCCAACTCAGTGCAAAGTTCTCAGCTTTAAGCAAGCTGTTATTAATGCTGTGACATTTGTGCTGCAGCCATTGATCAGCTATGGTGTGATTTTGTTAGTGATTTCCTAGGCAAGCAATCCCTAGATAATGTAAGAAAACATTACATAGTTGTGCTTCTTTTTACTGCTTACGTGACATCCTTGATTTATTCAAGGATACAATCAACACCAAAATATAACCACAGTTCTTCCAAAGTTTTGGTGATAAATGTATTTCTGTTCTGGTTTTGTGGGTTAGTTTTTGTTTTTTTTTTTTTTATTTAAATTTTACCAATAAGTCTATAAAAGCAGGTTTTGCTCCCTATATGCCATACCTGTTATCTCTCTGGCAGACCACTAGGTGTATGTTTAGATCTCTATGTTTGGATGTCAATTCATATTTTAAGTCTTACTAAATTCAGGGTCTCTGGGCATACATGGCTTTGTGTTTCTCTGGTGGCCATGCCTGTTTCTCTTTTTAGAGAAAAAGCAGCTCAAAATGTATATACAATTAGAGTTCCCAGTGTGAATCTTATCTTTCTTTCCAGTCACTATGATTGTGGCATTTTTGTATTGGATTTTGTTTCTGTTGTAATAAATTGCAGCCTGGACAATATAAGTCATCCACCAGTTATCTTTATTTATTTTGTGCTTTGTGCTTGTTTAATTGGACCTCTTTGCATTTTAAGGAGAAAGAAAGTTAGATTTAAAGTACCAGCCAAGCTTTGCCATTGTTATCCATCTTCACATTTGATCTGGTACTTTTGGCTTTCATCAGGGGAAGACATATAATGTAGGTACAGACATATAAGAAAAAAAACAAGAATCAAAAAGTGGGTCAGTGGTAACTTGTTGTCTGCAAATATTTTTGGGAAGTGATGTCCAAGGTGGTGAACATTTACCTGGAGTGTTTGCAGCAGTGGGCAGAGCTGGGTGGTGGCTGGGAACAGAGCAGACAGCCTGCAGAAGCTGTTGGTGCTCACATACACTGGGAGAGCAAGTGAGATGAGGAACATGAGCCAAAAACCTGCAGGGCAGATATCCCTGACACAATTGTACAGCAAACTCATAAATCAAACTTATCTCAGTGCTCGTACAAAGCGTGCTTAATTCATAGTTTTCAAGATAAATTATTTCAACTGTTTAATTTGCAGTTTTGTTATTTTAAATTAAGCAAAGATTTTCATCTGAGGAGCATGCTGTCAATAGAAAGCCAAATTTTACATAGGTGGTTCCAGAGGAGATTGAATGCTTTCCATTTTATAAAATTACAGGGCTAAAAATATTTCTTCCTTAATACACTGTTGCCCATAAAGTAAGAAACACATCTATGGTATTTCAGAGTTTATTAGGCTGGGTAGACTTGGATAAAAGGCCATATGTTTCTAGTGGGGTCTCTTCAGACCAATAAATGTAATGTTGCTTTGCTCATTTAGAGCAGCAAGATTCAACTGCATAACCATTTCAGTTTACTACAGAAGCTTTTACTATAGAAACACACTTTTATCCACTGGGTACTTGCTTTGTTTCCATAATGCTAATAATGTCTTTCTCCTTTCTGGGAGTGTTTAAGATGATTATTACAGCTGGCTGGCACAGCCTCTGAATGCCAAAGCCTTCTCAGCCCTCTCAAAAAAATCTGCATTGGGTATTATTCATTTAGTTTTTAATTATTAGCATTTATATCTGTTTTTACATCTTTTGCATATCATTCAGCTGTTCAAAGGGAGTATTCCCATGCTGCCAGTCTGAAGTGCTTCTGTTTGAAGGCACCAGCAGCCCGGGGAATCCTCTCATACGCTGTCTGTGGCCAATCCAAAGAGCTGCCAATTGGGTTCTGCCAGTGCACATTAAACTGATACCATTTTGGAGTCACTTTATCAGTGATTTGAAATAACGAGCTCAAAAAGATTATTTCAGTGTCTTTCTTACATATTATGCTTGCTTTGGTCTCTCTGATAATTCTTTTACTCATATATGCTGTATTTTCCATTACATATTTACCCTTTACAGCCTGATACTCTACTTTCCAAGTAAGCTGCAGGCTGTTGTGATTGCTGTGGCTTGAAACCTCCTCCAGAGGTTGCTAGAGAAATAAAGTGCAATTATCAGCATTAGCTGAATAATGCAAAAATTGTGTTAGATGACATCTAGATCACTTTTCAAATACATTAGTCAGTATTTCCACTATTCCCTCCCCCAGTTTCTTTGTACTCAGAGAAACGTAATTCATCTGTAGCTTAAATGGGATGTAAACAAAGTTTTTGTGACTTTCTCCCTTGGTTCCTCACTTGACTCCCTTGGGTCAAAATTAAGTTCCATTCTTTAAGACTGACTTTTTGATATATGCATTTTTAAATCTCCAGGGATAATCTCTCTTCCAAGTCTTTATTTCCACTGTTCTAGTTTACAGTAGTGTCTTTTGTTCTCATTTTCATCTTATTTTCTATAGACTCTACTCCCACTGTGTTTGCATTTCATGTATGGGAGATCCAAGAACTGTAAAACCTGCTGAACTGATTACCTAGAAATGCTTACCACCTTCATCAAAATACTTAAGACAGATACTGGTAATTTCTCTAGTACAGAAATAGCTGCAGTTGCAGGAAGTTTTGTATTGGACACCAGAGAATCAACAGTCAAGTTGTGGGAAAGAAGGGAAGAACTTTTTCTAAAAATTAAGAACTTCTACAAAACTGACATTTGTACCATATTAAAAATATTAAAACTGACATTTGTACCATATTAAAAATCAAACAATCCTATCTTCATCTATGTTTCTCTGTCCTGTGTAGTTTTTATTTTCTATTGGAGATCATATCTTGACATACATTTTTGCTATGATAAGGTCATTGAGCTATTTTCCCTTCATACGGATTACTTGATATCCAGCCTTGGCTTGCACTGCAGCCTTAATATAATTAAGTAAAAAATGTCAACCAACACAAATTCTTTTGAAAGCAGTGTCTCTTAGTTGCATGTTTCACACAACTCCTTAGCTCCTTCTATTTGGTTTCCAATTTCTTCTAGTCCTTGAATATTCTAGTTTTTGTTTATATCATGTTACCATGTGCAAAATACAAAGCTCTTTCTGTATGACAGGTATTTTGTTGTAGACATTTCATTTAACTTGAAAAGTCGAATAGCTTGCCTGATGTTTAACACAGAGTAAGTTTCTGCTTGCTTGCTATTTCAGAGGAGTTAGAGAATCACAAATGTGCACACTTTTAGACCAAACACCCACGTGAATAGAGCCCTCTTCATAATTAAATATATTCAAAACTTAATTATATATGGGTTTTTGTTTTTTTAAATATCTTTGTTTTGTCTAGTTGAAAGTTTTTGATCAGCTACAAATAGTGACTGAACTTGCAGAATGGCATACTTGTCTGTGTTTTTTCTTCTCGGTTTCTTATAGCTTTTTACCTCATGACAGAGTGTTCTGTGGGATTAAATAGTCCTCTGTGATTTCAGAAATTTTTTTGTGGGTGTTACTGTGTGCTGCAGCTGCTGCGCCTGCATAATGAACTGCAAAAGCTCTGCTGTGTGGGTGCAGCATAGGTCAGCAGAATTAGATTTTCTCTTGATGAAGTTCCACCAGTTTCCTTAGAATATATTGAACTCACTTCAAATTGTGAAGCTTTGCCAACTGTGGGGTTCCATTTTCAGGATTTTGTTCCCAGAGCACACTTGTAGCCATAGCATATTCATGCAGCCTTGTTCTTCTTATTTGCTGCCCTTCAAGTATATCTATTAATAAAAATTAAACCCAGGTGGAGTAAACATCAGCCATGGCCAGTCTTTGGTGCATTCATTTGTACTCACAAAGGAAGCATCATTAGAAATGCTTTTAAGATCAAAACGTGGTGTCTGCATCATGTTAAAGATATCTCTGGTGGTTTCATGTTGCTCAGAAAGCCCACTGGACTCTTGTGTGGACATGATCCACTTAATGATTTGTAATGAAAGATGTTTGAGTATCTGGTGTGCGCCAATGAAATGGAGTAGAACCACATTCTTTCTTTCTTGAGCCACAAAGTGTTATATTTGTATTTGCAATAGGTTTATCTTCTGCTTTTTTTAAATGTTTTTTGGAGATAATTTTTCAAAGAAAGGTCCTCTTCAGAAGCTAATAGCAATTTTTTCATTATTTCTTTTTTCACCCTATGACATTTCAATACCAATTTGAAATATTTTGTAACATTGAGACAAGAGATATCACATGGCATCTTTCAGAAGAGATAAATTGAAAGTTAATCTTTAAGTACTAATTTGGAAAAAATTACTTGAAATGTTGTTTTAACAATTACATGCTCTTGCATGTTTACCTATCTGCTTTCAGGGACTAATGCTGAAGAGGGAATAAATGTTGAAGACTTTCCTGAATTCTTTAGCAATCAAGCTAAATAATCACAAAAAATAAGGTTTTATAGGGGGGAAAAATCACATGTATCATACCATATGTTGTCTCTGGTACATACATCCATGTAGATATAATAGAACAGAATAAGTACCTCAAGTCCACATAGCAATAAATGGAATAAATAGTACCTGCAGAAGCATATGGCACTTCTGAATTTCCACTCTGATAAATCTAATTCCATTGTGGACGCTGATAGAGAGGAAGGTAAGGAAAGACAACTATACATATTACTTGAGACAGGATATGAAGAATACTGGTAAGTTGAAGCTTAAGAAAATATTTGAGTTTAGGAAAAACGGGAAAAAGTAAGAGAGGGGATGCAAAGCTGCTATAAGAGTGAAAGCCAACAACATGTAGAAAGGAAAAAATATCCCTAAGAGGAACTGGTTCAGAAATATCATTTAATGTGCCTGGTTAACTTACTAGTGCTTTGAAAATCTGAAATGTGTGATGCACACCATCAAATAGGGGATTTCTTAAATTACAGTTGTATGCTAATTACTCACTTTAGGCAGTGGTTTGTCTGAAGCAGTAAATGATCCCAGACTTGTCTTAGCAAGAAAAAAATCTTACCACTGAAATGTTTGGGACTGTTAGTCACCAGTGCAGGAATTGCCACTTTTCTAAATCTTGAATAGAAATGAATTCAATAAAATGAGACATAATGACAGATTTATAAAAGCAACCTTCCTTTACATAATGGATTTTATATTCTAATGTTTCTTTACCATAATTCTTTAAAATTATGCAAAAATTTATTATTTAAGTGATAGTAAAGAATTCATTAAAAGATTAATAGTTCTGGTTTACCAAATCACTTACCAGGTCACTTAATTATTTAGTTCATTAATTCTGCAAATGTCAGGCTTACCATGAACTCTTTTGATTTGCATAAGTAAGGTTATAGTTCTGTGAGCAATTGTCATCTAACAAGTTCAAACAAGAATTTGGCATTATTTTTACACATGTGTACATATAGAGATGGGAAACTAACCTAACTAATTGATTTATCAAAAAGATACCCTCCAAATTAGACTAATTTGAATGGAACTTTTTTTTAAGGACCACATTTTTCATTAAAAAAATCAGTCATTTAAGGAAATCTGAAGCTTTCTAAAGCTTTATTTATTTATTTAACATTTTACTCATTGGAAAATAGAGATGATGGTTCATTGTAGTTATGAGAAGCATTCTACTTCTGAGGTGACCGTTAAAATATTTACACTATGCTTATGTGACCCAACCACTAGAATTTGCATGTATAGATTTGTATGTATACAGACACTTGAGAGGTGTGTATAACATATCTAGAGGTACACAGAAATACTTGTAAGAGCACTGGAAATAGTCTGACTAGCCATTAGCTGGTATTTAATCTTTAGCTGTAGCCTCCAAAGCAAGACACTCTACATGATGGCATGATGAACCTTCTTTGAGCATAGGTGAAGTTTTCCATTCACTTGGTAAGCCTGAGTGGAGAACATCAATAGCTGGTCATTATGCACCATGTAAAATAATTTGAAGTCCTGTGATGCATACAGACTAAGTAAGGCCATCTTAAATAATTTTTATTGTGGAATGATTTCTTCCATTACAGGTTCTATGCACTGTAAAATAGCATGGGGCTGTAACAGTCACAAGCCAGTGTGTACCCATGTATCTTGCTGCAGTGAATGGTTAAATGTGAAAATGAATTCTTTCTGGCAGGCTAAACTCACGGCCCTCTGTATTAGTGGCATCTGCTATGGCATGTGAATCAGCCTTGCTCTTAGTGGGTGTCTGCCAAGCAAGTACAGGTTTCTAGGGGGTAATACGTAATCTGTTCAAACCCACTTCTACAGCCCCCATGAGTGGATCTATTAAGTACAATTAGTCTTGTAATTAAGGGCCACAGTATTAAACACTTCAAGCATTATTTTTTTCTCATTTTGACAACGCAGAATCAATCTTGTGACAGCTTCCCTGCCATACAGTCTTATATCTTGATAAACAAATTGCAAGGATTATAGTCAAAATAACGTGGAAGTCAGCAAATCATGAGATGCTTTTACACAAAATGCACTCATTCAAATCTGTGGAGTAAATAGGTATAAATAGCAGAAAAGTAAATCAGAGGTGTATATCCACAAAGGAGGTATAAAATTATAAAAAACACAAGTTTTAAAGACAAGAATCTTTGGATAGTTTCACCTAAGGTGCCGACATGTATTGGATATTTCCTGACAGAATAAATTGCATGTTTCGCAGTGTCAGTAATTTTGGGAGCAGTAGTGTGAGTTTTTGTATGGTCATGGGAAACACTTTGTATTTATAGTACAAAGAAATGTAGATTGGAAGTTTTGTGGCTTGATCAGCTACTGTGTGATTTCCTGGGATTACCTATGTGTGTTTACAGATAGAGAGGTAGGAAGTAGACTGTTCTCAATGGCTTTAGATGGCAAATGGGTCATAAAACTCCTATGTCCTTGAAAAAGTTTTACTGTGTTAAAAGGGGGATTTCAAAGGAAAATAGTTGAACAGAAAAGAAGAAAATCAGTGTAAAATCATTCAATGTGAATCAGCACAGAGTTGACTGTGAACAGGATACAGAGTTTATGGATAGTCAAGAATGTTTGGGGACAAACTAAAGTGACTCTCAAAAAAAATGGCAGATGTCCTATAACCTGCCCCTGCTTTTCTTCCATCTAAAAGGTCAAGGTTTCATCTGTTTGGTGGTACACAATAGTTAGTCAAATATTTTTATTAGCTCTGAAACTTTTTGGGAATAAGAATGCAAGCTCAACCATACTGAAAAGCATTTAAAAGGGTTCAAGCATGTTTACTTATAAAACACTGCAGTCAAAACAATTTCAAATTTGCTTCTATATTTTAAACTTTAATAAATACTTTTACTGCCTAATTAGGCACTCACCAACTAATCCTGGAAATCTGAGGGTCCAATTCAACCTTAGCTCATAATGTAACAAATCTGAAGGTCCTATAAAAATCAACCACAACAGCAGATTTTTAAAATCACTGCAAGAGACAGTATGACAGGTTTAGTGGCTTTGTTTGTACTTCTGGTGCTTCAGTTCTTTGCATTTGTTGACCCTGTGTTATCAAGGAAGTTCTTTATGGAATGGTATCAACAGTAAAGCATTTGGTAAATAGGTCTGAGTTTGTTAATCTCTGATTTAAGATTAAACCAGATGCCTTTTCTCAGTGTCTCAGTCATCAGGGAATAGGTAGGTAGAAAGATGGACTGACAACAACCTCACCCATTAGATGAGAAGAAACAAGTTAGGCCAGATATTTGACTTACCCTACAAAACATACTGGGTGTTAATCCCCCAATGAGTTTATTGATGAGTAGAGAGCAGTTAAGACTTTTTGATTTGTCATTTTCCTACATACTTTGAGCAATGACTCCAATACTGCAGAGAACGTCAGAATACAATACCAAATCTTACGCAGCTCCGTCTGGTTGCTGTGATGTCCTATTGCTAATAAGTGTTAATTTTCTGACTGTACAGAACTTGAACATGTAGGCATCCAATACATTTTCCTGACCCTAGAACATGTAGGAACAGCAGCCTTGCACTTAAAATTTTAATTGTGGAATGTTGGTACTAAGCATGTCAGGGACAGGGGTGATACTGCACATTCAAGACTAGAAATAATCTGGTTTGTGAGGCAGCCTCCCAGCTGCTTACGGATGCAGCTGGTTTGAATTGGAGGCTGCAGCTGAAAATGAAGTGTGGCTGGATGCAGTTCCTAATACCAGGCCAGAAGCCCAGCTGATGTTTACTGGCATGGCTCTGCTGAAGTAGCTGTGGTAGCTTATGCCAGTTAGGCTCTTGCTCCACAGCTTTTCTCATGCACTAACTTGTGTTTTGGAATTTGCCTTCATCTTTCTTCTGAACTAAACAGAATAACCCAAATTTCTTGAAAATGCCTCACTGGCCTTTTAAATGGAGAGGATATTTGTATCTGTAACTTTATCAAGTAAAAAAACAAGTTGTTAGAACAAAAATGGTGCTTCAGGGTAGCAGAATCCTCACTCAGTCACTTCATATTCAATTATCCAGAGGTGTGCAAAAAATAGTAGTGATTGGAGTAAGTGTCCTGTAATTTGTAGGGTGTGTTTTGAAATATGATCTATTTTTAAGACAATGGACATAGACAAATCATCAGCTTTCTATTACTGAAAAATTTGAGAACCTCCTAATGACTTTTAACAGACAATGAACATATATTCTTCACTAACTGCAGGTCATTAGATAATTTTGGAAATATGCTCCCATCTAGTTTGGGAGCACAGATTGGGTCCAAGTTCTGTCTTCTCCATTATTATGGTCATCATTAGGCATTTCTGAAGAACAACTACTCAGGCTTCCTGATTCTAATAAAACCTTGAAGTGTGAAGATTTAATAATACTTGTAAATTATGCTGTAGACAAACTTCAATGTGTTAATTTAAAAATTGAGACCATTTATCTTTTTATAAATGTCTGCCTTCTAACAGTTTGCATTGTGTTCTATATTGTGCAAAATATGTCTCTCCTCAACGCATATTTCCTGTTGTTGGCATAAAAGTTTTAAATTTCTTTTAGTAAGAAAACTGAAACTTGAAGCAAAAGTATTTATTCTGAGTAAGTGGAAGTACATAATATATTCAATTCTATTTGGAATGATAAAGCACTACAAAATAATTGTTGGATTAGTATTCTGCCTGTGACTAAATGGACTGTTGCTCAGATAAAATGAAAAAACAAATGTGAAAGTTCTATGAAAAGATATTCAAGGCTGTGAAAGCCTAAGTACAGGGACATATTCTGTAGTATCTATTCCCCATCTTTCTATGGTTTAATCAAACACCATGTTAATAACTTTGATACCATAAGACCTTTTACTAGCTTGCTCTGATGTTTTTCTGTCAAGGGCTAACTAATAGTTTTAGCTCTCCAAAGAACAACATAACAAAGATAAGGCAAATGCCAGGAAATGTATTCATTAAATAGTCAAGAGAATGCCAAGGACAAGCTCACTGTATAATGTGTTAGGAGAACATCAATATTTGAGAAAAGGAAGATGCTGCTTTGGTATAACATATTTGTGGAAACTGGAATAAGCATGTTTTAAGCAAGGCTTCTCTTTAATTATTGTCTGAGTTTCACATAAAGTCTGCTTCATCAACTGGATAAATATTTGACTGCTGTTCAGTAAATTGCATTAGTTTACTTTAACTGTATGCTCAGCCTTATTCAGGCATCCTACATTAGGCAATGTAGTGTGTAATGCATCTCTGCAGGTGACCAGAGCTATTCTCTGTATGAGGTAAATTAAAACTCATATTTTAAAAATTAAACATTCTTGCACTTCATGATTTCAATATTTAATTATAACCTGTGTCAGGGCCTAATCTCTGACTGAGTCAGGCATGAAATTAATCAAAAACGAGGCACGAGCTTAGCAGTTCCACTGCACTGTAAAAATAATTTTTTCAGCATTTCTCTGATTCTTACAGAAATTTTATGAGAATGATGCTGATGAACATGTAGTTAGGGCAACAGTTAGTAAGTAGCAAAAATAATGATGATTTTTGTTAGTTATAAAAAAACCTGTCAGAACATTTTAATCCTGAGGTGTGAGTGCACTGAGGACATTGTAACATCAGAGAGGTGATCAGAGAAGAAAAGAAATCTTTGGCTTTTCTAAATCTGTTTCAGAGAGAAAACCCAACTGGTTTTAAAAAACACAGCTTTGACATACGGGACAATACATATAAGACAGAGTAGATTACTTTATGTGAAGCTAAGCGTACTGCAGCCATAGAGCGTACAGATACATTTTACTCTGCCAAGTCCTTGTGCAAAATAACTTGCTGTAAGTACTGTAAATAAGTTATTTGTAGTTATTTTTTGACTGATGGAAAAAGACTGTGCAGAGCAGTGTTTCTTTTCCACTGTGTATAATAACCTTATCTTTTCTTCAATCCAGTGAGTTTAGAGCCAAACTTTGTCGTAGAGAAACAAAGGAAATTGTGAGGTACTGAAAAAGGTTGAAAACAATTCTTAAAGTTTCACAAAATTAAAGTTTTTTTCTCCAAAGTAATGAGATTGTGCTTTGGTTTTACATGAAAAGCAAAGGTTCAGTTGGTTTTGGTTTATTTTGATGGATTTGTGTATTTTTTGCAGCATCGACACTTCCAGAAACAAATCATCCGTAAAAACGGGAAGTGCAAACGTGGCCAACAACAGTGGAAAATTTTCCAAACAGGCCCCTAAAAACTGACTGAACTACTTTTGGCATAATATTATACAGGATATAAATATGTAAACGGTAACTTTCTATCATCCTGGAATAAAGATGACTGGCTTCTGAAGGCAGTCAGGTAGCAGGACCCATAATTATTTTATTTAACTCCGCTCTCTATTCTGCTCTGACAGAGGCTGCCTTTGTGGTTTTAGGCAAATCATGTGTAACCTCCTTAATTTTACCTGTTGTAAAACAGCTCACATTGCTAATGATTTGTCTGAGAATTAGGATGGTGTCTGGTGTATTAAAAATTTCTTATTATTGCAGGAAGAAAGATTTGGAAGGAAGTAGCTGAGCACAAACTTAACTGCTGGTTTGCTTATTTAGGAGAAGGAGCCATTCTAACAGTCACGGGTATTGAAGTGCTGCATTTTAAAAGGAAAAAAAATTGCAGAGTTTATTCACAAGAATTTGCTGCCCAAGATGACCAAGAACAAGGCAAATCCTTGGTGATAGCTTGAGAACCACCAACTTGCATCCACTTTGTCCTTTTAAGATTATCCCTCAGTGCTTTAATCCCACTGGAATGGGTCACCGAGAGTATTTTACACCCAGTAAACTACTTTGGCTAGTTGCAATTTCAAACCTAGCTGGCTCCACCTAGCCAAGCCAGTGTTCCCAGGGGAAGGCTGTTGCTCCTCAGACATACACAGCGTGAGATAGCTGGGGCTGGTATCATGCTACTATCATTGCTTTAAATGCAGATGGGATCACTGCTTTCATTCCCACAAAATAAAGTAAGTAGATGCAGACTAAGCATTTCCATCCTGTATTTAAAATCCAGTTCAATGGTCCTTGGGAAGCCAAAACTTGTGAGGGCTGGGATGACTTACCTGGTGGGAACTGCCAGACCTAGCTGTTTGGTTACCTGGCCTTAAATGAGCCGTACCACCTACATGGGATTTGCAGTCATTAACATATCTTCTGGTGAATCTACAAAAAATTTTAATGCCATGTACTTATCCTTTAGAAGTAATTTAATTTTATTATAACATTTAAAAAAATATACAGAAAAACCACATGAAAAACAAGCTATATGATCTAATGCACTGGTAAAATAATTTATTACAAAGTGTATTTGTTTTTAATAATGTTGGACAGCTTCCATTATGTGACATGAATATTACATACAGTTGTTGAGCTGAATCTGTTAAGAAAGGTTTAGTAGACATGATGAATATATATTTTCAGTAGACTGCAGTACAGAAATTCAGAACAATGCTTCCAGTTCAGAGCATTTTGGTCATGTTAATATACTTTTCTGACTTCTATTGGGATTGGTTTTTGTGTTTTTTGAGATCTGGAGTTTCTGTTGTACTTTTGGCTATGGGATAAATCTTTTTTATAGTTTCTAATGTGTAGTGAGCACAAATTATCTCAATCAATTTGGCAGGATTATATTAGCCAATGAAACTTTTACTGCCACTCAAGGTTTCCCTAGGTTTTCCTTGGAGATGCCTCAGCTGTTGATCAAGCAGAGTTCACACAAATGTTTCAAAATCAGAATCACACCTCTCATGCCTGCTGTTACTTTTTACATGTGGAGGAAAAACTTTGATCCAGATTTCATCTCAGAGAAAAGATATTTCCCCAATATGTTGAATAAATGTACCAGCTTAAAATAGGCCCAACTTTGAAGTGAACTCAAATAATTTATTCTTTTTTTAAATAATGAACATTATCGTTTGTCTTTAATTTTTTTAGAGTTGAGATGTTAAATGTTGCAGTGAATGAGTGGTTGCATTTGGTGGCCCTTACACAACTATATTTTTTAAAACTTATTCTAAGGGGTTTTTTTTCTGATTTTGAATTATATAAAGTCAAAATGATAACTGCTCTGCTTATAAAGCATATTTATGACTACAGGGATATTGTAATACATATAGTTATCGTTAAGCAGTAGAGAAAGCTGAAAAAGTGTCCCCTCTTTTTTATGCAATTCAAAATGGCTTTACTTAGCAACCTGAGGTTTTTTTGGTGTAGCACACTATTTATGAGGAAACTTCCATAATTTTGCAATATTTTCATTACTAATAATGGCCTAAAACAATTACAGTTTTAGGAGTTCTATAGTCCTCACTGCTCTAGAGGTTTTCTAAATATTTTCATTATCTGATATAAAATGGCTTTCTGCTCAGTATACCATATAAATCTGACCATGAAGTTACTTACTAGGGTAAGTGAAAGGTGTTGGTCTGTGCTTTTATTGCCCTATTTATGGAGTGATTGCTAAACCCAACAGTACCTTATAACCTCATGAATAAATCATGGAATCAGTCACTGTACTTATAAAAATGTCTGATACTTCTTTCCAGTTTCCAGCATTTGAACATCTTTCAGTGACTGAAATATATATTTACTAAATGGTGAGTAAATGGAGTTATCAGGGGTGGCTTTTGTCACTCGAAGTGACTGCAAGCAAGGGCTCCCCTGAATTAAGGAATTCCGAATGTCAAAGCTACTTCATCTGTGTTTACCCACATACACACTGGCTGTGTTTTTGTGCCTGTCTGCCTAGGAAGTTTATGGGGTTTTTTCAAATGCAAGGGCAGCCTTGCACTGAGCAGCAAAAATTTCATGTTTGAAGCTGTGTCCAGAGCTGTGCCTCCCACTTAACCCTCACCCTCCTGCACAGTCTTTTGGACCAGAGGAATGAAGCTTACATGCACGAGCAGGGCAGGGAGATCCTCAGGCAGGCTGCTGGAGCAGCAAAGCGGTTCCACCACGGGGCAATGGCAGCGCTGATGATTGCACCCCTGGTGTCACTTCATGCCAGCTCTGATGTGGTGCCCAGCTCCATCCTGCCTGGTTGTGTCAGGGAACAGGATCCAGCAGGGACAGCAGTAGGGCTGCTGCTGGCAGAGCTGCTCTGAGTTCACGTTCCTGTTGCCCTGTTGAACCTGGCTCCGTCTGAGGCTTGAGGGGGCAGTGAGATCTTCTTGCTAACAGGCAGAGGCAGAATTAGAAGCATGGCATATGTGTTGGGAAATCTTAATGCCAGGCCTGAATTCTTTATCATGGTCCCTACAACACTTACATTGCTATTGTCAGCTGCTATTATTGTATGTCTGAGTGCATCAAGAAAATGGGTACAGCCATTTTGTCACGTGTCATACAAACATAATGCTGCAGTGTCCCAGAGACCCATGCACTTGGCCTAATCTTTTTGCTACCTTTTATCTAAAACTCTATTACTCCTGTTGATGACTTTAATAATATGCTCCAGACAACTGTGGCCATGACAGACAATGTCTCAAAACAAACTGGTAGTGCAACCTTTTCCTAGAAGATAGACCCTGAACATACAGCGGTCCTGGGGGTCTCACTGAGCCTGGATTTGCCAGTGAGGCCTGCAGATGATTGAAATGATTCTGAAAGTGATGTAATTTGTACTTCCATTCACCACAGTGAATGCTGTGGTCATTATCACAAAGCTGTGACCAAGGCTGTTCCTCAGACACACAGGAGTCACCACTTAGGCCCTCTTGGACACCAAAGGATAAGAATTTTGCTCCTGATTTGGCTCCTTTACACAGCTGGGTCAAAATTCTGTCAACTCCCCAGTGTTAAGAAGGAGTTTAAAATGCTGATTTTATTTGCTGAAAGCAAGCTAAAAATCTCATGACAAAGACTATGTCAACAGGTCGTTTTTAGTACAAAAGTTTTGAGCAGGTTAAGTCTTTGTTATATTTCTGTGTGGTACACTTTTGGCTGTAAATAGCCCAGTACTGTAAACAGGAAAAAGATAAATTAGTGTTCATTTCAGTGCAATAAAAATAAGTTTAGATTAATTACCTTGAAAGTAAAGGAAGTGTAAACATTTCTGTGCAAATTAGGTCAACCTCGGATTCATTTGAAATAATATAGGAACATTTATTTATTTGAATATCGAATGTATCTAACCTTCCAAAATGTAAATTTAGTGCTTCTGACAGGCACAGACTGCTCCTTGGAGATCTTGTAAACAGTTTCTTTCTGTGTCTGACTTCCCAAATCCTTTATCTATCTCCAGCACTTAATGAATGGTTTCACTCCTCAGGAAACACTTACTCTGGTCCCAGTTTGAGTATTTTTATGTCTAATGTATTATTATATTGCACAGTTCAGGTGCCTGAAAGTAAATCTCCAGGACATATATTTTAATATATGAAAGTCTAGACTATATATACACACACGTATATAAAAAAAAATATATATACATATATATATATTTTAATTCATATATATGGAGAGGGAGAGGAAGAGAGTACTAGAATTAGATACGCAGGTAACTGAAAGTTGGACTTTCATACCATCATATTTTTGTGCACTTCTGTCATGTTTTCAGTCCTTTTCAGACATGATTTTCTGTCTTTGTAAGTTATACAGGTAGAAATTCTGTGAAAAATCTACATTTTCAATCTTTCCCTCCCCACACCACTCTTGTAGTATATGTGTACACTCTAATATTAAACCTAATGACTGATTGGTTTTGGAAGCATTGACAGCATTCATCCTCCACCTGATGGTATCTTTCCAGTGACAGTTTCTGTGCTGTAGGCATTTTTAAATTGTTCCTCATACATGAGAACAGAATGGACTCCAAATATAGACAATTTAAAATGTATGAAGAGAGTTAACTTCATATGTAACATTCACTTATCAAAACATCAGGAATTTATTAACGACACTTCTCAAGTAACTGTAGTAGTATGTATAGGTAAATGTATAATTTTCCATGTAAAAGAAGAGAAAAAACTTCTGTTAGTGTGAAGCTTATTCTCAGGGAGCCGGAAGTCCACTTTCATTTACGTAATTTCAATTACTTGTTAATATTCTGTTAAAATGTTATTTGTCTCTTATACTGGAAGAACCAGCATAAGGAACAAATACATTTCTCCCAGGGTTCTTCATTATCACTGCCTTTCATCTTGTGAAAAACTTCTATTGACAAAGGAAAAGGAAGTCTCAGAAAGCAAGAATGATTTATACTTTGTTTATCTTAAAAGAAAGAATCACTGCATGACTATGTGAATATTTGTTATTAGTTTCTTCCAATGCTAGTGTCATTCATATCATGTGGGCAGCCTATTACCACTTTTTGGCTGATGGCCACCTGCATCGACAGTGTCAGATATTGGAGATGATCTCAGCTGGTCAGAGCATGGTGCTAATAATGCCGGGATTGTGGGTTTGATGGTTATGGGCTATTCACTTAAGATTTGGACTTGATGATCCTTGTGGGTCCTTCCGACTAAGAATATTCTGTGATTCTGTGAATAAATTTAGGGGCTAAAAGAGTCTGTCTGCAGGTTTAAAGGCATATTGTGAAGGTAACGTAGGCAAACTCTCAGAAACAAACAAGGAGTATATATGGTCTCTCATATGAGGAAAAATACCCCAGATTGTCTGCTTTTCAGAGCTGCAATTGCAACATTATTTGTACACTTAAGCATAAGATTTCAGCGGAATTGTTTTTCACTTGGGAATACAGATCCAAGTTATCTTACCTGCAAACTGTGATTTATTCCTCTCTGAATGTGGATGTGATTGCATCAGGATATTAGTACTCTCCAAAACCTCTCAACCTTTCTGATGTTACCAGATCTTTGGAATGCTGGATGAAGGAGAATGAATCCAGCCCAAGCAAAGTTTATAGCAGGAAAGTCATCAGGACTAGAGAAATCCAGACATACAGTAGTCTTGCTAAGGTTATTGTTTTTCCTTCAGAATGTTTCTGGTCAGATACTCTAGTAGGAAAAAAACAGAAGCTCAAAATTTATAATTCATATTAAATAGCAAAAACTAAAGAAATATACCTTCATGTCACTTAAAGAACACTAAAACTTCCAATATCTATAATTTCTGGGAGAAATGGCAAACTAAAAAACAAAGTTACTGTGATGTGATGTGGTACTTCGTTTTGCATATTGAGAATGTTCAATGAATAACTTCATAGAGAAGCACTTTTACATCTTTTTAGCTATGTCCACTTGCAATGAATCTTGGTTAATATTTCTGTGATGACTATAATTTTTGTTTAGCTATCTTAATGCAGTGGCGCTGCAACACAGAGAAGGAATCAGGCTAAAAAAAATGTAGGTTGGCATAGTATTTAAGTGTGCAGCAGTCAATCAGGTTTGCTTCAATTTATCTTACAGCTATTTAAAAATCTCTCTGAGTAACTTGTTTTTCATATGCAAGTGCTGTCTGTGGTAGAGCAGCAGAGACCCTGTGCTGCTTGGGGCCTGCAGGGGTGGGTGCTGAAGATGAAGCTGGGGGTGCTGCCATCCCCCATGTGCTGGTGAATGTGACTGCTGGTCCTTTCTGACCATAGCAGTGGCTGCCTCCTCTGCTGGAACATTGCTAGCTGTTTTATGCCTTTTATTTTTCTCTAACAAGTCAGCAGACAGGTTTGCAGACTGGTCAAAACCTGGCTCTACGCAAAGGACACATAAAGCAGATTTAGGCACTTTGTCAGTGTCTCCAACAGGCTTCATTTATCAGCCAAATAGTAAACAGGTAATATGCTGTGAGCAATGTTTTGCTGTTGGCTTTGGGTTTAGCTTTTTAATATGCACTGGCATGAAGCACACTTGAAGATTTTACTGGTTGCCAGACTGGGAATTACCATCTAATGATTATAGCAGAGATTTCAGAAACAGGACATCTGTGCTTCTTCCTACTACTTTCACTGGCTTTCTGTATGACCTTAAGTAGGCAATTTTCCTCCTCTGTGTCTTAATTAACTCACTGTCTATATTATAAATATAATAATTCCTACCCATCTTGGCCTAAATATAAATTATTATTATGCCATATTTTTATGAGTGTGCATTTAATAAGTAAGGGATATTTGAAAAATAAAACTATTTTAATTACTTTATTTTGGTTTTGCTCTATCAGTCAGATGCTCTCTTCAAATATGAACATGGTGGATTGCCTCCCATATCTTAAATTATTCCTCTGACTTAATCAAAAAAAGCTGCTCCAATGATGATTAGAACCCCTTAATTTATCTCTAATAGGACCATTTTTAAAATTGGAAAAGCTGCTAGTCCTTCTTCCATGCAATCAAACAACCTTTATATGCCATTTGGTATCACAAGTAGCAGTTTTCTTTATGCCTGGAATGCAACCAGTATCTTTTAGTATGAGAAAGGAAGTTTTAGCCTTTTCTTCCATTTTCTCTGCTTCATTTTTGCTGAGGGGGTGGGTGGGATATGCCCATGTTCTCACAGATGCCTTAATGCCTGAACTTGTTATCCCTTGTGTTTAAAAGTGATTAGGTAATTTCTTCTCTTCCAGTAAAATTGAACAGTGCATGGTTTTCATAACACCATGATAGAAACTGGCAAATAAACCACAAGATGCTTATTTTCTTTTCGTATTTCGAAGTGATCAGATCATCAGAAACTCAGTTAATAGTCTTTGCAAGGGGGTTTAAGAATCCTTTATTTATCAGATTATTTCTTCAGGAAAATAAAAGTTAACATCCATATTTTTTTGTTTGGCTGTGGGTGGCCATTTATGAAGATCTGCTCTGGCTCAAAGACATATGGAGAGGGAGGCACCTGCCTTCTTGAACCCACTTCATGCAGAAATATTTTGCGCTGTGGATCCTTGGCTCAGGTAACTGTTTGTTAGCTGTATGAGCACCTGTTTTAGATGGTGAGCAGGCAGGGATGTTGATATTCCCGAGTCCAGACACAGCACCTCTCTATAGTCCCACAAAATTCTCTATCTTGAGTCCAAAACATAGAATCAAACTTCGTAACTGTTCTCAGACCTTACAGGAATTGGGCATTGTAACAGAAAATATCTGGAAAGAGACACTGACTTGGCATGAGTCTCAATATACAGGGCAAAACCTCCTTAAGATGCTGCAAATTGTGTAATTTGAAACAGGAATCTGAAGCCAAATCTTCCATATCTAGTGTGTCTAATGTTTTTACCATCAGGCATCTTGAAAAGAAGGCAGAGTTTCCTCAGTATTTCCTGTTAAGGCTATTAAATATTGCAATAAATAACTAAATGTGGACTAGGAGAAAAGTTAAAGGGATAGGAAGCAAGAGCATTCTCCTGGGACATAGTAAACTTATACTCATGTACCTGTTCCTAAGTATGCTTAATTATTCGTATGAAATGCAGGTCACTTGGTAGAAAGAGTAACTTTCACCTGATAATTTTTAGATAAGCGTATGCAAATAGGAAGGCTAACAGGAGACAAATACATTGCTGTCGTCACTTCAGACCCTGTGATATTTCATTTGCTTGTTTGGTAGGTAATTTCCTTTTGATTGAATAGTGAAAAATGAGTCTTTTAATATTAGCCATTTAGGATGGAAATAGTTTCTTCCCAACTCCTTTTAGAAAAGAAAGTAGAATGTCATCCTGGTATTGCATGGAGGGGCAGCAGGAGCTGTGAGCTGGTAAACTAATTTCATTCCTCTAATTTAGATTTAGTTGCAACCCTTTCTTGTGGAACTGCACTCCCAGTGAGTAATCAAGGAAAGATGGTTTACCTTTGAGTTTATACCACTATGGCTTAGGCTGAATAAATGCTAGGTGTGCAGAGTATCATCTAATTGTCTAGTTTTCCCTACAGGGGTCTATCCCTGTTAGGCAAACGCTGTGCCAGCCCAGCAATGGCTTGAACCTAACCTGGGTAATAAGTGCACATGAAATTTAGTAGCTCAGCAGAACCCAAAGCTTTTGACAATCAAATGGTTAACCCTTTCACAGATCTGTTTCTTGGGAATTGAATAAATGAGGGTATTGTAATGTAAAGAACATTTGTTGGCTGAAGGCCACCATGAGGGAGATTAGTGGGGGGTATTAAAGATGAAATTATAAAGTCTCAGTGAAAGAGATTCAGTTGAATTCAATGATAAATGACAGTGAAAGGAAGAGAGGGATATTTCTGAGATGAGCTGTATTTCCCTAAAGAAAAATACTTGTGAGATCAGATTTTTAAAGAAGGAGTATTCTTTTTTTATTATTGAAAAGGTTAGATTATATCATTTTTGAGAGCTCTGTTCTACTGAATGTAATAAAAATTGACATGAAGTGTTTTAAGTTTGTTGATAATTCCATACTATTCTGACCCACTTTATCTGAATATCTTAAAATTCAATTTCACTTGTAGAAGGTATTCTCATATTATCCTGCTATATAGGCTACAAAAGGCTGGTAAATCCATAGATGTTCACGACCACTCATGCAGAAATGAAATATTTAACTACAAGGGTATCTTGTATTTCAGAAGTTATTTGCTGACACTTCATTCTCTGATCCTTGTAGTCCATACAAAATGATTTGCACATAGGAAATATAAGTAAATGCTTTACAAATTGACTTTTTGAATATTTTCTCACTACTTCTAATAGATTTTATTAAGTGCTTTCTGCTCTAAAATGTTTCAAATGTTGTGGGGTTTTTTATCATTTAAAAGCTCATTGCATGTATTAATCTTCTTAAAGGAATCCTCAGTTTTCTTCAACAAAAACAATTAGAAAATAGGGTTGCACAATCTCATAAAAAGACATAGGAAAGCTGATCTGTATTTATTATGCTTATTCATTTAACTTTTGTTAAAAGAAAGATTGATTATAATGCTTTTTTTAATAGGAAAAAATCCTTACATATTTTACCTATGTATAAACAGGTAGAAATCACTGATTTTTTTGCCTAGTTTGAGTGGTTATGAATACAGGAATCTAACTAATCTTCCTTCTTTAACAGTTAGAACAAATTACATTGCCCATTTCATCCAGTAAAAATACAGCTTCGTGTCATTCTAGATCACATTAAGAATCAGTGGAAGTTGGGGAGGTGGATGTTGAACTGTCAGATTTTAGAAAGAGTGGAGAAACTTGAGATCAGATTTTCAGCCTACAAATTCAGATGGAAGAATTTAATCAGCCACTTTCCACACAGTCAGTGTGCTTCACTGACTATCAGAAGTTCTGTCTGTCACATACAGATGTGGATGCGAAAGTCTGATGTGTGTTTCCCAGCTCTACCTAATTGGATAACTACAGAACTGGTATTAGAATAGACAATTAGTAGTCAGCACTGTACACTGGACAGCAGCCACATTTGGAACAGAGAAGATGTATATTTTCAGTGCACCTTCTATGTCAATAAACCAAAAAAAAAAATACTTAGCAGTGAGTCAGCCTTTACACATCGGATTTTAGCATACGGTTTCTGTTATAGAAAATAGGTTTCTGTTGTTTGTTTGAAAGCATTACTCTCCAATTTCTATGTGTATTAGATAGCCTTTATTTTTATTTTGTGCTTCCTGGAATGGAAAGAGAATAGGATGACCCTCAGCAAATGCTAAGAAATACCTATGTACTGCCTCACTCAGAAGATTTTCATTCTTAGTCACTTGCCCTGGTAACTCACAGGGAGTCCCAAAGTGTTAGTAGTCACTGTCATGGATGGAAAATGTGAATATTACAAATTTTACCACTGTAAAACACTTTCTGAACCTGCCTCTTGTGCTATGCAAAGGCCATTACCCCATCCAACTCTGCAAACAGACTGTCCTTTATTATGTGTGTGATAGCATTAGCATCACAGACAGTGTTCATTTTCTTACCATTCCCCACTACAGGACATGAAGAAAAAAGCTTCATGATTGAGGCAGATGCTGTTCAGCAGGATTCCAGCATTGACATAGCATGCTGAATAGTAACATACATTTCAAACATTATATTATAAAATTCCTGTAACACATCTGGTCAGTGCTGTTGCTAGAAGTCGTAGCCTGACTCCACCAGGCACCCTGTTTTGCCTCAGTTCAGTTACTTGCATTTAAATACAGCCTAGGCAGAATGGAAAAGCAATGAGATTTTTGAATAATTTGCTGGAGGGCTTAAAATATCTTAGTAGAACAAGATGACTATCTAAAAAAAATAATTCTCCTGGGTGGCACATTCATGGCTTCATGACTAATTTGAGATGGCATAATTTTAGAGATACTATGACGAGGACAGCGTTGCTGCGTCCTAAGACTTCAACCTACTGTCATAATGTGAAGGTATAAGGACACCTGAAAGGGCACAATACTTGTCATTTAAATTAAAATTGCCAGAATAGTTGTCCATGTTGTTGAGTTTCTGAAATGACAACATCTCTTGTTTTGTTTCAGATGTTGCCAAAACCCATATTTTCATTATTTCAGCTATGGAGCATTTTGAAGTCACTCTGGAATATAGACTTTAAATCAAATTGTTAAATAAAGCAGAAGTAATTGGTTTCTGGTTTCTATTTGGTTTTGGGTAGAATTTAAAATTTTTGGTTTAACCCTAAACAGTTTGAAAACAAGTCACTTGTGAGGATATTATCACAGTAAGATGCATTGCCAAAACTGCAGTTGGAAGGATGTGTGAAGTTTCTTTATATGAGCACGGCCTCTGGTACTTGGTGTTCTCCAAAGCAGTTTTTCAAACTGATTTGTTGTCTCAGTCTGAAACAGTCCAAACAGACCAGTTTACTGGTAACACAGAAAAAACAAATCTTTGTTAGGTTCTGAGAAAGGCAAATGATGATGTTGAACAGCACTTTAAGGTACAATGGAAAACTGGCGAGATTTTTCCTTTTTTTTTTTAAATATAGTATCAGTTAGTGGCTTCCTGATACCTGTTGAGGAAGAAACACATAAAGAATTTTTCTTTCTTTTTTAAAGATTAAAAAAAAAAGAGGAAAAAAAAGGGGTACATTGGTGAGGCTTTCAAGTTAATCTTTTTAGAATTTAATTTATTAAGGGGAAAGGGAATAAAGGGATTGTAGGCCTTCTCCCCACATTTAGTGCTCCTAGGGATTACATGTACAGTGTTAAGGCTTCTTTGCTATGGCATTCCACACTCCTTGCCAAGCACACTCACCTTCTTCTTGAACCTATTCATGTTTTACTAGGTGTAAAACTAAATAAACAAAGAACAAGTCTTTTTAGGAATTTCCTGGAAATCCAAAGTGTTCCAGATTCTTGACTCTGATATAATTCAAGAGCAGGCTGCGTCTTATTAAAATACTGATACTAAAGTGTGTCTGAAATCTTGATACCGAGGCCTTCCAAACTGCAGCTATATTTATACTGCATGATAATAATAAATTAAAAATAATAGCAAGTAGCATTGAAATGTTACTTCTCTTGCAAAAAAAATCCTGGGTTTCTGTTGGATTATTACAGTTGTAGGAGTAAAATGTGTTGAATGTATTGTTTCACTGTTTTACAAACCACCAGGACACAGCAATGCCAGATGGTTGGGGTTTATAGCCAGAAATTTATGCACATTAAAAATATATAATGACACTGTAATAATGCTTATGAGAAGCCTGAATTTAGAAATATCTCAGCCACCAATCACCTGCCAACAATGAATAATCCCTGAGAACAAGAGCCAGAAAAACCGAGAGATTGCATATACTTTCTTGGAATTATGAAGAGATTTCTAACTTGATGGAAATTCAAGTAGTGTCAAAAGTTGTGCAAAGGAAAGGTGTAAAAAGGCCATATATGTAATAACACAGAAACACATTTATATTATTATATTATATCATATTATATTAATTATATTTAAGTTTAGCATGACAAGAAGTGCGAAGAAATTGCATTGACGTGTAGCTAAATATGGACTTGTGTCTCATTGAAAATTTTCACCTCCTCCTTGGAGAAGTTCTTTAGGAAGTTTAAATAAGAAGGAATGACACTATAGTACTTGAGTCAAACTAGATTTGAAAAAGACATTTTCTTGTCTTCTGAAAGTGTTAGAGATCTTGATATTATAAGTAAGGAGATGAGTGCAGACAAGTAAAGTCAGCAGAATAAAGATAAGTACGTGGGATGTAAAAAATTAGACAAAGATGGTAATTTTTAAAAAGTTATTTGTGTACAACCCATTTACACTCAAATAGAGAAATCTCATCAATCAGTAAAACTGATTCATGATTCCCAAAGTAAGTGCCTCTTTTCTTTACTTGTAATTTTACCAAGACTGAAACATCTGTTCTAAAATTTCCCATATCAACTAAATTTTTGGAAAATTTCAATTCCAACAGATATGTTTCTACCACAAACAAGATTAGACTGATTAAAGTGATGATTTATCCAGGGCCACAATGACAAATTAAAAAAGATGCACCTAGCCTGTGCCTTAAATGTTGCAGCACAGTGGCTCAATCACAAGTCAGCTCTTTACAAACAAACATGATGTGTGTTTCATAATTCAATGTCCTTTACTAAAAAATCTGTGACCCTAGAGAGAAGCACTTGCCAAAGTGGCTTTTTTTGTTTCATTTTGTTGTTGTTGTTGTTGATGTTGTTTGTTTGTGGGGGTTTTTGCTTTTTTTTTTTTTTCATATATTAACCCCTCCCCACTTTTAACATAATCACTTGAAATTGCAAGAGCATAACTAAGTAACTGTGATATCTCTTGGCTGCACTATGTTGGTAGTTATAAAGATGTGGCAATGGGGAAGCTACACGGGAAGTAATTGATCCTGAAGGTTGGTATTTTTCAAGAATTTCTCATTGTAGTTAATTACCATAAATAATACAAATGCTTTTTTAGTTGTACAGTGTTAGAAAATGAGAAACTGTGTCAGAATATGATGGTGCAGCAGAATTACTCTTGTGGAAGATTTTATTTTTCTCAAAAGCATGTTAGTTACATCAAGAGATTTCAGTCCACTTTTGGAAACAGCCACCTAGAGTTCACTGTTAATGGAATTAGAGAGGAGCCTTATGTAAACCCCAAATTTAGGCCCCTCTATAAGAAGGAAGCCTGGATCATAGGCCTGGCTTCCCACTTTGGGCCCATTTCCATAAAATTCAGAGGGGTTTAGTTCAACATACACTGTTTAAGATGCATCTAATTCAAATAGCCTTCTGTAGAGAATCTTCAGTGCATTCATCCTTCCACAAAGAGGTTCTCCATAAAAGCTCTCTCTTTCAAGTCAGATAGCTCCTGTATGTGAATAACTTTAACCATAGGAACTCACTGAGGCAGCAAACCCTGATCTTAGTGTCTTTTCAGAAATAACAGGCTCTTGGAACAATATTCTCTAAGTCCCCTTCAGAAGCAATTAGCTGCTTCCAGTACACCTGGAGCATATTAAGCCCGGGAGAGGCCTTAAAGCTACAGTTCACATTTCACTTCAGTCTGGTAAGAAATCAAATAAAAGGGGGAATTTAAGAAGTCAGCTAATGCTCATTCCATATTTCTGGCAAGCAAAATATTCATAGAAGGTGCTTGCTTCCTTTGGCAAGGGAAACCCTATTTCCATCTTAGCAAGCTTCACATTGTATGAATATTTAATTTCCCTTCACTTTAACCAGAGAAAACGTATAGTAGAACATTTTAAGGGCTTTTCTCAGTTTCCAGCTGTGTGATCTACACATCAACATAAAGATCTATGGCATCTGCTAAGACTACCTGCTTTCAGAAATGACACAGGTGTAGCTATGGTCACCAGCTTGTCACATATCAAGCTATTAAGTGCTAATGATATCTGATGATATACATTTATTAAAATCACCAAATCAATGACAGCTGTGTTTCTCTCAGCTGTCTGGAGATGATGATTTTTCTCAGATGATCTGGAGAAAAAACCCATAAAATTATTTAGTAACCTCTGAAAAGTTAAGGTATATCCTCTACTGAAGTTTGCGTCCCTCAGACTATTCCAACTCACAAAGGGAGACTATTAATGGGTGTGAATTTCCCCTTCTCTGAGAAGTTGAGAAAAATCAAACTAACGGAAATGTTTTGAGAATTGAAAAGCAATTAAAAAACATTGAAAGCTCTAGTTTTCTTTTAAAAATAGGATAAGGTTTTTGAAAGGTCCTGGCAGTCAAAGAGGAGGAGAAATGTCAGGAGTAAACACATTTGAGTACATGGCGTTGAGCCAACAGTTTTCATATGCTGATCCTACCAATGATATCCCTGTCACATCTGATCATAGTCTAGGTAAGGTCATGAAGATGCAGATGAGATAAAACTGAAATAAACTTTTTGCTTTTGTAAAACTGCAGGAATCTGAGAGAGATATTATCCATCTAATTGGGATATAGCAGAGAGAATAAAATACTTATTCCTAATATTAAAGAGCCATGACTTAGATGCAAGCACAATGCACTTCAGAATGAATGTGCCAGTTCAATGTAGCTGGCTTTATTAGTTAATAGAGGCTATAGGCAGCAGATCAACCTCTTCCTGGTGAATGGATGAGAATTGACCTGCATTTCATTCTTGTTCCATATCTTGCCTTGCAACAAGGAGCATTCATACCTGTTTAAGGACTAGTATGGTTTTTTTGCTGGTTTAAAAGCTCCATATTAGGTTCAAATGATATACTGTGATGCAGAAAATAATGCATGATTGAGTAGTCAATGACACTAAAGGAACAAAACTGAATTGGGAAGAGCTGTCGACTTCCTCAGGGGCACAGAGGTCCTGTAGAGAGATCTTGACCAAACAGAAAGATGGGCAATCATTGACCGTATTATATGATTTTGAACAAGGGAAAGTGCTGGATTCTGCACCTGGGATGGGGCAACCCTGACTGCACAGACAGACTGGGGAACTAGAAACTGGAAAGCAGTACTGCAGAAAGAGACTTTGGGGTCCTGGTCGATGGCCAGTTGAATTTGAGTCAGCAGTGCCCTGGCAGCCAGGAGGGCCAACCCTGTCCTGGAGTGCATCAGGCACAGCATCACCAGCCAGGCAACAGAGGGGATTGTCCTGCTCTGCTCTGAGCTGGGGCAGCCTCACTTCGAGTGCTGGGGGCTGGTTTAGGTGCTATAATAAAAGAAAGATAAAAAGCTCTTAGAGAGCATCCAAAGGAGGGCAACCAAGGTGGTGAAGGGCCAAAGGAAGGGCCTCTTCTTCTTGAGGAGAAGCAGTGTGAGGAGTGGCTGAGGCTACTTGGTCAGTTCTGGAGAAGAGGAGACTGAGAGGAGACCTCATTGCAGTCTGTAACTTCCTCATGAGGGGAAGAGGAGGGACAAGCACTGATCTCTTCCCTGTGGTGACCAGTGACAGGACCTGAGGGAATCGCCCGAAGGTGTGTCGGGGCAGTTTATTTGGATATCAGGAAAAAGGTATTTCACACAGAAGGTCACTGGAATGGGCTCCCCAGGAAAGTGGTCACAGCATCAGCCTGACAGAGTTCAAGAAGCCTTGGGACAATACTCTCAGGCCCATGGTGTGACTTTTTTGGTGTACTGCACAGGGCCAGGAGGTGGACTTGATTATCCTGATGGGTCCCCTTCAACTCAGCATAGTATATGACTCTATGATACAGATAGATATAAAATTTGGGTAGATAAACTTTCATCTGACATTCCCTAATAGGTAATCCTGTCTGAAACAGTGGCTATTCAACTTTAATGTTCTTTGAACATATTTTAAATAGGCACAATATAAATGATATTCCCTTCAATTGGCACTTCTCCTGGGACAGGCATGCCTTAGAGCATTTTTAATAACATACTGACTTGATATGAAGGAAATGGAAAACTGTCTATTGTTCTTCCACTGGACAAGGAACACTTTACCTTTATGAGAGTACCACATTGTTTTGTGACTCTTTCTCAAAAAAAAGCAGTTCCAGACGGCTGAGAGCAGAAAGAAAGATTAAGGTGACCATGGCTTTTTTTGTTCGTTTAATCTTAATCAATCTGTCAGACTAGACAAAAGCAAAGGGACATATCACAATATGCACATATGGGTCAACTAAATGAAAATATCAACTTAGCTCAAAATTTCTTGATCTTATCAGTAACTCTTCTAAGACTGGCAAGGGGTCGCTCTGCACCATTTCGGCACACTCAGGAGAAAACAGTCAGTTTGGAGACATGGGTCTCAAGGATAAAACTGGGAGGTTATTCTCTGAACATGACTGGTAGCTTGAAGAGTAGCATCAGTCTTGTATTGAAATGACTGGTGCTCTCATCTCTTTTTCTGGTGTTTCAGCAAGGTAAGTAGTCGAGCACTGCCATAATGAAAGCGTCCTGAAAGTACTGCTATGTCAACTCCTCAATTACACCTTCTCAATAGATATTGTATCCTAAATTTAGAAAGGATTTCTTTTTAATCAACAAATAAATAAAATGGATAGCAATTTCAGAGGTTTTTTGTTCCTGATAGATTAGGTAAATAACTTTAGAGACCAACTGTAATCCTTTAGAAGTTTATTGTTACAATGAAACAGGAATAGATAGAACCAAATACTTAGAAATAGGATTGGGAAAGAGAAGCTGTATAGGAAAAGGAATGATATATGGACAGCACAAGAAAAACAAAAGAAAAAAAAGATGAAAAATATTTTAGAGGCCTGAAAATTCATTTTACTATGATTTTGGGAAAAATTTATATTTTTGCAGGATTCTGTATTTTACAATTGAGAGAGGAAGAGAGAGCCTACATATTTGAAATTAAATTTATCAACTGTAAATGTTTGCATTTATAAATTTGAAGAGAGTGTTTCCCTTTGGAAATGTTCATCTACAGTAATAATCTAGAAAGAAGTTACAGAATATTTTTATGTTCACCCATACCAAGAATTTTACATTTCCCATGTAATATATTTCTTTCTTTTTTTGTATTAGGTTTGGACTTCTTCTTTCCCAATCCCTCAAAATAGTTTATTTCTTTTTTTTTAAGAGACTAGAGAAAAGAATGAATTAGTTTAGCTCTAGTCTCTGTGAAAGTGGTTTCATTCAGCAAGAAATTGTTTTCTTTTAGCTTGCATGTTTATGCTTATGCCTGGAAGCAAAAGGATGTGGTGTTAGGCTTTTGAGATTAATGCTTTCATTTTGTCTGCTTCATTTTGTAGCATTTTTGAAAAATCATATACAAAACAAAATTGTTTTAGCGTTTATTCTGTGTGCTGGATTTATGTCTTAAGAGTGCCTAACAGACACTTTTTTAGTACCAATGGAGTTTTCACCAGATTTAAGCTTTAATGCTTCTGGGAGATGCTCTTCAGGTAAGTCTTCAGGCCCTGTTTCTGCAATTGGATCCAATTGGGTTAAATCATGCCAAGGCCTGTTCACTTTAAATAACTTGCATATGACTAATATTTTTGGGTAGCTCTTCAAAGCTATCACTCTACAGTTTTTGTGTGCATTCCAGGTGTTGTGTGCAAAGTACTTGACATACATTTCTGTATATCACAACCAAACAATGGTTAAACACCAGATTTAACAAATTCATCTTTTTGATTCTTATGTGTTGATAAACTTGAATTGCACTTACCATATAATTCCTTGCATTAAACAGACCTATAAAGTCATTGTTTTAGTTCTCAATTGCTCTAACTCTGTCTTGGGGAATGCTCTCCAAAGACCTGAGAAACTGAAGAGTTCCTGCCTCAGAGGTAGGATGTGAGTGTGGGTCTTGTGCAGCTGGATGCTCTGGTTGGGTTTTGCTGCATTATTTACACTCACTACTGCTGGCTCTCTGCTGTGGGAACGGGTGTTAGCCTGTGTTAAGCACCTCAACCTGAAGGGATTTCACATCTGAGAACCTCAGGAGGGGAAAGAGGCAATCAGTGTCCAGCCAGGAGATAAGTGGGTCCCTTGTCCGGGAGAGCTGACAGATACCCTTATGAATTTCCTACTTTGTGTCATTTCCCTGCTTTCAGTGGATACTATTCTCACAAGCCTATTTCTTCAGGAGTTTCAAGATAGCCAAAGCCCACGTGTCTGTCACAGGGTTACAGATTCCACAGAGCAGTAGTGTAATTAGATGCAACATTGCAATAACTTACTTTGAAGTCCATTAGGTGGACATAGTCTTGTGAATTTGTCTCTGAAGATTGAAGAATGGCATACAAGGATAATTATCACAAATGGCGGAAAAAACAGACCAAAAAGTTAGTGTCAGGAAAACTACGAGGTCTCAAAATAAAGTAAGCGACCTTGTAGTGTATAAATAATGACAAACATTGGTACAAAGGTTGTGCTTTTAATTTGAGAAATGAGACAAAGGACCTGACAATACTCACAGATAAATAGAAGCATAACATCCACAGGGGCCCCAACTGCCAGAGGTCATTCTTGAGTCACATTTTACAAGTCACAGACTTCAAGCCTTCTTTGGTAATATTTCAGCAAATAAAACAAAACTGAACTTCCAAGATTTCTCACTAACCGTAGCAGCTATTCATCATTCTAAATCTCTACTGGCACTTTCAGAGCTTTTCTGTCACAGTCACTGGAGTGGCAGGAAATTCCTGCATGGAGCTTGTCTTTTCAGCCAGCAGTTCCAATTACTTCGGTCCTTGACTGTCGCTTTGACAGCATCACTTCTGAGCCATCCAGGGATGTGATAAAAATTAGGAAACCACAAAACTAACATGTGGCTTTTGGATAGGGTATTTCTTAAAAAGTGTTTGAATATGTGTGAGTTAATTACCATGCTCCATGGTCATAAACCAGCGTGGATTTCATAATTTGTATTTCTTTTATCTGTAGTCAAGTGTTTCTTCCTCAAGACCTGTCACAATAACTGATACAATTTCTCCATGTCTTCCTTGTGAGGCAGAGTTGGGATTTTGAAAGGTTATTGGAATTATCCTGTATATTAATGAGAATAAATGAATTTTTAAAAATAAACAAGTATTTTCAGAAATTCTTTGATGTTTTCATTCAACACTCCTACATTTTAAATGTGAACTACTTCAGGTACATGTATAAAACTCTTTTTGAAGTATTAAAAAACCTGAACTAGAAAACAGTTTAATTTTCATTGTAAAATATTTTTGCTGCTTCTCCACACATGTGCCATTAATTAGTAGTCTGCATTTTGAGTATAGTCACAGCCTTGCTATTTTAAACAATTCCATGGAAACAGTTTTTACAAAAATAAAATTTATTAATGTACTTTTGTCCACTGGGCTTGTAGAGACCAATTTCTAGCAGAGTCTGAATAAAACAATGACAGTCCTGCTGAATTCTGTGAAGCCTTAAGACTGAGCTTCCCTTTGTTAAAAATCAAAATGTGTCAGAAATCTACTGACTCAGAATAAAATTGCAGGTTACAATTTCACCCTTGGGCTTAATCAAACATGTGGTGTAATATCAAATTTATTGTGTACTTTTGCTTTGAGCTTTGCTGACATTTCAATGCCATCAGCAGTAGAAATGTCGAAAAATGTGATTGTCTTTTTCTGCATTTGGATATGGTGCCACAGTTCACCTTGGCTTTAACAAGTTTCATGATATTGTCCATTTTTAAGCTGATAGAGGCCATTTTAAAGATCATATTTGTGTATATAAAGAATCTCATATCACACTATGGTTGTTATCATGAACCACTAAAATACTACTTTTGACGTTCTGCTATATGGTTGATTTTAAAGTCCACAGTCCTTGATTAGCATATTTATGAATGCAAAGATTATGTGATGGAGTATGATAAATGTATAAATAATATACTGGATACTTTTTTCCTTTCAGATATTTAATTTTACATTTTAGACCCCAAAGCACATTTATTTTATCTTAATCAAAAAAAGAAATTAACCTGTACAGAATCTATACATTAGGTATCATGTTGCAGACACATTTTTTTAGGCAGATAAAAAGATTTCAAGTGGCTAGGACATGTGCATTATGCCCATGCATCTGTGTAATGTATATATATTATTTTAGTGTATGTGTATCAAAAAAAAAAAAAAAACCAAACAAGAAAACAGAGGTTTGAAATCTTATTTTCTTTCCGTATTTATTTTGTGAAAAATGCTGGCCTTTTAATCTGGAATTAGTGTTGTATTTTCTGCTACTAATGTCTAATTTTTTTCAGGCATCTCAGTTTTGTGAAGAAATTTTAATAGTGAATGACATCTTTGATGAATAAATAAAAAGGTAATTCTTACTCAACAACACCCTTTCTTCAAGTGCCTCATATAAACAGTAAGTTTATTTTTGCACTCACTGGTGAAGCAGGTATTATTACTGTATTTTAAAACCACAAGAGGTGAGACACTGTAGGATATAGTGTAATAGCCTCAGATGCAGGTGTCTAAGTGCATGTCTGTGCTGAAAGCCCTCTCAAGGCACACGCTGACATGAGGAGGCAGTGGCAAGAGCAGCTCTCCTGTGGACGGCAAGCCTTGCTGCCACTGGAACAAGAGACATGGGGCGGCAGCTCCTTACCTTGGTGGTGTCTCTCAGGACTCTTTGATTCATGAAACCTATCCTGGCAATCCCTCACGCGGCATCTAATCAGGGTGATGCTTATAGTTCTCTAACAGAAGTTTCCACCAGCTAAGATGCCTGGCCTTTTTATAGGCTTGTCTCTATACTGTTGACCCAGTGGACACCCCAATGCTGCAATATTGCAACTGAAAAATGTGTTCAAGCACAGTGTTTGTAAAGGACTGACAAAATTTGCTTGACCTTTGCACCAGATTTTATGCCATAACGGGGAGAATACAGCTCTCCTCAAATCCAGTACTAAAACTTCAGAGCTGTGTTTTCTTCATATTTTGTTCCTGATGCTCTTTAGGAAATCAAATTCTTTATTTTCTTTCTGTGACTATGAAGTCCATATGAAATGCTACTTATTCAGCTTCGTGTGAATATCAGTGATTACCTTCCAACATAAGTGCAATTCAAAAGATTATTACACTCTGATTAGGTCTTGTTATTATTGTTTGTTTCTAGGATCCTGTTTTTCTGTAGATGCTCATCTGCTGCCTACAGAGAATGCTGGATAGAACATGAAACAGAAATGAGCTTTAAGTGACATTTACACCTCCTAATCTGAGCTATTTGCAATTATTTTATAATCTTACAGGAGAAGCATTAACAGCTGATTGAGACTGCAAATGATGCAGGTAACAGCCACAAGGATGAGTCATCGAGAGCCCTCTGTTGCAGATCAGGCTGCAATTCTTTAAATTCTAAACCAAATGTTAAACCTGCTCCATGACTGACTAAATTCTAAACTTCTCTTTGGCAGTCCTCCTAAATACAGTGACACTGTAGCAGTGAACATTGAATGCTATCACATCAGCCAAATATCTGTGTCCAAATTCTGGCTTACCTATAAGGTGAGTAAAGTTTAGCACCCTGTCAGGTACTAACCATACTGTAGCACCCCCTTAGGTTTTTTTAACCTTTCTCAATAAAAGCCAATGGCCATCTCTGACCCATGTAACATTAGTTTTACCAGTGTAATCCAAATTTCCACTTTATAGTCAGTGTTGCCTGCTGTATTTGGTTTAATAATATGGCCTTTTTCACACAGTTTAATCTGTAGAGGTCATTCATTGTCCCATCTGTGGGGCTGAGAGGCCATATTAGGATTCTTCTAGGCTGGAGGATCATCTTGACGTCTGGACTGCAGATTGGCCATGCTCATTAAAGGCCCAATACAAGAGCTACAGCCCTAACATGTTCTTTATTTCTCTTTAGTAACCATATTTCCTATACTGTGTTCAACCCACCACCTCAGCAAGCAGCTCTGCACAGGGCCTCTGCCTGTCACTGTTCTGCGCCACCACAGTGACCTGACTGCCCCAGGATAGTGTGGCAAGACAATATAGATCAGAGGAAGGTGTCAAAACCAAGTGGAGCTCTGGGAAAGCACTGAATATGTTGTCATGCAAGGCAACATCCAAGTGGTTGCTCTTGGATCAATCATCTGTTCATCCCTGGGCCAGAGAACTGACAATGGTCCTCAGCTCAGCAATGTGCAGGGGACCTTGGCCCACTGCCACTGGCTGGAGCTGATGTGAAGGTCACTTGCACAGAATCATGCTAGTTTTTGGCTGCTGTCAGTCTTTTCCTTTGGAATGACCAAGAACAATTTTAAATTCCAGTATGCTGTCCTAATAGCCTTGTACCATGATCTCCCACTAATGCCTTACTAGGAGCATGCTCTTTACTAGGTATATCAGGAGTTCCTTTAGTATCCCCCCTGTATTAAAATAGAAGGTGTTAACATAAATATTATTGCAAGCAGAAATATAGCAGGCTTTAACTGCTTAGTCTTGTTTTGCAATCAACATAGAAAGCTTAGAATGACAGTAGCTATAATCTATCTAATTTCAAAATCATTGACAGAAAACAAAGCAAAAACCCATTAAGTTTGAAAAAAGGGAACTACAGCAGAATGAAGAGACTTCTGAAAAGGAATAAACTGGAAATAATATGAATTTAAGACAAACGTGCAAAAATATAGAAAGCTATTTTTACACATATAAAGAACAAGAAGCTTGCAAGAAGTAAATAAGAGTTTGTAGAGATATTAGATAATCAGAGTATGTGAAAAAATATAGGGAAAATAAAGATGAAACTAATTTTAGCATCTGTGTTAACTGTGGCGAAACTTGGTACCATGTCTGAAGCCCAGGAAAAACAAGTTCTGACATCAAAGCATCTGTTCCAGCAAAAGAATTCATGGAACAAAATCGCAAAGTTAAGAATCAAAAGATAACTTAGCATTTCTGAAATTAAGAACTTTGGAACTTGAGAGTAATTTAGGTATGAAGATGCTAGATTCTTTACTACAGTGTGCAACCTTTTTTTAAACTGCTTTGCTACCCAATGAATGGATATTTACATACATGTTGCTGTTCAAAAAAAAAATTCCAAGGAGGATCAATGAATCTATTGTTTCTCATTTGAACTGGCAATTACAAACAGAATAGAAGAAAAGTATTAGTAGACATGGAACAAATATGATCTGTTTGGGCAGAATTAGTGTTGCTTTTGTAAAGAAAAGCCACATCTAAAATTTTGCATACAATTCATGGGAGGAGTCAGCAACCACACAGACAAGAGCAATCCAGCTGCCAAAGTTGTCTTACAATGCCAAAAGGCTTTTTACAATGTTCTTTGCCCTTTTTACAATGTTCCTTGCCCTTTTTAGAATGCTTCTGTAAAATAGACTATGCTGCCACTGAGTAGCAGGGAAAGTCTTGGAATAGATGGATAATTGCTGAAAAGTTGGAGACAAAATAAGTTTATACAGTCTGCTTTCTCAGTTGAGGGAGGGTACTAGCAGAGAACTATGAAAGTGTGTGCTAGATCTGTGCTCTTAAACATAGTGGAAAATGAAGTTGGCCATCTTTCGATGGGTGGAAAGAGAGATAATAAAGTTTGCTAGTATTACAAATTTATTCAGGACAAGAAGAATGAGGATCAGCTGATAAGAGTTGAAGAACATAATCCTTGTTAATAAAAAAACAAGTGAAATGAAATGGAAATAAATGTTAAGTGATGTTTGTGGGGGAAAATAACTTCAGCTCTAGCCATATATATAAACCCTAATTTAACATGCACAACCTTCACTCAGGAATGATATCTTCAAGTTACAAAAAGCAGATAACTGTAGAGAAGCAGCTCTAAGAAATAGTCATCTCAAAACAGAAAATATTGTTACACCTCTCTGTAATTTCACAGTGTGAGCTTGTCTTGAACACTGTATATACTTTTCGTTCAGTTCTCTCCTCTCTCTCCAATCAGAAAGATACAGAGAAGACAACAAGGGTGATTAGAAGTATGAAACAGTTTCTATATGATTGTAAATTAAACATCTTCTTACTCTTCAGACTAGAAAAAAAGGACATTATTAATGTAACAATAGTTTATAAAATCATCAAGATTATGAAGGAGCTAAAAAGGGTATGATTGCGTACCGTATTTTCTAGAGAGAAAAAGCAACTATCAGATGAAATTTGAATAAGGCAAGTTTGAAACAACAAAAATCCACTTCATGTAATGAAGTTATTACAGGACACTTGTGGTGTTAGAAGTTGATATAAGCTTGAAAAATTGGAAGAATAAGCTATTCAAAAAAGCTACTGAATAACAGCAATTACTGAGTTTGGCTACTTATAAACTGACAATATGTGTGGCCTGGTAGAGTAAACTTAGGATATATAACTTAATAACTTTTTTCACACCTTGCTGCGGAATACTTGGGGCAGATGGTTGATGAAAAAATCAACATGAGTCAGATGTGTGTAGTTGCAGTGCAGAAAACCAACCAAATCCTGGGCAGCTTCAAAAGCAGCATGGCTGGTGGATCAGGGGTGATTCTCCTGCTCTGCTCTGCTCTTGTGAGACTCCACCTGGAGTACTGCATAAGGTTCTGGTGTCCCCAACATTTGAACATGGAACTATTGGAACAAGTCCAGAGGAGGGCCATGAAGCTATAAGAGGACTGGTGTCCTTTCCCTCTAAAGACAGGCTGAGAAAGCTGGGACTGTTCAGACTGGAGAAGAGAATATGCATATGAAAGTGGCTTACAGGAGAGCTGGAGAAGGACATTTTATCAGGAGCTTTGGTGATAGAACAAGGAATGATGGGTACAAGTCACAGAATCACAGAATAAGCTGAATTGGAAGAAACCCAAAAGGATTTTTGAGTCCAAGTCTCAGCCCAGCACAGGAGACCAAGAGCTACACCAAGCGCCTGAGAGTATTGCCCAAATATATCTTGAGCTCCATCAAGCTTGGTGCTGTGACCATTTCCCTGGGTGAGTGCCCAATCCCCCTCTGTGTGGAGAAACTTTTTCTAATATCCTGCCACATCACAGACACAGCTTTGGGCCGTTCCCTTAGGCACCAAAGAGAAAAGATCAGTGCCTGCCCCTCCTCTTCCCCTCAAGAGGAAGCTGCGCTGCAATGAGGTCTCCCCTCAGTCTCCTCCAGGCTGAACAGACAAAGTGACCTGAGCCACTCCTCACACAGCTTCCCCTCAAGGCCCTTCACCTTCCATGTGGTCCTCCTTTGGACACTCTCTCATAGCTTTATATCTTTCTTATACTGTGGTGCCCCAAAGTGCAAAAAATTCAAGGTGAGGCTGCCCCAGTGCAGAGCAGAGCTGGGCAATCTCCTCCCTTCCCTGGCTGGTGATGCTGTGCCTGATGCACCCCAGGACACAGGTGATCCTCCTGGCTGCCAGGGCACTGCTGACTCAAACTCAACTGGCCATCAACCAGGACCCTTTCCACAACGCTGCTTTCCAGTATTTCGTTCCCCAGATTGTCCATACATCCAGGGTTGCCCTATCCCAGGTGCAGAATCTGTCACTTGTCTTTGTTGAAATTCATGTGGTTGATGATTGCCCAGTCCTCTAATTTGGGTTAGATATTAGGAAGAAATTCTTTTCTGTGAGGGTGGTGAGACACTGGAAGAGGCTGCCCAGGGAGGGCCGTGTGTGCCCCAGCCCTGGCAATGTTCAAAGCCAGCTTGGAAAAAGTCTTGAGTAATCTTGGCTAGTAGGAGGTGTCCCTGTGCACGACAGGGGGGGTTGGGAATAGATGATCTTTAAGGTCCATTTCAACCTCTTAACATTCTATTATTCTATGAAATATAATTGTTTTTGCAGAGGCACCTTCTCCAGGCTAATATTAGAGACAAGGTAATGAGGTACTTCGAACTTGGTCTTACCTGATTTAGGGATGAGTGTTCTATTATGTTCTCTCCTTATTTTACATATTTCATTAAAAGAACCATTGATTTCCTTATATATTCCTATAAACAGGATTAATAAGTGCTCAGTTCTGCTTCATGTTGTATTTGGTATAGTTTTATTTCTAGAAAAGTTAATTTAATTTACTAAGATATGCAAATGCACCTCAAGTTTCATGCTATGGATGGAGAACAGAACGTTGTTACTGTAGACAAAAGGAATAGTGACATTTTAGTTTCGAGGTATTCACTGTAATATTGTTATTAACAATCAGCTTCTTTTGGTACTAAGATCTGGCTTAAGACCGCTTATGTTTGATGAGTCAGAGATTTCTAAGTGTTTCTTTGTTTTAACGAGTCCATTAGCCCCATGAATTAGAATTCAATAAGAAAGTGGAACACGATATATGAGCTACACCTATACAGACAAGCTGATCATTCTTTGTTTTGCTTGAGGGTCCAATTTGTCTGGTTAACATCTGTGAATATACATTAAGATCCAACCTCAGTTAAAAGTACTTTTGACAGAGAAGCCCAAGTGGGAATGAGAACTTTATGCAAAGCTCAACACCTCACCTGCCATAAGGACACAGAAGCAGTCTGCAGAAATGCCCTCTGGCTGAGGGCCACAGGGCATTTCCCACTGTGGATTAGAAAGAGGACACTGTCCCTGAGACCCCTTCCTTCTGCCCTGAGTGTTTTCTGAGAAGTGACAGAGCAAGTGTGGTGGTGTTCGCAGGAGTCCCAGGATGAGAGAAGAGACAAGAATGTTGACTCCATGTTTCAGAAGGCTTGATTTGTTATTTTATGACATATTTTATATTAAAACTGTACTAAAAGAATAGAAGGAAGGATTTCATCAGGAGGCTAGCTAAGAATAGAAAAGGAATGATAACAAAGGCTTGTTACTGACTGAGACAGTCTGGACAGCTGGACTTTGATTGGCCATTAATTAGAAACTACCAACATGGACCATCAAAGATCCACCTGTTGCATCCCACAGCAGCAGATAATCATTGTTTACATTTTGTTCCTGAGGTCTCTCAGCTTCTTAAGAGAAAAAAAATCCTAAGGATAGGATTTTTCATAAAACACGTCTGTGACAAGCAAGGACCTTAAAGCCAACAGACACCACCAGACAGTTTCTCCTGCACAGCTTGATAGCAGCACCCTAACTTCCACAATTGAAACCTATTTGCTAGTACATTTCATATTTCACATTGCATGCAAATGAATTAATCTTCAGAGTGTTCCTATGCAGTAGGTAAATGTTGCTCTTAAATAGAAAACCCCAACCAGCCAACTCATGAGAAGACAGGAGACAGGCAGTGACAGGAAGGCTTCTGAAATTGCCTTGCATCTGGGCTCAGAATTCAGGAAATCTTTTCATTCCTGCTATTGCATAGAGGTCATCTTGCTCTTTGATGTAATCTAGAAAATGAAATGAGCTATTAAAGTCTGGATACATTGCCCCATTAAATTAGAAACATTTACAAGCCCAGCACTGCACATAAAACATAGATAGCACTTCTCATGATAAAACTATAACCAGACTTTGTTTCTTCATTTTGGATAGTGTGACCTGTGGTGTCTCTTTGATATCTGGCTTGTGGTTTACTGCATTATGTAATTTTTCATTCACTTAAAGGCCAGCCAAAGTAAAATACCTTGCTGGAAGTGAGATGTAAACAAATGTTTGATCTTGCCCTGCCATTTTTCTTAGGTCTTCTGCAGAGCTGGGTTACAACATGCCAGTATTCATTAAAGGAAATATATTTTAGAATCCATACTGTATTGCTCATAAATATTTCAAGGTATCTGCAAACCTTAAGTATTTTTCCCCATATTTTTACTTTAAACAGATACTGTAGATACAGATGTAGTCTTTTTGCATTTACATAAAGCTGGTGTTATTAAGAATATCCACATGAGAGAAGGTTACAAAGATGATCCTTGTAAGAAGGTGAATCAGATAGTATATATTGTAATATAGAGTACTTTTTGCTGTAGCTGAATGACACGTTTAGAAAAGCTGATACTTTGATGAGAAGATCAACTGCACAGTATTCTCCCAGAATCTTCTCCAGAGTCTCAATGCAAACTAACATAAGGACACAACGTATGTGTCAAGAGAAATAAACACACATTAAACCAGACATTCATTTTCCTCAAACTACACTCTGAAATCATATGCAACAAAATACTGTGAAAAGATAGGAGTGCAAATTTTACAGCAACAGTCACATTTCAGACAAAGAAAAGCTTTTGTATGAAGTTGTACCCACGGTCCCCAGCATAAAATATTAATAGTTCCAGCTATACTGCTTTATAACTGAGGAGGAATAGTTCCTAGGAGAGAATAATTTGATTAAAAAAATCCTGATGTTCAACAAGCATTTAGTATTTGTAATTAAAAATGCATATCTCTTGGCTTATATGTAGGAACATTGGTGAAATTTGTTTGATGATTTTATACAGGTGTGTGATCAGAGCTTAGCATAAAGAGCTTCATATAAAATTGCAAAGGACTATTTCTGAGCTCATACACTGAGGCAATAAATTATCTTATTTTTAATAACTTGATTGTCCTAAAATACTCTTTGTTGTTTTTTGTTCAAGGAGGACTCTAGTTAAATGCTGTATCGCTTGTTCTCTTTTTTTAAAATAGTCTGGGAGGAACTGAGTGTCATTGTCCTTCCCCTCGCTATATGCTGGAGGTCAGGGATTTTTGTTTCTCACAGAGCACTTTTGCTTTACTCTGCCTCACCTCCTTACAACGTCCAGAAGAGGTGGCAAGCTGCTTTTGACAACATGAACCTTACTATGTTCAGTGTGAAAAGGGAGCTGGTCCTGGTCAGATGTGGGCAGCAAGTTGTCATTTAGAAAAGAGCTCCCAACTAATGGATAAAGTATTTTTAAGCATGCTGGAATGGTTCCACAGCCAAGCTGTTATAAATGAATAGGCCTTTTGTTGTGAGCCTTGATCTCTTCCCTCCTTCTCCCTTTCTCCCTCCCCCCACCTCTTTGTCAGGATGAGTCAATATCCTTCTAATTGGGTGTCCTTTCTGGACTTTTTCACCAGATTTTAGGCATTAGGAAAGTTCAAATCCTTAAACACAGAGCCCAGGTGCCCAGAAACTATTTTTTTTCTTTAACAGATTTATTACTTCAAGAGGCATTCATTTCAGAAGGCTCAACAGTATTGTTATGGAGTTTTTTGCTGCACACAGAAAATGTAAAAGGAACTCAGTTGTACTTCACTGAAATGGCATTATCATCCCAAGAATGAACAAGCTGATTTGTTATGTCTTTAACAAGAGCCCCGTCAACTTCTAAATCATGTTGTGGGATTGTTCTGAAACCGTGGCCCAGTATGCTTTCAGAGATAACTACCCTGCTATCTTGGTGGAAGCTCTGATTTTGTCATCACATCCTTTCTGACTGCCTGAGGAAAGTGAAAGTGGGTGAAGCCCTCTCTGTCAATAATACCACAGGTGAGAATGGCCAAACTGGAACGCTGATAGGCAAGACTAAAAAATCTGATAATGGTGCCTCCTAATGGAGACCCCCCAACATGGTCCTGGTGAAGATTATTTACAGGTGTGTTCACTGATTTTGCAAAGTTTTGCCTTGAGAGTCTTAACAAATAATAATTTATTGGAATTCACTGGATCCTGGCAGCCCAGGATCTCAGGCAAATTTAACCTTCCTAGGAAGCAAATACTGTCATTCTTATTTCATAGGTAATTAAAGGAGGCATGCAAAGATTAAGTGTTTTGCTTACAGATGCAGCGAAAGTTTGTGGTAGATTTTAGAAGAGTTGAGGTTTCCTGTGTTAAAAATAAAAAAAGCAGAACAAACTATGTTTAAAGAAATGCAGCTGGGACTCAGAATTTTTATAATAAATGTTCATGTATTTTACTGCGCAGTTGCAGTCCATCTCCTGTCCTTTCCAGTATGCTTTTTAAAAAATACTATTAAGTATGTTCACCAATTCAGATTTCCTCCCTGTTGTCTCTGTGAATCATTTGTGGATATGAAGTGAGAACATCAGAAAGATGAAGACAAAAAACTGTTGGAGCAAATAAGGCCTTCTATTCTTTTTTTTTCCATAATGGTCAGTGAAAAGGACAAACATGTTCCATTTCTTTTCTGACTAACATTCCAGGAAGTGCTGCTTTGCCAGTGGATCAAAGTTACCTGCTTCCTGCTTAGAGAGACTCTCCAAACCTGCCCGCCCAACTCTTCAGCATCTTCCACTTTCCTTCTTCATTTCCATTAAATTAAAAGGGTTGAATTTTATATAGCTTTAGACAGATGCATATGAGTTCAGAGGAAGAGGGAGAATGATGATCAGAAATGTCATCAGATTAGTTTCCCCAGTTCTGGAAATCACCAGATTACAAACTAATGTTCTGGGGTTTAGTTCAGCTGCAGAAGACATTAGTTCCTTTCAACCTGAGTACCAATAATTCTTTCTTTGTAAAAACCCCCACATTACCCAAACATGGTTGGTTTGTATATAGCAGGCTACTGTGTGGGAATGATTTGAGTTTCTTGGTATTCACTGTCTAAATAAATATGAAGTAATATCCTTGCATTGGCCTTTTATTTATAAATCACAACATTAAAAAACATCCTCCAAACTCAACTTCAACTTCCTCTCCAAGCTCTTAGGAGATTTTTCCACCAGAACCTCCCTTCTAATTCTGTAATGGCCTCTTCCTAGGTGTCAATCCTTACTTCATCTATACTTTTGGGGATATAAATGAAACAGGCTTGTTCCCATGAGACCGGAGAATTGCCACCATGCTGGACTTGTTTCCAGCATGTGCTAACAGGCTAGTCTGGCAGATGGTAATTGTTGTCCTCTCACAGTGGCAATATGAAACTGAGTCATAAATCCTAACTCAAATCACATATGCTCACACCTCAGTCTCTATGCAGGTAACTCCCTTGGGCAATTATTTGTCCTTAGCCCTGCTCTTAGGGAGAGGAACATTCTTCCAAATTCTATGCGAACTTTAGCTATGCCTACCCTTCATGGGAGATGAGCTGAGGCTCTCAACTGCTTTCAGACTTTCAGTTACCCAGAAAAATCTGTCTTTTTAATGTTGTTTTTTAAATGTGCTTCTCTTACTAGCTGATGGGAAAACAGTCATGTGGCTGGAATATTCCAACACCAAATAGCTCCTGTGATTATCAAATGCCTCAGGTCCATTTTAGCATTTATGCACTCTCAAAAGCCATAAATTGCCCCATGTACTCCTCCACTATGAACATTGCCTCTTAATCAAACTGGATTAATAAGTTTTAAGAGACAATACCCACAATATATGTGAATTTTGGCAGGTTATGGGAATAATGGGCCAGCTGTACAGGAGATGTAAAGAGCAATATAAGTTGCAAGTCCATGACCTAGAGCTTACACAGCCTGCAGGGAGCAGAAATACATGCTGTTAGCAGAGAAAGCTACCAACAGGTTCACAGTCATTTACATTCAACATGAAAATGTTTAGATTATGTCTTGCACCTAGCAAGCTTAGACCTGTTGACAGGGGTAAGTTTGAGTACTGTCTGATATTTGGTACTAACTACATTTTCACTTGGAAAGGGCCTTGTATCCCAACACAGAACTATAAGTTCGCTCTAGAAACCCTTTGTGTATTGACTTTATAGTGTTGTGGAAGAGATTGACTAAATGGTTTAATTCCTGTCATTTCTGAATTTTAAATTCATGTATCAATTATAATCTATACATTATTTACCCATACTTAGAGAAAATAGTTAAAATATTTGTTTATTCTATTCTGTTCAGGTGCTGTAAGCACTCTTCCTAATAGCTGTCCATAAAAGTCTACTATACACACACCTTACCACTACTCATTAGGTGCATTGGAAATTAAAGTCTTTAACTGCTCACTTATCCCAAAGTACTAAAATTTCACTACATGAGCTATCACAAGTGCAACATAAGGAAACACCATCTGTGGACAGCAGCATGGAGCATGTGTGTGTTTGTGTTGTGAACTATAAAGCTGTAATGAAAATATTTTATGGAAGGATCCTCTCAGTTCCAGCTCAAGAGTATCAGATCTGTGACCTACGATACAGGCTCTGCTAAGCTAAATATAATGCTAACTTGGTTCAGTTGTTTATGTACTCACAAGTGGAAATTAAAAACCTAGGTTATGATAGGGGATTGCAGGTATAGCCTGTGGTTTGCAAAGATGAGTGAGATATCATAAACCAAACAAATGTAAATCTTCTGATTTTGCACAGAGTATAGCACAGTGACAATAGTACTTTTCCAGTTTCAACAGAGCTATGTCTCCTTTAATTGACTTAGTTGCATGATCAATATCAAAAACTGCACATGGCATGCATAAAACTGATTTTTTCTCAACAGTAATATTTTATGAGATTGGCTGTGGGTTTATAAACAGACAAAATATTTTAAAATGAAGGACAGGAATCCAAAGACAGAAAGACATAAGTAGAAAGAACCTAGTCATAAATTAATGAAAATAAACATCCTTCACACATTAAAAAATAAATTTTAGTACTGATTAATGCAGTGAGAAGGACAATTCCATCCCATTGATACCATACTGTCACTTCAACCTGAACTTGCAATTTTCACAAGTTTCAGTATTTGTCTTTGAAACTGTTACCTGTCATGCTTAATGAAACTAAGTGACATTTGAATTTCTCTTAATACATTAATATAATTAGAGTTTTAAAAAACCCACTTCAGGGTTAAAATAAATCATAAAACATCATTAATTATTGCATGATAAGAAGTCCAGTTTGCTGGATTTTTAGTACAGTAACATAGGTTTGTGCTACTGTTACTTTGTCTCCTTTAATAAATATTGATTAGGATTAAATAGTTTATACCATATCTTTTTCCATTCATGAGTTCTAGGCATCCACCTTCACAAATGAGGATAAATGTATAATCTCATGGTCTAGTGTAGCATATCCCTTATGCATGCACACTGTGAGCGTAGTTAACTATGGGTGTCTAGAAAGATACACAAACATTACAGAGTATGTAGAGAAATCTGTCGTGTATTGTCCTCACTTTGCTTTACCAAATTCCCAGATTGTGTATTTCCCTGAAAACTGTAGAGGAAACTATTGTAGCAGTTTTCAAATTGCTGTATCCATGGGTCAAGAATCTGATTTTTTTTTGGTCAGTGTGAGGACTAAAGCTCTTTACTGTTCCCAAGATCAACCCTTTACATTGAGAAAAAGACAAAATATCTTCTGCTTTATTTTAAGAAGCTCTCCTGTGTCATGACATCTTGTTGTGATTTATTAGTTCTCATTCAATCAGAAATCTCATACAAGAGGAGAATTTAGTATGTGGTAAGACATGAGAAGCTTTGAATGCCATGGAAGAGAGTTATTTGTTGGTATTAAATAGGAGAAACCAGCATTTTTAGTGTTTCTACTTAGCCTCATGTTTTGTATTTTCCAACTACAGTTTTATATATATATATAACAAAAAATTAAATGGCTGATAAATTCTATGTTTCTGAAGATTAACTTCCATGTTTTTCCCATTGTAGCAAATTATTTAATTTTTTTTAAATTCTTAACATACTTGATCCCATATACAATAGCAGGCAGAAAGAAATACGTATTGAATATATGCCTTAAGTGCTCCTTCACATAAATTTCCAAGTGCATATTTGGAAAAGTGGAGTGAGTGGGAGTCTCTGCTCCCAACACTGCAAGTGACAAAGTCATGAGAGAAAATGGCACCAACATTTTTGCTACTCACTTGGTTTACTCCTTAATTATATTTATGGTGCATATTGACTAAAAATGTACCTTTTATTCTAAAAAACAGGTATTAAATCTTTTTGAAGACCAGAGTAGTAGCGCTTGAAAGTGTAACTAGCTACTGGAGAGGATTGGATCAGGTCAGGATTGGTTACTACTGTTACACAATCAAATCTGACTTAAAAAAAAAAATACTGACATAACAAAATTGGGCAAAAAAAATTAGGGGAGTGGTCAGAGATCCAGGATTGGAACACCAGAGATATGAAAGTGAAAGCAGCCTTGCCACAATTGCTTAAATCTTCCTTGTCTGCTGTTCATGGTTAGCAGAATTTTACTTTGACTATAAAAAATTGTATTAACTCGAAAATGCAAATAATTTATTGAGAAAATATAAAGACCACTTTGGAAAATTTCAGAAAAATATTTCGCTTGCTTATGTTATCACTGGTTATCAAGGTAATTTAGTCTGCTGGCATTTACATCTTGAAACATTCTCTGAGAGAGCAGCTAGTGTGTTAGAAGTATAAAATAACCAAGTACAATCTTATTTTATTTACAACAATAAAAGGAAAAAACCCCTACAGCTCTGACCACAAAATAACTGATTTTATAAGTTTACAGGAGCCTGTTTATACTTTTTATAAATATAAAACAATATGAAATAAAATTACACTCTAACATTATGACTTGTACAGCATTTTCATTAATACTTTAGAATGTTTTAAACAAACCACAGAAAAAGCAAAAGAGAAATAAAGGAATTTTACACTGTAATAGGCTCCTATAGTAAACTAAAATGTAATAACCTCTTTTAAAGGCAAACCACAAAAATTCCAGTGATTTTATGTCGACATACAAACATTCATTATTTCTCTCTCAATGATCTGTGGCAGATATTACACATATTAGTGAACAGTATCATTGTGCTACCACTCACCAGGCAGGACTGCATCTCCTAGATGGGATCCAGAACTACCAGCTATATGGGAGTCACTTTAAATCTCATTTGCATTTCTGTTTTTATCAGTATTTTTGCTGAGGTATTATGAAACCTTGGGTAAATATTTTGTTCTTGCACAGTAGGTGGTTTAGAATTGCCATTAATTGGCAGAAAGTATAACAGAGTACTTTTTTGGAGTTAGTATCTCTGTTGTGATATCAGAACTATAAAGCAGTTTTCAGTTTTGCTTATAAAATGACACATCTGAAATTATTCTAAAACTAATGGTCAGTATGACAACTATGCAGTGCTTGAAATAGTATAGGTAATTTCCTTTTGTGTCTTTCCAGTTATTTCAGCAACTCTATAGGATGAGAAAGGGAACTGGGCTAAAGGCAACTGGTCCTTAGCTTTTCTTTTCCTTCCTGGGGAAAATCCCCATCCTAGCAGCACAGTCACAGAATTAGACCAGACCTGGACCTAATATTTGTATAACTTTCATTTTTCTAATTAAGAAACTGAGGCAGAGGACTATTTTCCTCCATTCCCTGTTTTAGAAAAGTAAAATGGTGTCTTTTTCCATCCTTGCATGGGTTGCCAGAATGGTCACCTGTCAAGGTAGATAGACAATAACTATTTGATACAAATGAAGTTTTGCAATTATGCTATTGTGTAATATTACTCTGTAAATTTCATTCTGTTCAATGTAGACAACCACATGTTCCTGGCAGGCAACCCCCTCCCCCCCCTCCATTATTTTAGGCAAATATACAAATAAACAAAATCATGACAGTTAAAAATACTAGTGGAACTGAGAATAATATTTATGTTTGTTTATTCCTATCATCTGCATTTTACATGTACTATCTGAATGAGCACTTGATACTAAGGGTTTCCTCCAGTCATCTATATGGATACCAAAATTAAACATCAGGAGCATATATATTCAGGCAACTAAAAGAAATATCGATCATGATAAAGAACAAAAACCCCTCCAAAATATTTTACTTCAAGAAAACTATATTTCCCAATTGTTGTTGTACTGGCATTTTTTTTTTCTTTTTTTCAGTTGTTAAAATATGGGTGAGAAATAACTGCAAGATAGTACAGTTGTGAGTGAGAAGCATGAGAAAACAAATTCTGTTTCTATGTATAGCAATGACTTTTTATCAACAATTTGGCTGTGCATTCAGTATTATGGGCTCATAATATGCAAATGCATTTGGCTGTTAATACACATTCACAGCTTACATGTTAGTGATTCCAAAGGAACTGTTACAATATATGCTCTGAATATGTATGAGGAATAATACACAATATGGAAGTAAGAGCATTCTATATTATGAAAATATAAAATAGAATGCACAGTATTTTTAATTCTCATTCACAGTGTAGTCTCTTGCAGCTCAAAAGGAGCATCTGTACTCTGCATTAGCAGCTCATATTAAAGATGTACAGAATGAAGTAAATTTTTATAGATCTCACTATGTGTTACCATGACCTCACGCAGCAATATAACATATAGTCTTCTGTTCCACTGCATTATTTATTCTATTTGTAAAACATACTTGGTTGAGTATTTTCAGATTTAAAATCTTTGGGAACAGATTGATTAGATACTCTTTTCACATAGAAATATTTTTGGTTTTGTAGAATTCTAGATAAGGCATTTTTAAAAACATCATTTGATATTGGTGATTAGTTTGATACTGCTGAGAAAAGGTAATGTAAATTTCATGAATACTTACAATTGTAAAGAATGTGCATGAAATACTAATGTAGAATAATATCAGATCCAGATACTTCTCAGGGTGCAAAAGCATAAGGAGCCTCATAAACCGGAAAAGCATCAGAAATATTTAATTCAATTTTTTTTTGCTGTATGCTATAAATACAGCCTCTAGGATTATGAGGACTAAATATTGCAGGCAAATTTATTAAGTGACTATTAATTCACTAAGTCTCTATATAACTCATATTACAATATTCTGTGTTAAGCTATCTACACTTTTTAATCAATATTCTCTTAAAATTCCTACACAGTTACCTCAAAAGATGCTGTTGTCCATCACTTGCCTTTGCTGAGATGATCTTTAACGTCACTACATGTTCCAAATAATTTTCAATGCCTCAAAAATTAGTACAGAGTTTGAAAAAATAGTTTTTGCTCAATTTTATTTCTTCTGATGTCCTAAATAAGTTTTTATTAATGAAGGTGCAATATTTACTGCAAAGAGAAAAGCTGAATCACTGAAGGAATAGATGTAAATTAATTAGTTGCAATTCAGCACAGATGTAATTGTATACTGAACACTTCTTGACTTATTTGTAGGAATGTAATGAATTACTAGTTGACATTTCGTTGTGATCAACCATCATTTTCCATGCCTCAACATATGATGTTATTTTTCATGAGATCTATTAGTGAGCTGAGTGAGCTACTTGCTTGAGCTTGCTAAGGAACAGCAGAAACTACCCTCAGCCAGGCCATGTGATGTGCTTTGCCCTAAGCAGGACAAAGCTTGAGCTGAATTCATCTTCATGCAACTCCTTGAACTTCATTAGAGTTACATCAGAAAAAAATCAATCTTTGTGAATCTTCTTTGCTTGACTTAATAATTTATCAATTTTAATGGAATCTTTACCACCTGTATTAGACAATATTTTACAGAAACTATTTCTTATACTTAGTCTAAACAGAAAAACAAAATGGAGAAAAAATCTTGAGCTGGCAGAAATCATTAAGCCTCATATTCCCTTTCTCCCCATTGTGGAATCCACGGCAGCAAAACATCAAACCTGGATAAGGATTCTTTATTGTAGAAAAACCTCTTGCACCCAGGTACAGCATTACTGGAGCAAGATGCTCTCCTAAAACAGAATGCATATCTTTATTTCAGTTCTGGTTACAGAAAGAGTTAAATCTGCATGTCTCTAGCTTCATTTTAGACATTCAACTGTTTATTTGTTTCTGTTAGTGCTCTTTGGAGGTGGATTTCCTTGGCCTAAAAGGGGGTGGTTGCCCTGTTAGGACCAGCTGGTGTCTAAGGCACCATCAATCCCACAGCACTTCATGCTTTATGAAGTACAAATCCTCATCTACAACACAGCTGCAACCAGCTTTTCCCTGGCACCTGACAATTTACATGGCTTTTTGAAGGATGCTTTGCAGAAGGGTAATACAAAAGCTAGGTCATGAACTCCAGGAACCAAAAGTACTTCAAACCAAGCACAATCTTCAAATTCTCTTTTACTGTCCTTTTATGCATATATTGTGGGTATTTCTGCCTTTAGTCTATATTTTTAAAAATATTTTTTAAAAATGTATAAGCTTCAATTGTAATTATGTTATTTTAAAATATAATTTGGTTTTAATTCCAAGTTTTTTTATTTAGCCCTTGTAAGTATAACTGTCTTTCCATTTCAGCATTGCTGCACTATAAAATATTTAGGACAGAGATTCTGCCATGATCTTAATACTGAAAACACTGGTGAAGTTTAGAATAATACACATATGTTAAAATTACAGATTACAAAGTTGAAAATCATGTTCTCAGGCATAGCAGAACAATAACTTGAACTCACAAGTACTGAGGTACAAGCAATCAATCACAAAAAGATTCAATAATATTATTGTCCATTATTCAGAACTATTTAAGGGTATTAAAAGGGAAGCAAAATGTCTTCAGTTCCTCCTGACAGAAGGAAATGAGCATCAGTTAAAGAACAGCCTTGGGGAAGGAAAGGGTAGTGTTAGGATGGAGGGAAAATTTGAGTACCTAGACCTTCATTGATCCTTAAGTAATAGCTATTGACCACATTTTTTATTTGAAGAGTAATGCACAATTTTCCTACAGCATTTCTGAGATGGGCATCTCTGCTATCCACTACTTCCTCCAACACAAACTATTTAAAATCCAAAAACCCACAAACACTAAAAGTTTGCCTTGGAAAATTCAAGCTCAAAATATAGCTTGAATTTTTAATAATGTGAGTAAACAACCTCTGCCGCTGTTAATTTTGGAATGTTGTGGGCTTACTTTAAATAAACAACTCACATCTTTCTGGAACACTTTGTTCTGTTCAGGGACGAGTCTGTTTTGACTGCAGGTAATAACTTTTGTATGGCTTGTGTTGGAGCTCAGTCTAGGAACAGTTGATAAACAATTTCGTCCTGAATACATGGGATTATATTGTACATTTAGTGCACTTTTAACAGACGTGTGTTTTAGAGAATCTTTTTAACAGAGAAAGAAACTTGGAGATTGTTTTCCATGGTGATGGTGGTGTGTGGGGTTTTTTTGCCAGGTGTGGTTTTGTGGGTTTTCTGGTGGGTTTTTTTTTTTTTTTTTTTTTTTTTGTTTGTTTGTTTGTTTTGGTCAGGGTGGTTTTTTTGTGTTTTTGGTTTTTTTTTATTCTTTCATGAAATGTTAGCTTGCCTACAAACTGTATTTATTTTCTATTTACAAGGCTTTTGAATTTCTCTTCACATCAATCCCAAGATTTGCCATCAATTGCCTACAAGTCCTGAATTTTATGGTTTAGCAGTGGAAGACTATATCGGAATACATATGTGCAACAGCCAGTAACTTGGTTGCTATAGTAAGATACAGTATATCTCAGATTTGTGGCCTACTTGAAAGGCTGCTGGTGTTAGTACCTGAACTGCCCACTTCCTGAGAATTATCAATAATATTTTAGAATTATATGTATTTTACATATTAACATTTTAAATATTTGAGTTTTGCTGCGTATTTGTTAGAAGCATGCTGTACAGGAAGTGCGTGCGCCAATGAGCTTTGCCTATCTGTGGTATCTCATTAACAGGAACCACATCTGGACCCATCTTTTTACAATCACAGCCTTTGGTACACAATGTGTTGCCTATTGCACAATATTTTTAATGTACAATTTCAGTGAATTGTGCTTTTGCGTATTGAATTATCTTACCTTTTCTTAATTGGATTTTGTTTAGGACTGGCTCTGACTGCATCTGTTGTACTGTCTGCTGAAGATCCTGTAAATTCACTCAGAGCTTTAAACTCTACAACTGAACCTTGTCAGGGTGACCTCGTCCCATCACCTTTTTAAAGAAGATAAACTGAACTTCATGGGAGTTTACCATGTGGGTTTCCCAGATAAGGTTAAAAAAACCCACCGAAATACCAACCCTGGGCGGTATCAGCTCTCCATAGGCATTTATTATCCAATGAAATATTTTGGAAGCAGGGTGTGGTTGGCGAAATTATTGCTCCTCCCACAGCTCTCTTCTGTGTTTCCAGTTTCAGAGAGAAAAACACAAGCTTGTATGTTGAGGGTGAGTCATAACCTTTCTTCTGCTACTGACTCACTTGGGAGTTTGAGGTAAGTCATTCTACCTTATGTTTTGATCACTCTGCCCCCGGGACAGCAAGGAGGGGACTATGGAAAGTTATGCAATGTTTGCATAGATGAAAAGTGTAGATATAGAGACCAACATTATTATTACACAGTAAAATAATAGCTTTGTTGGCCCCAAATGGATTTTTTTCACACAGCTTCTTTCCTGCATAAAACATCTTTTTTCCCCCCCATTCTCCATATAAATGTTTAAAAAAAAACTATGCTGCACCAAAAAACACCTTAGGTTACTGAAATACTAAAAAATTATAGTATTTTTCGGAGGAAAGCATGCACACCTTTCATCACACTTCTATTCTGCACCAACAATGACAAAAATAAAGCAAAATGTGCAAAATTACTGATGACTTCTGAAATAAGAGTTAGCTCTGAAGGGTGTGGAGTTCACATAGAACTGGCTCCTAGTCAGGTATTTACACTTCATCCTGGTTGTTTTGCAAGCATGCCAGAGAAAGGCTAAACTTTAAGAAGTTAATGTTTAAAAACTGATTATATTGCTTAGCATGTGTGATATCAAAATAACTATCTATCAGGTATAGTCTCTCATGTTAGGATGCTGATAGTATATAACTTATTTTATTTTCCTACTTTTGTTTCTCAAAAATATATCTAAATATCTCACTGTCATGAGACATACCAGTAAACCTAGCATATTTACTAAACCATAATAAAATAATCTGCTTGTAAATTTTAAGGAAAATACATTTTAAACCTGGACACACTTGATTGAAAAAGGTGACATACTGTGTTCCCATAAGCAAGGCAAAGCATGTAGCTTATGGACACCTGCACATATGTGAGCAATAATCGCTGTACCCTCGGTTGTGGGCAAGAACAGAGCATTACACTGATGATCACATCACACTGTGCCATGGGAAAGAAGTGTTATTTCCTATATGGAGAAAGTCCAGGTAACTTGGCAGATGGTAGCAGAGGAAGTAGTTTCCACTTTAGGGTTCTGCTTTTGAAAAGTGCTTGTTCTATTCTTCGTGTTCTTTGTGTATTTCTGTGTGCCCGCTGTGAAGTCCTTTCAATGGATATAGGTGCACGTTACCAGTCGGGGGCAGGGGTAGAAGCGTGGTTCGCGCAGCAGGGCCCGCTGGAGGCTGCGGGGGCCTGCGGTGCCCCACGTGCCGCTCCGCGCTCCGAGGCGCAACCGGTGGCGGGCGATCCGTGGCACCGCGGCCAGCCCGGGAGCCGGCGCTGCGCCCCGCAGCGTGCCCCGCGCCGCTGCCAGCGCTGAGCCGCACACCCTGCCCGGCCTGGGCAGCCTCCCTGTCACATTCTCCTGGAGCTTTTTTCCCTTCTTGCCTACTTCTGCCTGACGGGTTACGGTCTCCTGGGGGAATTTCCATGGCTGGAGGCCCGGCCGGGGCCAGCGCGGCGCCCCGCGGCCGGCCGGCCCCGCTCAGCCCAGCCCAGCCCAGCCCGCGGGCCCGTGGTTGGCGGGCGGCAGGAGCTGCACAGCCGCCGCCCCGAGCCGCAGCCGCCGCCAGCCGGAGCAGGCTGCTTCATTGTCCGGAAATGATGGAGAAGGAGTGACTGTGGCGGCGGTGGGACAGCGGGTGTGAGTGCCAGGCTGTGCGCGCCACTGCCGGGGGAAGGCCCGCGGCCGCGGGGCGGGCGGCGCGGCGCGGAGGAGGCGGCCGCCGGGCCGGGCAGGGCGGGAGCGGCGCGAAGCTCCCGCGGCCGGGGCGCGGCGCAGGGCCGGGCGGAGCGGAGCGGAGCGGAGGACATACGGAGGTAGGCGCGCCGCGCTGCCGGCCGGCTCCGCCGCGGCCGACGGGCCCCCCCGGCCGCCCTCACGGCCGCTCCCGCCCCCGGCCCCGCGGGCGCTCGCTGCAGGGGGCGGGGGGCGCGCCCGCCGCCGCGCCGGAAAGTTGCCGCCGCTTCCCGACTGTCCCTCTTCGGTCCCTCGCCCCGAGCCGTGAGTTCTCTGCGTAAAATACATTAACGAGTCCTTTCATTTGCTTGTTCCTTCAGGGTCGCGTGTTAGTTTTGTTAGAGAGGGGTGCAGGCTCTCGGTTACTTGGCGAGAGAGCTGGCAGATGTCCCAAGTGAGAGAACCTCTTCCTCCGGGGCCTGGAGGGCCAGAGCAAGCTCCGACTGAAAACAGCTCTTTGATCTCTCTCCCTCGAGGTAAGTTGCTTTAAAGTTTCTCTGTAATTGTTGCGCGATATATTTGAATGATACATTTACTGATTTGACTAGTGGGTTTTAACCCCTCTTTTTTTGCCCCTCCCCTCTGTAGTATATCTCTGGAGCACTTTCGCTTCACCATTTTAGTGTTTTAACCCAAAATGCCCATGAAAAAAATAACATCAACAACAACAAAAAAAAAAAAAGTAAGGAAAAATTGTGCTGCTCTCAGCCCTGATTTTCAGTACTTGAAAAACTGCAGTCATTCAGAGGCAGATGTTGCTCCTTAAAAATTGCTTTTGTTTTTCTCAGGTTTGTATTTGTGTTTAGAAATTCTTTCCTGTAAAGCTGCCCTTCCAGGTCTTGAAGTAAATTATGGAAGTTTGATCCAATAGTGAGAGCCTTGTTCAGGTTGGAAGTCACTTTGCTGTTTTTTTCTTAGATTACTCTGTGATGCTGTAGCTAAAATCAGTCTCTGAGAATATAACTTGTTTCATATCAGCTGTTCGAAAGGTTGTTTAAAAGTATGTTCATCTTAAAGAAAAATTATTTATGTCTTATTTGCTTTTGAACAAAATACACTGATACTCTGATCGCCTTCATGTAGAGAAGTTTGACAAAGTATCTTTTAGGTTATCCTCAAAATTGGGAAGTATGCTTCCCTGTCAGGTCCTGGTTTGTGAAGATGAGACTTTTCTTTGTTTATTTATTTACAGCTATGATTTTCCAGAATTCTGACAGGAGTTTAAAAAGTCTCTGAGAAACAGACAAATAATCTTGTTCAAGAACTGTAACTTTATTCATAACTGGTTAACTGGAGCAGAGCCTGGTAATGCAGTTGTGCAACTGTGGATTAAAAGTGTAGTCTTGTTTTTGTAACTAAGAAAATCAATAGCTATGTGTAATCAGAGCTGAAGACTTGTTTCAGAAACCAGAAAGTATCTGTAGCTAAGTAAAAAATGTTTTGGCGAGGGGGCATAGCAAGTTGGCTTATACTTATCTTATTGTTGGATGGGTTTTGTTTTTTTTTTTTTTTCTAGAGAATGACTCATAACTTCTAAACAGTAAAAAATAATAATAAAAGAGATTAAATGCAGAAGATCAAGCATGTGGAACTGAACTGCTAGAACCACCTTTTTGCCAGAACCATCAGTACCTGTGATATATGTTTAATTTCAGTGTGTTGTTTTTATTTGCCATGTGGTCAACTGGCCACACTGGTTTAATTCTGCATGTAGGCCATACATCAAAGTTACTGAAGTGGTAAGTCTACTGAAGTGGTAAGAGCTAGCATGGAAGTGGTCTCATTCTCACAGTACCACATCAAACATAGTGTTTACTAGGAAGTAAAAGACCTATGTATGATTGTAAATACATGGGTATTTTCTTAATGAAAAGTAAGGAAACAAATACTGATCTGTCCTTCACAAGTAATGTGCAGAAAATCTAAATTACACAATTAAACCTCACAGCTTTCTGAGGGATCAGTAAGGTACAAATAAGCATTATGATTATGGTTTGTTCACTGGCCACACCTATCAAGGCACATGCTCAACTTTAAAGCTTATGTAGATTTCACATAAAGACAAAGCAGAATTCAGCATTGAAATACATTATTTTTATTCTAATGAACTTATATTTAAGGATAATATGGATTTTTAATGTGGATATTTGTTGCTTTTTTCTAGTCTAAGTTTGTTGGGGAAGTGGGGGTGGAAAGAGGAAAAGGTGAGTTCATAACATTTCCAGTCTATATTCCAGCATTTCTGTTGTCAGCTTTGTGGTGTGTGGTTACAGGGTAAGGTAATTCAGATATTCCAGGGCTGAAAAACTAAGATAGTATGTCTGAGACTTTCAACAGCCCCTATCCTTCTATTCTGCCCCCAGGACATCCAAAATTACACTGACTTCTCTAGAATTTGGTGATAATTTTAAAAGCTTTGATTGAAATTCATATTATTGACCTGTAACTGACTTCATATATTTACAGTGAGATATCTGAAATCTGGGTTGACCTAGAATTAAAGATTCCTTAATCAGGAGAAGATGGCTTATCTGATATGTATAATAAAGTATTAAGTGCATTCTAATGAGAAGGAATTTCTCATTTGTAACAGCATACTTTCATGTGCTTTGTATATGTTTAACTGATATAGATACCTTGTCCTGGAAACAAACTTTTCCTCTTCTGTAGTTCTGCAAGGTATCATCAAGAAATCCAGATATACAAAGTGTTCCTTTTGCTTGCTATCATATACATTCAGATGCTGAAGAAAGGAAAAGAAACTTCAGTTGAATTTTGAATATTCAAAAATAACTATCCCACAATGTAATTAAGGATCAGGTAAACTTAATAAAGCTTAGGCAGCACGCAAGAATATTCATCAGTTGCAGACATGGTGAAAACTGGGTTGAGGTAGAATTTGGCCTACAGATGTGGTATGCTCTGGCTCTCACAATTTAAAAGAATTTTTCTGTGTTACTTTAACCAATATGCTCTCTCAACATATCCCCTGTCACTGTTCTTCCTTGTTAGTTAATTTTTGAATAAATGCACAAATATTAGTGAGAATCTGAAAGCCACCCATCCACAATTAGTGGGCTGTGAGAGAGAACAAATGAAATCATGGCATCTTCTTTTGTGGCAATGTCAAAATTCAGCTTCAGCCCTTAAACCATTATCTATGTCAGTGTGGTCTGCTGCTCTAAGAGACACACTGCAGGGTGGAAGGTTTAATGTAATTTCTGCAAACATGTTAATTTCCACCACATCCTTCCAAAAGTGTAGCTCTGCTTGTGCACCCTTGTTCAAGATCCTATTGATGCCTTCTTTCTTCCCTTAGCTCATGGATCTTGGAACCAAATTATGATTACATCTACTTGTGTGACATAGTCAGTGAATAGGTCTCTGCTCAGACCCTTTCAATTTGATTGTGGTCAGGTATTTCTCAACTCATAGGTACCAAAATAATGTCCCTGAGGATGGAATGTTGAAATTCATGACCATTGGACTCTATGCTTTAAGGAAAATGTTTCATATATTCAAAGTTATGGTGTGATTATTGCCTGGATTATGGGTATGCTTTTTTTAAAAAAAATCCTCTACACTTGAATAAACCATGGAATACAAGAGAGAAATTCAAGGTTGTAATCTATAAATTATTTGGAATGATTTATCTTTGCTTTTTGGTAACTAACTGTAAGCTAGAATAACAAAGGAATAATATTTGGCTTTCTCAATTAAGAAAGAAAATAAAAACAATAATTATAATAATTAACAACTTATTGCAAAATTGAGACTGATAATTTCACTATAATAAATATTTAGATGATGGAAATTCACTAGAACTTTTTTTTTTTAATGGGTGGGGAGAATGGAGAAATCTAGTAGAAATATCAAGGATCAGATTCTGTCCTCTCTGGTGCAAATCATCTCACTGTTGCTGGATGGAGATGCAGCTCTGATTTGGTATCTCAAGAAACCATATGCAGCAACTGATACTTCCATTCAGAAGATGTACAAAGTACTCCTCTTCAAGAATGTGATTCTAATCTTCATGTTTTCAGTGCTTAACTGTTTTCATGATGAGGAGCAGGAAAGGAATCTGATGGCTAGATGAGATTGGGTGACAAAAGACTTAATGCAGGGAATGTTTGGACATTCTTGAGGCAACTGTGATTGCTATCACAACAATTATTCCACTTTACCAGCAATGCCTCAGTGTTATGAGTAATATATTTTTATTTTAACGGTTAACCAGTGTACTCAGATTGCTCAAACTTACCAACTATTTCCTCTATAATTTTATTCCCTCTTGCTATCTGACAAGAGTTGAGAAAATCTGTATGAATTTGTTTCATTGCTGTGTGCCAGTACTGAGGCATTTATTTAATATTACTGACTAAAATATCTAAAACTTTGGTAAATAGATGCCTGACTCTAGTTTGTCATGAAAGCAAATGTCTGCTTTCAGTTTCACGTGCATGCCGTTCCAGTCAAGTGATTCATGCCCTCATGGGTGTGATAGACTTGTATTTCATAGAGTTGACTGTAAAGATCTTGTATCAAGTTTGAAATATTTTTGTTCCATCTTACATCACAGGTTTGTTTTATATCACAGTAACTCTCCTTAAATTCAGCTCTGGGCTCTCAGAAGTTAGATTTCTCTTTGCTTTAAACACTTATTTTCTTTTTTTTTCCTTTTTTTTTTTCTTTTTTTTTCCTAGTAAGTAACATTCAGCAATGAGTGTGTTATCCTACTTTTTTTATTTGGATCAGCCATGCAGTTTTGAAGTAAATCTGTTCGCTTCTACTTTGATTTGCATTGTGGAGTGACCCTAGGGAGTGACCTGGATGGGATTCCTTTTGCTCAAAATAATGTGAAAGCTGCAGGAATGTGTCTAATACACTCCAGCCACTAGTAAGCCTTGAATCTTTAAGATTATATCTGAGAACTAGTTCAAAGTAGAAAGCCCCTGGAACATGTATTAGATGGAATATTCTTAAAGTTAACTCTTTCACTGTACAGGCCCAGTTTTATTGGCCATTGCTAGTACAGCCATAGCTGCCAAGTATTGCTTAGCACTTCCATGAAACTGGTTTTGTATACATGTGAAACTTCTTTGGATGAATGACACACATGCATAACTGACTGTATAATTAGTATGATTATTTGTGAAAAGGCTTCACTTATGTATTTGACCTTTTTAACACTTAAAATAATGCAGAATACCTATTTGCACATTGCTGTCCATTTTTAATTTATCGTGACTCAAATTTGTTCATGGCTGTCAAACTTCTAGTGCTTTCATAGTTATTCCATAGCTTGCACCTGGAAAATCCTGTGTGAGAGTTTTCCAAAAAATTGCTCAGTTAAATTGCTCTAATTTTTGAGAGACTATTTTTTTCTGTGACACTTCTGGAGCCATTGAAAGTTACAACAAGATACTTAAGTGAAAGCCACTGAAATTAAATTAATGCAAATAAGTTTTTTCTTTTTAAGTTTTAAAACAAACATCTAATTGGAGGCTTCTAACTCCATAAGTCATGGATTATCAGTATTAGATGTCATTAATGAAATGAGATTGTTTCAGGTAAATGCTGGAATAGGTATTCTGTTACAAAAACTGTTGAATTTATTTGTTATATAAGATGCCTAAAAGTTTTACGCATTTCATGAAGTAGATGGTAGGCGTTACTATTAATGATTACACTGTGAAATGTGGTTTTATCAGGGTTTCTTTGTGCTGTTGTTGTGAACAGTGGAACTTTCAGTAGGAAGTAGCATCCTTCCTGGTTCCTTGCCAGCAAGGTTATTAATGAACAAAGGAAGTGTTAAAAATGCAATGTTTGCCACATGCTCTTCAATCCCTCCCAACAATTGTAGACAGAGAACTGACTGTTACATTTCCTTTTGGGCACATTCTTTGGCTTTTTTTATTCCTCACAGATCTACTTATGTGTTTGTGTTTATGTTTTGTGGCAATTGATTTTCTTTTGTAATGGCACTTTCCTTTGAAGGACAAAATTTCATTTGGGATGATTTGAACCTGGCACATTTATTTTTAAATCTGCATCTGCTTGTTGTAGGAAACACTCAGGCCTTCTGATGGTTCATCCCAACAACTACGTCAGCTTTAGGTGCCTAAGTAACTTTGCTTCCAAATCTGTGCTTTGCCCCTACTCAACAAAACTGTTGGACCACCATTTGTGATTGCATTTTTGGAGATCAGTGATCGCTCTGCCAGTCCATTTTGCTTATTTCTCTCTCCTTGATGAGAATGATGCACTCAGGTTTCCAGAAACTTCTCCCAACAGTTGTTTTTTTCTTTACATGCTATTTGGAGCAGTCCACCACATTGCTGGTGAACAGAAAATGAATGTGTCATAGTGGCAAAGGCTTTGGTTGTTGCAGCACTATTCATTAAATTCATTGTATATACAAGCTCCTAAATTTTATAGACAAACTCTAAACCTGTTTCTCAAGTCCAGTTTGTCATTTTGCTAGTCATGCACTCTAATGATTCACATTCTTGGAAGAGATGGCTGAGTCAGTATACAAGGTTATGTGTCATCTAATGAACAGAAATCAGCTGCCAGTCAAACTCTGAGGACGTGCAATTAATGGGGGCACTTGTTTCCATTTTTGTTTTGTGTATCCTATATGCTTCATGATACATGATAGCACATGTATGAAATCACAGAGACCCATTTCTGAACAAGAAGATGTGGTGTGGCTCTTGGGGCAGCTGGTATGTGAATGTATGAATAGACAAACCCTTAGAGAAGAAAAGTTGGTTGTTTGTCAGACTTGAGCTCTTTGAGGTGTGTCTTGCAAATACACACCCATTACCTAACTTTTTCTATCAGTTTTGTGTATTAATTTAATCTTCACTTAATATGATTTACATTGCAGAGAAAGATACACAAATGTAGCTCTGAAAAGAGAGATTATTCACTGGGATGGTCTAGGAATTTTTCAGGAATCAATTTGACATATGTTCCAACAACTTTCCAAAGGCATAGGATGCAGAATTAGAAGTTATCTGGGGAGATTGCCCCGTATACCTGTTTTGCCTAATATACATGGGTCTTTCTTGACAGCTGACTATTTGTTAAGTTTACTTTTTGATGGGGCTGTTGTAATAGTAGTGTTGTTGCTAATCCAGACTGCTGACATTATTCAGTTGGTTGAGTCTTGCAGAATGTATTTGTCATGTTGCAAAGGAGCATGTGTAACCAGAGGCACTCTCCAAACTAGAACAAAAGTTAACAATCAATATTACAATAGTCTTAAAGGTGAAAACAGATTTCTATTCTATGGAATATGTGTATTTCGGTATAATTTAAAAATAAATATAACAAAATTACGATAAAATGAATGTATGTACTATAGAAATGATTTATATGTATTTAAGTAATTCCATAGAGAAAAAGTAGCAATTCAGTTTATTCGCTTATTTAAGGAAGCAGTAACTTTGAGATGTGCTTAAAGCTTTAATTTTTTTCATTAGGTGGCTTACCAGTTGTCTGTATCATAGGTATGATTTGGCTTTTAGGCGTCTCAACTCTATACTTTGCGAGCATGTCATATCTCTTTCTATTTAAATCTTAAACTTGTATTAGTCTCTGAACAAGCAGAGTTTCTGCCCGTGCTTACCTTCAGGATAAATCACAGGGTGTTCTGTGTGGGTGTCACTCCTTGGGGCTTTTGACTAGAAGCTTTTCAGCCCTGGCACTGTTAGTTTAGGGGAAGTACAGAGCCACACAAGTTGCTGGTTTGGGGCTGAACTGTGGTAGGTAAGAAGTCTGTGTTGCTTTTGTGACATGACCTAGAGTAACTTACTGTGGTTTTGAAGAGAGATTGGATTTATACTTCAGCTCTGCCAGACTCAGAACATAATGAGTCTTTTCTTTCCATTATTTGAACTGTTAAGAAGAGCATCTCTTTTTTTTCTTGGCTGTCAGTATTGGAGGTTAGCCACATGAGAGTGGAAGGGTGTGCTAAAGGAAGCAGAAGCTAAAATACTAAGGAAGTCTTACAGAAAGAATTCTTAAGGGTAAGCTTGATTGAAACAGAAAAGTGTTACAAACTTACTTGAAGATGCAGTGAAAAAAAGTCATGCTTTTCTATGACCAGATCCAGTCATTAGTATTTCTGTCAGAGTAAGGTCTTTGTGTTGATTCTTCATAATCTACTGATGTGAAAATTCTTAGGTACCTAACATAAAAGTAATGGCATCAACAAAAGACATGAATGGTCTTGAGGCTGTCTTCATGTGTGATTTGTTGTAATTGGTATGTTGTAGTGGCACCTCTAATATTAAAAAAAAAGAAAATATGATCCCATTATTAACTGTTTGTTATAAAGGAATAACTAATAAATTCCTTTGTACAAAAACTGAGACACGGTACATATTCAAGAAAAAGCAACTGAATCAAAACACGAGTGTGTGTCTTTTCTCAGTAGTTTGATGCACCAGAAGCGATTTATGAAAAAATGCTCAAATATATCAAAGAGATCATAAAGTCTACTATTTCTAAAGCCCCACTGAACTAAGTCTGGGTGTGATGGGATTAATTTTCTTCATAGCTGTGGTGCTGTGTTTGGGATCAGTGACTCAAGCAAGGTTGATAGCTCACCAGTGGGTTGGCTATTGCTGAGTAGCACTTGCACAGCATCAGTCAAGGTTTTCTCTTTTCCCACTTTTCCCTCCAGTGACTAGACTGCAGATGGGCATGGGACTGGGAAGGGACATGATCTAGGCAGCTGGCTCCGGCTGACAAGAGGGCTATTCCATGCCACAGAATGTCATGCTCAGCAATAGAAACAGGGGAGGTAGCCATTGCATAGAGACTAGCTTGGGCATTGGTCTACTTGTGGGACATGGTGAGTGATTGCCTTTGCATCTCCTGTTTTACTTATCCTTCCTCTTTTCTTCACGTATTAAACTATATCTTGACGCGCAAGTTTCTTCCCTTGGGTCTTTCTGTTCTCTCTCTTTGTCCTGCTGGGGGCTGAGCAAGGGAGGAGAGGCTGCGTGGTCCTTAGCTGCTGCTGCCCAGGGTTAGCTCACCACACTGCATTTATCAGGATGAGCTGCTCCAGTGGGTAATTCTGGAGTGCAGAGTAAGATACCAAACAGGTGTTTAATGGGGTAGGTTTCTGTTATGTGCATTTACAGGAAAGTCTTCATGTGAATTCAATAGATCAAGTTAATGTTAATTGTTTTGAACTTTCTAGCAAAATTGTTTGCTGCTCAATTGCAACATTGTTTCTATTTAACTTTTTAATGGTGCTTCTGTATTCTTGTTAAAGTCTACTATTGTTTACATGGTCTTGACAGGCCATTTACTATATCCAGCTAGGAAATAAAAGTGCACATGAAAAATACACATACAGCCTAGACAATGAAAAGAAAAAAAGAGAAAAAAATACTGAACTGAAAACAAGAAGAGGGATGAAAAATAAATACATATGAATAATGATGACTGATTGTATTCTGCACTCCTTCAGATTTCTTAGATAAAAATGTAATCTAGAGCACTAAGGGCCCCATAATATTAACATTATTGTTTCCTTATAGCCATTCATTATTTACTACATGAAATAATAGGGTTCTGCAAAGTCATATCCTATATGAGAGCATTGTATACAGCTACTCTCTGGGTCTGTACTAGCACTGCTGGGTACATACTGTAATTTTGGTGCCGTCAATGTGGTAAAGTAATTTAAGGGCAAAATCTCATAAAATAGCTCATTTAAGCTTGGTGTTTGTGGAAAGCAGAGTGCTTTTACACTCGCTATGTCAGGACACTCTTTATTTTTATTCAGTCTATTCCAGAACACTTTTCAAACACTTTTGAAACATATTTGCTCCTGATACTTAACTGCACAGGCTAAATCATCATACAGTCACATCGTACAACTAAATCTTCAATACAGTCACTTTGTATTTGATAGATACCAGGCAGAAATAATTTGTATCTGGTGTCTGTCAAAGGGGTTGAAAAACTCTGTATTTTAGTTTGTTTTTGTTTTGGTTTGGGGGTTTTGTTTGTTTGGTTGGTTTGGGGTTTTGTTGTTTTGTTTTTTTGGGTTTTTTTAAATGTTAATAGGATGAGTATCTAGGTAAGATTAAGTCATCAGAGCAAGGGGCAAAACTCATTAAAGTCAATATCTTCCCATTCATTTCAATAACTACACCAATCCCAGTGAAACAGTTCCTCTCAGGATGGGCTTGAGGAAATACTGACAAGTTGTTGGTGGGAGGGAGGACTGAGAGCAAAGTACCACTGAGGTAGCTAGGTCACATTTCAGAGGTGGAAATTGATAGAAGGGGAGCAGCAGTGCTTGAAGGCACATGCTACTATACACACAAGATGGCATATATTATTTTGAATGATGTCCAGTGCCTCAGTTTAATAGGGTGGATAACAAAGGCAGAAAGTTAGGATTTAAAATCAAAGTGCTGTGGGTTACATAAGGAACTAACCTTTACTATGTCACAGTAGCAAAAAGTGATTTTTCTGTGTCTCAGGACTGGAATAATTGCTTTACTAGAGGATACAGTATATGAAAGTGTAATACAGGTTTTATAAATGTATTTGTTTGAAACAAATAAATAGAGTTAACAGACTTTTCAGTAGTTGCTCATCTAGATTCACTGTAAATATTAAATGTTGTAGATATACTAAAAAAAATACATGAGACTGAAAATATTTAGTGTTTTACAGATCCCTTGAGAAAGTAATATAAACTGATTATCTAGTGCTGTGAATAATGAACAAAGTAAATCCAGATTTCAAGATGTTTCCTTGAATGCCAGTAGGAAAAACCTGGAACAGTCAAGAACAGAAAGATTTGTGAGGGATTTGATTATTAAAACATTAATGACAGTGAAGATGAAAACTGTCACTTGCCTTGGTTTGAGGAAATTCTGGTCTCCTTGTGATAACTGGCAACATCATCAAAACAACATCTGTTACATTGTGAAATAAGCTGAAGAATCCCTCAAATAAACTTACTATGGAATTTTTCCTGCATCTTATTTATACTTGGAGAGAAGAAATACTTTTTATTTTCATTATTCGCTAAATGTTTACTTTTAATCAGCAGTAACTTTTTAAAAGTATTTTCCTTCAACAAAAAATAGGTAATTGTGGTATAATAATTTTCTAGAATTTTTGTACTAGTCAGTTTTGAAGTTTCAACTGTATTTTTCTTTGATTATGTGTTTAATTATAAAAAATAGAGAACAACACTTTGTGAAATTACTATAGCTTTTATGTGCTAGAGCCACATGTATGTGGGTAAAAAATAATGGTTTTTTGTGTGACAAAGCTATTAAAATGTTTATATGAAAACTTTGTGGAAGGTAACTAAATAAGAAAACACCCCACCCCCAAAAAATATAATTTGCTACAGAAGCTGCTGAGTTGCTGAGTATTATTTTGCAGAATTGGATACAATATGACTAAAAGTCTTTCTTAACAAGAAATTATATTGATTTAGGCCAGAAAACAAATGTAAAATCAACTTTATTGGAAGTTAATTATAAGGAGACAAAAGGGGTTGCTAAGACAAGTTATAATTTATGCCAACATACTTTTAATTTTCAAAATTAGTTTTGCTCACATAGAGAAAAAATACTGTAGAAAATAATATTTTGAATTTTTTTTTTTGACTTAGGAAAAACTGACCAAGAGACTGCTGTGGCAGAAGATAAAGACATAAACCAGCCTTCCAGTAATCAAAGTATACAAGCAGAGATACAAGAGCAGTCCATCTGGGGAAATTGCACTGATGGTGACCTCATCAGAAGTAAGTATTTCCAGAACAAATTGCTGCCGCTGAGGCTTGCTTTCACAGTGTAATGGGATACTGCCTGTTGACTCTGTTAAATGTGTGTCAAATGCAATTGTGTTGCAACTCTAATGCACATCTACTGAATATATTTCCCAGATTGACTCCTGTCAGCATGCATATGCAACAAGTATAAAGAGAGGTGTGATTCGAGTGGTGCAGTATGGTATAGACCTCTGTAGCATCTAAGCTTTTAAAGCCTTAGTGTTACATTTTTCTCATTAATAGTACAATAGTTAGTACTGCAGGTATGCAGCTGTGCTAGGTGTCATCACCCTCAATTTCCCAGGTAATGCATATATATAAGCAGCAGAGTAAACTATGCTGAGAGCTTGCAGATGCACTGAGTACTGGTCAGGTGTAGGTTTTTTAAGGGTTTTGAGTCCTGAAGTAGTAGACTCATGCTATGGAACTCTGGAGTTTTTTAAATTAGTTTTTACAGCTCCACATTCCAAGTGTATGTCCTGTATGCTTTAAAACTTAAAAGGTATGCAAAATCATTCCTATTTTCCTGTTTTGGACTGAAGATCATATGCTATCCATTGTACCCTCTTAAGGCAGAAATATTTCTGTCAATTGCCAGAGGTAATACTCTGTAATGCTCTAAAATTTTGTGAATGCTTGAACTTTAGTTGCTCAAGGGAGGGTCAGCATAAGGAACTATTCTCTAATTATTGGGTGTATTCAGAAGCAAAATGGACTAAATGCACAGTGGTGCTTCAGCTCTCTTGAGGTTGTCTGATCACACATTTCAGTGTTAATCTCTCTTTAAAATGCACACTATACTGTTGACAGTGGGGTAAATTCATATTTCTGAACCTGCTCTTGTCAAAACATGTGATTTTTTGCTGCAGTTGTCTGTTTCTTTTTAGGTTGTTTTTTCAATGGTTTTGTTATTTTGCTTGGTTGTTTTTTAGTCTTATATATACATTTATCTTCTGGAACTTTGCATTAGTATTTGAAATTATTTTCAAATCTTAGTTAATCCTTTTTTTTTCTAAATAATTAATCCCAGTAAATACTTACACCTCTAATGTATTGAATAGTTATCTCGATCCTTTACAGGAAACTTGAATTTACCATGTCAGATATTTAAATCTGGTGGTTTAAAATAATTCTTAAAGGGCTACAAACAGGGAGAATTGTCCTGCACAGCTTGAGAGTTTACTTAAGATTTACTTACTTCCAAAAGATTATTGTTTTAAACATAACTGTCCCTGGACAAGCAATTGCTTTGTGCTTATGTCGAGGATATGGAAAGGTGTGTATGGTATCTTCAACTTTTGGAATAGCCTCTTTCTCATTCCCTCTTCCTAGAAGTTTCCTTATTCCCAAACCTTTGAGGACTGTAGGTTGCATCCTCTAATCTGTTCACTGCCAAGATATACTGCAGTGGCTGCACTGGGGAATGTGAGGAAATGATACTTTTTTTTTCAACATGTAGTAGAATTTGCAGCAGATAGTGTAAACCCCTGGTAAAGTGACTTGATGATTATACGTAGTTATATCTCTGTGATGGAAGGGTTAGTTGCTGCTGAATTAAAAAAAAAAAAAGGGAAAATGGGGAAGATAGGGCAAAATGTATTCCAGTGTGCGTGACTGTCCTCATCCTGGAGTCACGAGTAGCTTTACTCTGAATTTGAGTCAGAGTAGCACTCTGACTTTGTGGAAAGCAAGTTTAGCTGAAAGCTGTAAGTTTCTAAAACACTTAGTCTTAATAAGTGTGTAGTAGAGGCTTCATTATGAGTCATATTTGATTAGATGCTATGATGCAAACCTCTCCTTGCTTCAGATAACCTTTAGTTTAAAATTTTCTACATGGTAGAAACAAAAATGATGAAATCAAAGCAGTTTCTTTTTGGGTTTTTTTTGGGGGTGCGAGGCTTATGAGTAGGGAAGTTTGTTCTCCTTTTAAAACTTGAGGAACAGTGCTTGACCAGTTATACATTTTGTAGTTTGCAGAAGTTTTACAACTCAATATACCTAGTAGCCAAGTCTGAAAACTAGAACGAGTGAAACAAATGTAAGCTTTCTTTTTGCAAACAGTACTTGCGTATTTCATGTAAAAAATAAGTATTGTAGCTCAAAATGGCCTTGATTCAACCAGATCTATTACCCCACCAAACTAAAGTTCACAGACTGTTGTATATTGAACGAAGTTTGAGGTTAGAAATAAACAGTGTTTTGATTATTACAGTATATTTTAAAACTCTTTCTAAAAATTGTTTTAGACAGCGCATACTTCAAAACTGTTCCACACTATCCTAATGATTCAGTTTCTTTTTTCCCATACAGATTGTTTTCCATCCCCATAGTTGATACATACTCCATTTGTCTTAGCATTAGCTTTTACTTTATAAATGTTTCCAGCATTTAATTTCCAAGGTTTTCCTTGTTTGCAGCTGTTTTATCCTGCTGTTGTATGGAATTAGATTAATCAGTCAGATTTATTGGCACACTAACAACGAAGTCCAGTGTTAGAGCCCCTGTAATGACTTCATTATGTATGATTTCTCATTTGCACTTGTGAACTCAGTTTACCAGGCAACATCAGTAAACTAAAACACTGCCCCCGTTTTCCACAGTAAGATGTTTACGTTCACCTTGCTTTGCCCTTTCGCTCTTTTTTTCAAGCTCCCTTTTTGAGCCTCCAGAGATTTCCTCCAGATTAGCCTTTTCCCTGTCTCCTTTGGAGCATCCCTTCTCCCCATTAATGAAAATGTTCAGAATATCCTGGGTAAATGGTTAATCTTATGGGAAGCCTCAACCACAGAATTTACTGTTTTTGAAGAGAATTTGAGAATCAAAAGATTACTGTATACTGACATATAAACAATGAAGGGCTGCATAAGAAGGAAGCAGTTGTATTACCTTTCTGTAGTAATTATTAATACACTTGCATAACTGTTACTGGAAGACTGCTCAGTTGGAGAAGGGTCAGGGGAGAACCACAAATATCTCAGGAATGACTGGAGTAGTTGAAAACGTGCCATGTTGTGGAAAACCTCCTGGAATTCAATCTGCCTGGTGTTAACAAAGGGAATAAAGAGGGGCTTTGCCTAGTCCCTAAGAAGCATGCCACAACAAACAGAAATTTGTTAAGACAGTTCTTCAACTGTCTTAGACAGTTGGGAGAAAAGGGAGAACTAAATATAATGTCAGGACGTTCAGTTAGACTAGGAATAAGGTGTACTTTTTTAACAGAGTATTTGAGAACAGGAAAAACTGCCAAATCCTTGGTGCCTTTATGTGTGTTAAATTGGCTTTAGTCATCATAAGGTGGCAACTGCTGTCCATATCCTTGAATTTTAGGACCTGAGGGGAGTCTTTCCATAGTTCCCCCAGCTGGGAAGACACATATTTTTCAGTACAGTTATTCTTCTAGAAAATGTTGATACCTGTTCCCTTCTCTTCACAGATGCATACGTATTTTTTATATTATTTCTGACTTTGGGAGTTCTGCTTTACAAAAGAGCTTTAGAATAACCCCATCTGTTATCTTTTTTGGCAGTGCATTTAAAATATCTGCAAACACCTTCTGCTTATTTTCATTGTATGGTCTGGTGGCCCATAATGAAGTGGTTCTGCTTCTGTTATCATTCACTCTTGGCAAGTGAGGAGGAGTGCATGTTAAACATGCAGCAGGGTAACCTGTGGCTATAGGAATGAAGCCATAGCAGTTTGTGCTGCTCTGTGTAACCACAATGCTCTTCTTTGTTCTCTGGAAGAAGTATAGGATTTTTTTCCCTCTTAGAGAAAAAAAGGCTATAAAGATGGATTTTAGAATACTTAGGCAGGATTTTTGCAGAGGGCACTAGGTTATCTTCAATGTGTGTTGCTATGCAGGGAAGGGAATGTTTAGGAGGGAATAAAATGCCAGTCTTGAACACTATTTGCTTGTGAGGATTTAATCTCCTTTCCAGTTCTCCAGCAGAAGCTTAGCTATGTGATATTTAAGAAAACAAAAAACATCTACCATAGATTCAAATTGTCATGAATAATTGATTAATAATAATCCAATTCTGAAGATTAAATACCTAAAATATGCCCATGTTTTACAGATAGAAAGGTCATTGCTATCCATCATTTTCTAGCTTCAATTGTCTGTTTCTCCTCGATGGAACACCCTCCTGATAAGCGTGGCTCTTCAGAGAAAGGGGTGCTTCTTTCAGCTCTGTGGGGATCAATTTTATATGGTCTTGTGGCCACTATTTTATTTACTATATTCTTCTGGAGTAAAAACCGAAATATTTTATCTTTTTGTTTTCTGTATTTTATGTTGACATTTTCACTTTACATGATTATTTATTTAATTTTAAGGTTTGGAAATTCCTTTCTGTGTCTGGCTAAGTGAGCGATTTCTGTAGTTTGTTATGCTGTTTGTATTTTGGTTTGTTTGTTTTTTTTTCCCAACAAGAAGTAGCTAATCTGCTGTTAGAAGTCTGTTTTGTTTGATATTAATCCAGATATCTTTTCTTGGCTGTTCTATGATGCAGAGTCATCTTACAATTACTGTGATTTCAGATGATCCTGTTTATTCTGTCTATAAAATAGTGCAAAGTGCTTGAGTTAACTTAAATGGTTCTTTTCAAAGCTAGAAAGTATGACAAATACAATCTTCTTGCAGCATAACAGTGTGTGACTACAGAAATTGTGCAGAATAGATAAATGGAAATTATTGAAAATATATTACTGGGTTTGAAAGGTGTATTCTATTAGTTAAAGAAGTGATTTATGTACAATGTTCCAAATAGACCCAGGTATAAAAATCTGTTAGCCTACGAATGAACAAAGCTTAATCAGTTCAATATTTATACAGCAGCACAGTATTTGATATTTAGAACCTTCTTTAAAAAAAGGTTAATCTATGACAAATCTGACTAGTAGATGTAAAGAGGTCCTCCCTGAGAACTCCTCTCCCAGAGATTTCCTAATCCTCTCCCCAACACACAACTAGCCTGTGTTGCTTCTGTTTCTCCCCTGACCTGGCAGTTCTTTTACTACAGCTGCTCCAAAAGTCTTCGAAAACCTTCTCAGACCTATTAAGGGGCCTGGTAAGTTGCACAATCAAAGCCTTTCCCTTTGATCTTCACTTTACCCTCTCCTGGGTAGAGAGGAATTTTCACAGGTAGCTGTACCATTATAGTTACACTCTTCAGAGTCTGACTGGGTCTTTGGTGTTAGCCTGGAAAAAAGGAGGCTCAGGGGAGACTTTATCACTCTCTGCACCTGCCTGAAAGGAGGTTGTGACCCGGTGGGAGTTGGTCTCTTCTCCCAGGACAAGGAATCACAGTCTCAAGCTGCACCAGGGCAGATTTAGGTGGGTCATGAGGAAGAATTTCTTCACAGAAAGGAAGATGAGATGTTTGAATGGACTGCCCAGGGAGGTAGTGAAATTATCATCCCTGGAGATATTTAAGGAAAGATTGGACATGGCACTTAGTGCCATGATCTAGTTGACATGGTGGTGTTCTGTCATAAGTTGGACTCAATGATCTCAGAAGTCTTCTCCAACCTAACTGATCCTGTGTGTTTCTGTGTTTACAGAATGACCTGAGTGTGGCTGTAGTAGTCCCTTGTACACCGAGCTGCTGCCAGGTGTATTTGTTTTCTGTATACCCTCTTCCCTTCAACTCTACATTGCATGCTGTAAGGCAATGCAGCTAATGGTGGACTGAGGTAGATGAGGAATTTGTATACTTTGTTGACACTCCATGTCAAGAAATAAACTTCTTGCTGTTGTTGATCCATTTACAGAACAGTAGTCAAACTTAAACTGTTCCAGATGGCCATAAGATAGGTGTATGTATTCTGCATATCACTAACAGCCAGAATTACTTGGAGCCTTTTAGTTTCTGTTTTATTTTACTTGTGACTCTCAAAATGTTATCTGAGTTTATGGTCTGAGGCTGAGGAAGTTTGGATGGCAGTAATCATCAGTACCAGACAAAGGTGAAATTCTTCAAGTAACGTGAAGATTACTGTGCTTGCTGTGTTTGGGCCTGAAGTAAATTGTATCTTTATTTCAGAATATTTTCCTGTGTTGTATTGGTAATGTCTCAGAATTAATCATGTTGTTATGCCTATATGGGAAAGAATAGTTATATTCTTTTTCTGATTATTTCCTCTTAGGGAAAAAAGTAGAACATGCTTGTAGTAGTTCCTTAAAGAGGAGGAATAAGAAAACTCTTCACTGCATTCTATGTGAAATATTATACTACCAATCCAATGAGTCAGTGTGCTTTTACTCTTCTGCTTTCAGTACTAACCATAGTTAGTTAGCCATATTTAGCAAAGAAAACACTAAATTACAAAGTGTAAGAAAGTGTCATAATCTAAGACATACTTTGAGGAACTGTCTGCTGGCAAAAATGTCATGAACTTAAACCATGGCAAAAGTTCTTTTTTTCTCATTTTAGACTTAATTTTGTATTTGCTCTCATTGGTGTGAAAAGCATGGTGTAGGTTTATACAGCTCAAAGGCGGTATATTATATATTGTGTTTACATCAAAATAAAGAAATGAATTCTTCAAAATTTAGGAGTCCAAATGGTTTTAATTTTTTGTTTTTATTTTTATTTACTGATAAAAAAGTGAAAGGGGGGAGAGGAACTCATGGTCACAGGATAAACCTTAGCTAAGTAATCACAGTCAAACATGCTTCTTCTTTATATAGCTACATTGAGGAAAGGAAGATGTGAATACTGCTTACTTCTTATGCATTCTGATAATGTGACACCTATAGTGCAAAATAACCCACAAGTACCCTTCCTTGAAGGTATTTTTATAAAAGACAAGGAGAAAGAGGAGCCTATGACCTATTGGTGTCTTGTGGTGTGGTTTTCTGTTTTCCCTAAAAAATTTTTCATAATCCAAACCCAAGGAACCTTTTGAAAAAACATTAAAATGTCAAACAGCTGTGGTCACTCAGGCTATTTCTAATACCAATTTTTAAAAATAATTTTACTGGCAAACTAGGCTTCCACATATATTGAGGTTTGATTTAAGAGCATGGTTGATTATTCGCTACCTGAGCCTTAACTCTTTTTGAGTGAGCTGGAGTGTTCCAGTGTGTGAGAAATGTTTTTGTGTGGAGACTGGTCTTTAAGTTTGTGATTATAAAATGCAAACTCATACATCCTACCAGAAGAATTTTTTGAATTCTGAGTTTGTCTGTACCCATGATTTTTAGAGGCTTAAATTTTACTTGTAAACTTTCTTCCCTCAAATTCTATGCAGTATCTCAATTATCATGTTTTCTCTTTGAACTATAAATATTACGATGCTTGTTTGGAGAAAATTTAGCAATGCTAATGTTAATTACAGCAGAATTTCAGCTAAGAGACTATTTCCTGTTGCAAAGGTTCCTCACATTTAAGTGAGTTTTATTGATTTATAACTCAAGGTTGTATAATGTTTGCATAAAATGTTAAGAAGTTTGCTTTTGAGACAAGTCAAGTAGAGCAAAGAGTTAGGCAAACCTATTAAAAATGGCCTATGAGTCAGATTTGACCTTCAGGGCAAATTTTTGCTACTGAGAGACAGCACAAACTATTACCCATTCTTTGGCAGATCAGGGGCAAGCCTGTCTTCAGGTACAGGCAACTCGGAAGTACATCTTCAAAAATAAAACCTCTTAGCCAGTTAGAAGGCATCTACCTTTCCCAGTCTCCTTTCTTCAACAGGACAGGTGCATATTTTGACTGTATTCCATAAGTTGCAAGTTGAAATAAAATTCACATTTTGACAGAAAAGCAATGAAAGATTACTGTGCTGACCAGAACTGGCTGTAAGAGCAGTGTCAAACCAGAATGGAACATCCTTTAGGTCCGTACAATTCAGGAATACAGGAGATCAGTGAACACTACTCTTTTTGCTTGAATTTCAGAATGAAAGAAAATTAGTTTTGGTGAGAAGATTTGGGATTAACCTGCCTGGAAAAACTTGTCTGAGGGATTAACCTCATTTTTTCACAGAGATGATGGCAGAAAAGTATTTGGATGGTGAGTGAGGTAGGATACAGAGTAACCTTGGATAGTGTACATGTAGTTTTCTTATAGGTGACTTTATCAAATTACACAGTCTCATTTAGTATTTTGCAGCTCACTTTGTAAGTATGACTTTGTGGAGTATTTCCCTACTTCAATATATATATATATTCTTTTTACTGTGTGATGACTTTTTAGTGATGAGTCACTGTCATATTTATAATGTAAGATCAGTATAGGTAAATATTTTCATCCAGCAGTAGATAGATCATTGGGTGGGACTGCACACCAATCACGCTATGCAGTAACTGACGGTGTCCATTAAGGCAGCTGAAACAGCTGTGAGGTCTCTGTGCTCCCTGAGAGTCTTCTGCACAGCCCTGCTCTGCTGTAAGCTGTCCTGCAATGGATCAAATCCTGGAAATTTATAACTGGTGTGAGTTTTGTATTTACAACAAATAAGACAGTGTTTAACTTTGGAAATATGGAAGGGAAAAAAAAACAACTCAGAACAATTTTTAAAGGAGGAACTCTAGTAAAAGGTATCTGGTTATTAACCACTCCTCTTCTTGTTCCACTCCTTTGACTATTACTTGAGATACTTCTCAGTCCACTTGATTTTCTGATTCATTTGTAGCATAGTGTTATGTCTGAGGAATCTTTTTCTTACAGTTTAGTTTACAGACTCAATTTTAAGTAAATCACTATTTGGTTTTGACTGTTTCTGTTATTATAGAACATTTGCTACTCTAGCATTTTCAGAAGAACAGCAAGATCCCATTTGTTGGACTATGCTCCCTCCTTGAACGAGAGAAAATAACCTGGCAAAAGCTTTTGTTTGTTATCAAATCAGCATCCACACCAGGAATTCTGCTGTGATAGCTGGAATAGGGCAAGAAGTTCAGGTCTCATTATTTATATTTTATTGATTTTTTTTTAAGCAGGTCCTTATGGAAAAGGAGAGAAGACTTGCTTGAAAGCACAGAGAAGGTTTTGATAGAAAATACACTTTACTTTCAAAACGTAGGGATAGAAGTGCATTTCACGATGGCTATAATGGAATGGTACTTCAAACTATTGATTTTTTAAAAAATTCCTTAGAATTTAGAGTAATTTTGGATGAAAGTAAAGGGTGTGTATCAGTGATATGGTGGAATCAAAGGTGGAAGAATGCTGAAGGTTTGCTCCCATTTTAATAAATTATTCTGTATTTATATAAATTATTTTTATATAAATTATCCTCTTTCCCGTATTTGCCTTCATAAAGTAAAAGGATAAAGAAAAGACTGAGCCGTCCTTATAATAATTCTGATGCCAAGCCATTTTTCTCTTTTCTGTTTGCGTAATTTTCTCTAGCACCCCTTTTTCCTATTTTTGTTTATTAGTCTGTTTGCTTGCTTGAACAGTCATTTGTTTCCCTGCTTCTTTCTTGACTAAAATGACAAACCTGTAAGCAATGACAGTGAGGTTGTGCTTAGAGGTTGACTGAAAGTATTTTAAAGTGCTTCAGTACAAAACCCTGTTACAGCATCTATGTGTTAACATCAACATTTAAGCTGGTTGTTAAGTAGTAATGAACCTTTTTGTGTTAGCATGAGTAACCTGACTATTGGAGAACTAGCAGTGAATTTTGTAAAGATACTGTGCAATTCAGGCAAACCCCCCAGCTATTTAATTTTACAACACACTAAGAAACTCTGCTTCTACAGCCATGTGACTATGTGAGATTTAAATTTTCATAAAATAAAAAAATTAACCTGGTCTTAGTTTGTAGTACTGACAAAAGCAGAAAGTTAAAGACTGAAAACTGGGGAAGCCAACAAAAAGGATGTATTTAAAAAGAAAGTATTGGTGATTTCTGAATAGGTTGGCTTCTCTGTCCTGCGCTGTACAGAAACAGGGAATTTTGGCTGAATCATCTTAATGCTAATTAAATAAAAGACAGTAGGGAAGTATTCCATAATGATTTTTTAGTTCTAGCAGCCTCAGAAAATGTTATGGCACAGTAAAATGTAGCCAGTTATACTCAAGGACATGAAAGAAAATGTGCTGGAATTAATTCCAAATGGCAGATAAAATGGCAGATTGCCAGGACTCTCCAGAAGAGTGGATATGGTGGTATTAAAAACAGTGTAGTTCTGCCCCTGTAGCAGTTGTTTGAGTGGTTTCCTAAATGTTTTTCTTTGGAGCCAAGAAGTGCAAGAGGTGAGGCTGCAGTGTTTGCCAGGCAGGGAAAAGCTGCATAGCACAGGGGGATGGAGGAGCAGTTTGGCTCACCTGTCACCAGCCTGGCAGGTGCTGCTGTTGCTGATGATGCTGGGAATGCTTTTGTGTGGCTGAAGGCTTGCGTAAGCAGCAAGGGAAGGTGGGTTGTGTTTGATGTGGTTGCTGTGCTGTGTGTTGGATCTTTGTGGGTGAGAGAAGCTTGCTGTCTCAGCTGTGAATTTTTAAAGCTTTTAACCATAAAAGAACAAAAAAAAGTAGCTAAATTCTAATGCTTTCACTTAAAATTATGTTTCTTTTCTTGAAATCCTTCAGCTTATTGTAAAAACTTGTAATAAAATGTTATTAAAATGCATAAATGGACACTTTTCAGTATTGCGGATAATACTGACACAGCACGGATTTCATTTCTGTATCTGCACTCCATTAAAAAAAAGTAATTGCGATTAGTGCAGAAGGATTTTTTTTTTCTGTGAATAAAGAGAAGTATGTCTTCCAAGACAAAACAAAAGATTTTAAAACAAAACACAACAACTGTGTTGCAAGAAGCACTGATTCCAAGCATGGAGCTAATTCAAATTGAAATGCTACTTAAAAATATTTTAAACTAAAAGATGAACCAAATATACTTCAGTGAACCAAATAAACTTTTTCACTTCAAAACAAATTGCATAGTTTTGTAAGTTGAAAGAACTATTTTTAATAGAGAATTAAAATAATTCCATAGGTACTGTTGAATGCCTTTAAACATGCTGGAATGAGAATAATCCCTATCTGCATATTAGAGATAAAAACTAGTATTTTACTGTTAATATCGTTTGGGCGCAACAATTTCATAGGGAATTATATCTTGTTTCATGAACAGAGTGGAGAATCAGAATTTTAGCTCAATTGTGGAATGAAAGAAAAATGTTTTGCAGGTAATTACATCCCATTAAAACAATTTATCTATTTTTTCAACTAATCTGATGCTTTCCCATTGAGCTAATGCATTTGTTTCTTTGAATTTTTGTGCTTGTTGCTGTTGGTCACTGATGTGGCACTGTATTTTTCTAACAGGACAGATTTGTAGCTGTGTGGCTCAGATATCAGGGCTTTCTTATGTATTGTTTGAGCAGCTTATGCTTTGCTTCCTTTCAGGAAACCAAGTGCATCGTTTTTACAGGAAGTTTGGTCTTCAGCAGGCACGGTCAGCAATCTGACTTTTGCTCTGCTCTAAGGGATGGACCTGTGAGCAGCTGGCAAGAGCTCATTTAGCTTTTTTTTTTTTTATTGCTATATTGAATTCATGTAATCAAGGTCATTATGAAAACTTGGCAAGGACGTGTGGGTTTTTCCAGCCAAGTCAGAAAGAGGTCTTGCTAGATCATTTTGGTAGAATGTGATAAATAAGCGGTTAAGTAAAAAATATTTGCCTTTTTTCCTGAGTATTGGTGACAGTGATTGCATGTTCAGTGCATTCAGTTTTGAATTTTACACACAAAGCTCTCAGTTGTAAAAGGTTTATGTTCAGAAAGACTCCGTTGCCTTTTCCCTTAGTATATAAAACAGCTGTTTTTGGGTCAAAGTTAAACTGCCTGTGGGGTGGGGTGGGGAAGGGAAAAGACAGCTCTGATACAGAGATTCAGCCTTTTAGTCCATGGTTGCTTGTAGATTTGAATCTAGGGAAGAAAAAAAGAGAGTGTAGGTTTTTCATGGACTCTAAAAAGAGCGCTTTTCAAAGTATATTCTCAAGAATCTTACATGTACAGCTTTCACAAAAATATTTTGGGTTAGATGATGCCTTATGACTTCAAGGTACACCAAAGAAGCTAAGGTGGAAAAAGAACTCTCATTTCTGGGTCATCCTGATACCAAGCTGGTGGCATACAGCAGCCCTTGAGACAGCATTGGTGACAGGAGCTCTGCCTGGACTTTGTGTGTGATTCAAAATTCTTTGGTGACCTGGGGTCCCTGGAGTGCTTTGGGATGGGAAGGCCCCCCTCGTCCAGCCCATGGACTTAGAAGCCTGGTGGATTGGTGAGGGGTATCCTGTATCCATCTGCTGGACCCTGCTTGCCATAAGGGAATTCTTGCAGCTGAAGAACATCCATAAATGAGACTAAAGCTTCTCAGTGTATTGTCTCTGATACAAATAGATGCTGCTTCTCTTTCTCCTCACACTTTGCTTTTTCAGGATCAGGAAAAAGATGGAAATTTGCTGGTCTCTCAACCATTTTTCCACATCTTTTTTCTCCTACTGGCAATCACTCTGTTAACTATGAAGTCTGCAGTCATGAAAAGATGGGTCATGAAGAATTATTGTTGTGGACCTCAAGTCCTCACCCTGCTTTCTGACACAGAATTTCCATTTTCCATTGTGCTGCTACTGCTGAGTGTGGCTGATTTTTGGCCTGGGCTCCAGGATCTCTCTCTCTGACCTCGAGCAGAAGGGGAGCTATTGCTTCAGTACTTGATCTCTGTATAAGTATGAAATGTTTATCTTTGTTATATTTCACTGCTTATCAACTAATGAGATATCATTTAATTCTTTTCATGCTTGCAAAATCTGTAGCAAATGCTTCATATTTGCTGGGATTTTACTTGTGATTTTTTTTTTGTTTCTTCTTCCATACTCTTTTCTGCCCTCACAGAAGTAAAGTGGTTCAGCTCACTATGTATTATTTCTCTTTGTCTCCTTCCCTTCCAATGTTCACTTCTTCTGAGTGGTTCTTATCAGCTTTTTTTTCTTTTGATGTTTTTGCTCTACTATTGTTTTAATAATGTAAAATCCCAAGCTTTGGCTGTTATTTGGCGTTACTGTCCATTTGCTTCCCTTGTTACATTTTTCTTGCAGCTGCGCTTTTTTTCTTTCTTTCTTTCTTTGATTTTCTGGTACTTCATATCAGCCAACGCCAAACTTAGCATCAGCTATATATTGCAGGAAAGAATAGCAGAGAGAAAATAAATGGAGCAATGGAATAAAAAACTCAGTTATCAATTTATATATTACTATATTTGTACTCGTGTTCTGTGTTTCCCTGCCATTTTTTCATATAATCCTCTCTATTGCTGTTACTATGTTTTCACTCCTATTTTTGATTTCTGCAATTAGTTTTTTTAATAGTAGCATTGGTTATTTAAGTTATAGAGATTACAAAAGATGGTGCACTGAGAGCAGATGATCACACCTGAGGTGGAGCACTTTCTAGAATCTTCCAAAATTCTGTCACTTACATGAGCTGAGGACTAGGAATCAAGGGAGCAGTGAATATTAAGGGAATTGTTCGTTCCAAGCATTTCCTTTTGAGTTCTTTTTAAAACCAAGTACAGCCAGTTTATATGCTTTTTTTTTTTGTATGAGTTTACCTGACCACTGTAATCTTGACATGTGGACACTCGGTATATATGGTCAGTGGAAAATAAACCTGACCTCAGAATATATTCTCACTTAGAGGTGAATGCTGTATGGGCTTGTCTGAGAAGCTGTTGCCTCACCATCCCACATTTTTTCCTGTGGTAAAACAGAATCTAGTTTGTCAGTGGTTGCAGGGGTTTTGAGGAAGGGAGCAGGAGATGCTGGAGGCAAGAGGACCTGTTTGTGCACTTGCTCAGGTTACTGCTGTTAATGACATTGAGGTTATCTCTCCTGTCTGGTGCATCCTGCTGTGCCGCTTATGAGGCAAAACCCAGCAAGCCATATCCTGTTGTTTGTAGCTTCTCTTTGATGTTTTTTACTTGATTTGGGAGCAAGTAACACAATGGTGAGGGGCATCAAAACTATTTCAAATATTTGAGACTTAATGTGTCAAGTTTCATGGGACACCAGTGTGTCTTTATGTAGTGGCAGTGTGTCTTTATATGTTGTGGCAGATACAAATAGCATAACTGCTGTAATGGCACACCAACACCTTGGATTACCTTTAGTGGTTGATAAACTTTCTTTTAAAATTGGAGCTCCAGAAACAAAGCATTCTGTTCCTCAGAGAGATGGATTGTTATGCACTCCTAGTGCCCTTTATCATTTCAGGGCCCATCTTCACATTTAGGAAATTGCTGATTATTTGTGTTGAAGAAATAGATCAATTTTATTACGTTAAGAATTAGCAAAAAGTTGATTCTCTGATTCTTAATGCACTGTTTATTCATTTCTGAGATCCAATGTTTTACAAGCCACTATGTTTTATGAAGGAAGATGTAACCACAACCAATCAAACAAAAAAAAACCCCAAGTAGATGAAGATGCCTCTTAATAAATTACCTATGTAGAAAACACAGGACAAAATAACTAAAGATCTCACCTTAAATAAGAAAAAAATCTTAAATTAAAAAAACCCCAAAACTAACCCACAAACTAGCTGCAACAAGAAACAACCAAACAAAAAACTAGCTGCAGTAGTAACTAATGAATCTATTGAACTCTATAAATATGCCCTAGGAGTGTTGGAATGGTGACCAGGAGTAAACCTGCTATTCCACATGTCTGTGCAACTGTTACCACTGCAGTACATAGTTGTAATGCTATGAAACATAAGAGCAAATACAGTACAATTCTTTTCCAATCCTAGAAGAATGCTTGAGATGAAAAATGGATACAGAAATGTTGCAAGTGGAAAGTTTGGGGTAAATTTTCCCACTTTTGAATGCAACATTATGTAGGGATTTATTCCCCAGGTGTATGGGTGTCTGTTACCTATAATGCCCTAGTTTGTGTTTGGCTCTTGGTATTTTGTGGTGGGTTCCTGTTGTTTATTCTCAAGAAGTGACAAACTGTGCCACAGTAAGAACTATATTCAGCTTTATGTAGATGTAGTTTAACAATCAGTGCATTATGTGAATTCTCTTTATTTCTAATTATATTATTATATTGTGATCTACCAGAAGTTCTCAGATCATCTGCAAAGTTTATCATAGGTGACAATATTTGCAGTCTCAGAAAAAGCATTGTTAATGATGGCAAGATGTGTTTGATAAGAATAATTTACTGACAATCTAATGGTAATTAGAAGCCAAAGGGTATTTTGGTTCTGAGATAATTGTTACATATTGGTAACTAAAAATGTTAGGGCATTTACTCAGTTTAGCAAAGATTTAAAATTTGCTATTGCTGTCATTAAAGAAAATCAGTGGGCATTTGTTCATTTTGCACATCATGTAGGATTTGTAAATAGAGAAAGTCACCCCATATTGTCAGTTGGAATGCTTATCAACTTTGTAAACCCTGGCTACGAGCCCTTTTCATGCTTCCCTGTGCTAACTGCATCTCTCTGTGTATGTCAAAGACATCTTTATACAATTCCTGCAACCTTCAAAGAGTGTGTAAAGTCCTGCAGTGCTTCCAGAGGAAGGCACTGCAGGTGTCTTTGCACAGACATAAGAGTACTTTGGGCACTGTCTTGTGCACTTGTGTTGCTTCTCAACCCATAGACACACATGCACACGTTTGCCATTCTTGTCCACCCTTCACCAAGTGAAAGCTGACAGGATAAAATGTCTTTTCCCTTTGTCCCCTGCCAGCCTTGTTTCTGTTATACCAGGTGTTCCCTGGATGTGCTCTCAGATGTATTCTAACAAAGTACTCTCAGTGTGGGTCCTGTAAAACTCATACCAGCAATTTTACTACAGTATTTTCATTACAAAGGACATCCTGTTTCATAATAATATATTGTATTCATTTTGAAGATGTCCTCATGTCTTACAAGAAGGAATTCTAAAAAGGTAGTTGATGCTGTTAGTTGATACTTTGTTTTCCTTGTAAAGTCAGCATGGTATAAAAAATTCAGTGAAAAAAAATGATTTTAAAAGATAGATGGTGCCTTGATGGTACCTTGTTATTTAGTTAATGTATGCCTTCTGTGATATGGTAGCTGCAGTATATGCTATTTATGTCCCAGAAAATATTCAAAAATAATTGCTGACAAAAGCCACTTCACAGGTTGACTCAGAGGTATGTCTTGTAATCTGAATGTTAATATTCTGGATAGCTAGACAGAGAAAACTATTGATGTAGTTTGAAGATCATATTAGAGAATAGTCAGGATTTAGTTAGAAAGTGGGGATGGAGAAGGATTGAGATACTTGAGTTCTCCCAGCTTCAGTAAAATTTTATGCTTATTGAGCCTATAACACAATATATAATATTGTTGAAAAGTTAAGATTTTTTTGCTAGTCAGTGGGAAATGTTGCCTTTTATATCTAAAGAATTTATGTTTTCTCCAGAAGTAATTTGGAATCACCTTAATTTTACTCTAGAATTCAGGCAGCCCCTGGTTTTACTGTGCAATTCTTGACTGTCATCTGCTTTATTTTCCCCCTTATGCTTAAATCAGTGTTACAAAGAAGCACTGATAAAAACCAGAGGCCTGATTCTTACCTCCCTTACATATGGTCTGTTCCATGTGATCCATGCAGAGGGAGTAGGAGAAGCGTTCACTGAGATCAAACTGTTCCTCCAGCTCAAATTAATGTGTAAATCTTGACTTTCAGTGTTAGTGGAAACGATCAGGACCTCTGTATTTCCAAAAAAACTCATCTTCTTATGTGGTTGCAACTGTTTTGGGAAGAGAGAAGTGTTAAGAATATTGTCAAGTGAAACAATATGTTGTATTTTCTCAATGTTTGAAAATACCATTACAGTTTTTTACAACCAGGAGTTGTGCATTTTATTCTTCCCACATCCACCTGCAAAAATACCGTTACTGTGGCCTGATTTGTCATCATAAACTATTGTGTCATACATAAAGAAAAAAATTGTTCTTCCCTCTCTGGGTGTGTAGTCAGATAACTCTGGCTATAAACAGGAAAGTTTTTTTTTCCATCACTTTCATTGGCTAGACTAGCAAAACTCCACCGCTGTCTGTATCAGCTGCTTTGGAATTGCTTTTGATGTGATTAGGCTACTAATTAACTGTCTCAATTCTTCTCTCCCGCCTGATGTTTTGTTTTGATTCACTTTGACTCAGAGGAGTCCGCATTCAGTGTATGTTTGTTTTTGTGTTTCGTGTAAAATCCCTAATGATAGCTTAGATTGTCTTCTTTTGGTCATCTTTTGGTTGAGAGTTTCCCTCTGTTGACATACATTGTCTTGTTAAATGCATGCATCAGAATTTTTCTTTTAAGAACAGCTGGGACTTTGCAGGGTGTAAATCAGTGTGCAGTCAGGGTGCATATCTATGTGAATATTCATTTAAAGTGTGCTAAGAGTTTTACAGTCTGAAGGAGAATGTGCATAATTACTTCAAAACCATCAAAAACCATAATAAATGTTTACTACTTGAATTCACCAGATAGTAACCTTACAATTAAATTATTGTGCAAAGTCAGTTAAATAACAGCAGAAGTCACTGTATTAAGGCCCGCTTTGCAAGGAAACCAACAACAAGGTTACACGCTAATAGATTATATGCTATAGCAATATATGGCCTTTTTATTGCTTTTCCAAGGCAGCAGATTCATGTGCAGTTATTACTACCTGTATTATCTGCTAGTTTTCTATCAAAAAAGATTCAGTCTATTGAATCATTAATCTAATATTTATCATTCTTATTGAAAATCCACTAGTGTTAGCACTGTATAAAATATTGACTTAAATCTACTGGTTTTGCTAAAGATTAAAAACATATTAACCTGAAAAGCATGGTATTTCTTAAGACATTTTGAAACTACTCATTGTAGATGTTTGAAATGACAATTTTTCTATGTTGTCTGAGGAATGATTTTTTCTTAAATCTTTAACATATAGTAAGTGACCAGTACCATCCTGATTTGATGATGCTGAATGTTCATCCAACACACATTTGAAATTTTGATGTGTATTGCATTAGTTAGTGAATATCAAGAATAACATTTTTGCTCATACATAGAGTGTAAAATGGGATCTTTTGTAGCAGCACACGGCCTGTTTAGAATGATATAACAGGCGCTGAATGTTCACATATCAAACAAAATGCCATCTTTCTGTAGAAAAGAGGTGTCAAAAAGTTTCTTTGTACCTTTAACGCATGTGATTATGTAGTACAAAATGCAGAGTTTGTAAAATTTCTTGAATATACAGGCAAAAAATGAATAATTCAAAACAACTCATAAGTTCTACATTCTATTGTATCTTTTATAACGCAGGCAGAAGATAGCATTGTGTTCCCAGTAGAGCTGAATTTGCACAAGTTACACCTCGGAAAATGCCAGATGGTCTATGGTCTACTTTTGAGAGCTGTCACATATGTAAAGATTTGAAAAAAGAAAGACAGCTGAATGAGAGCAGTGGATCATTAAAGAGAGAGTGAGAGTCCCTGGGTATCACTGTGTTTTAAGAAGCATTGTGTCATTCCCCATATTACACCTTTTTTTTTTTTTTTTTTTTTTTAAGATATACACAACCTTTAAAAAATAAGGTAAAAATATTTCTGTTCTAAACTGAGTAGTTGTGGTTTAATCTCGGAACTGTCAATTGCTTTTGTTCTTTATGCTAGAATGCGGTCATATGGCTCCTAATTGGTTTCAAGTGTGTTTTAACCATAAGATTCAAGTCTCCCTAGTGCAAAATTATCAATAAAGTTAAAATAAATTTAAAATGAGATAACTAATCCATTTGGGGTTTTATTCCATTTTTATTTGACCTGTGTATCACACGTGAGTACTGTAAAGCCAGTCAGGTAAAAAGTTGTATGTTAATGCTAAAAGATGCAAGTAAGGGTACTTTGGGAACAGGATTACTTAATAAAAAATTAAAATAATTAAAAAAAAACCCATAGAAAAGTCCCTAAACCATTAGTAAAAATAATAATAGAAGCAAAAACCTGTAACTGTTCAGATTTCCAAGACTTTCAATTTATCCACAGTTGGACAGAAACACACCTAATTTTAAAGAATGAATTTTGGATATTTTGTCAAGTTACTGTATTGTAGCAAAGCCCAAAAATATACAAACAATTTGTAAGCTGCACCACCAATTTAACTGGCCTAGATAAAGGTCATAGATGTCAGTTTTTTAAACTGACATTCAGACATAGAGAATTTTTAGAAAAGTCTATTGCTTGTGTTTATTGAGGAAGGTTAACTGCTCCCCAGCAATTCTAGTTCAATGGTTCAACTGCACTACTCCACAGCAGGGAATCATAGGCAATTCAGAGTGAGGAAACATTACATGAAATATGAAAAACACTGTTCCTTAATTACAAAATTTACATTTAAGTGGGATAATGAAGATAAAACTATGGAGTGCTGTAGACATAAACACTGAATTTTAGAAAGTAAATTTTCATTTCTGATGTTGGAAAACATTTATTACTATTTTGCACATACATGGAAAGAGAATCTACACAAAGTGTTCCTGGTAGTATACTTTTAATAATATTTATTCAAATAGGAGAAAATTCCGTAAAAATTTGGTTTGGGACGTTTATGAGAGTTTGGAAATGTTAACCAAATATATAGTGATGCCTTAAGTTTTAGCTTTCATATTTTCCAGATTCTGTACTGCATTAGTGTATAACTGTGAACCTCCTATAAAGTGTTAGCAAGTTCTCCTCACAGTTTAGTCAGACAAAACAATCCTTTTCCAGCCTGAGAACCAAGGACATCATTGCAGCTTCAGGCCCAAAAAGTATAAACAGCAAGGAATTGAGGAGCAATCTGGGAGGATGGGACTGCATAACCTGAAGCTGTAATTGGACAATTAACCCCAATATGTAAATGGAACACAACTTATAAAAGTGTGAAAAGGTGTGACCCAGGGTCCATCTTGGGTGTGGCCTTGGCCAGGCTCTGGTACTGCCCAAGGTGTATCCTTTGAAGGCCTTATAATAAACACCTACTTTATTCCTTTAACACTGCCTAGCCTCTGTTCTAGGTAGCCTCTCAAGGCATCAGTGGCACAAATTGAATTCCAAAGTGAAGAAAGTGCCTTGCTTATGCTTCTGTTCATAGATTTTACAAACACTAATGCAAAATTTAAGGAGAAGCAGTTTCAGAGTTGTCAATAAAAAAGCCTTTGGGTAACAGTTACTTCTTCAGGTCTCAGATAGCGTGCTCCTGTTTTGTTGGCTTGGAGGTTTCTGAGCAGTTACTACTGGTAATGGAAAGGAATGATCTTTGATCTTTGTATTCCCTGTAACATCTTCGGGGAGTCTAAAACATGAATGTTTCCCCCAGCCCTCTCTTTCTTTCCTGCAACAGAAAATTATCACTTTGGTCAAGTAGGTTCAAGCAGGGGTACTCAGACCTAGATAAATGGGGACAGTCAAGGCTATCTACTGAAAATGTTAGTGGCAGTGACTAAAATATCAAGTGGCAAGAAAAGCATGAACCAGTTCATATTATAACTATTATGAAAAGGAATCCTTTGTTACCTGTAAGCGTGACCAGAACATAAAGTTTAAGATTTGTGTGAAGTTTTATCTGGAAAAGTTTATGATTGTGGAGAAAGCAATATGAGAGCGATGTTACTGTTCTGGATAAAAGGAAAGCACTGGGGGTTTGTTACGCAAATTTAGAACTGAGTCCTTTTAGAGACCATCTTGGTCTGTTTGTCCCAGTAGTATTTGTTGGAAAATTTGTTAACTTGTATCTGAAGTGATCAGTTCTTTTGGAACAAGCTACCTATAATTATCTATATATATTTTTACCTTTCTACTGTGAAAGCATCAGAAAATGGATATGAATCATCTGAAAAGAGAATGAACTGCAACACTCTTTTTCCTTACTGCTGGCACTAATTCCTCGTCCATTGGGTATCTAATAGAATCTGGACTTCTTCTTTGACATAACATTTTTAAATAGGTGAAGATTGGACTGTCTGGGAACCTCTTTATTTCCAAGCATGATGCTGCAGTGTTTTGATTAGGAGAGATGATTGGGCTGATGCTTTTTGATTGTGAAATCTTGTTGTGTTACCGTGTTTACAGTTTAATTAGTTTTCCCCCATGAAATCTACATGATTTTTTCTAAATAAGAATTGTTACATTGAAACCACTTTTCTTTATTACAAAGCTTTACATTAAAAAGGTATGCATATTTTCTTTAGTTAGAGACTAAAGAATACATAGGAAATCCCTTTTCCATGTTACAAATATTCTCCTTTATGATGCATTAGCTCAATACAAAATGGCCAAGTTTCATACTTACTCATTAGGATGAGTTTATAGCATGTACTCTTGGAGACTTAGCCAGGTCACTGCAGATTCTTGCATTGACAGGGTTTTTCATTTTATTCCTTTGACCATTTAAACGTTTTCATTAAATTCCAAACTGGCCCATTACATCTATTTCTTAATTTGTGATTCTGAGTTGAAAAATGCAGAGGCAGGGGGGGACTCTGGCTTGCCACAGCTCTGTGGTGTTTGAATGCATGTTCCTTCTGGTTACCTCTTCCACAGAACCAGATCTTGGTTGGTTTTGTACTTCTCTGTAATCTATGAGCTCTATGAATTTAAGCTCAAACTTGTTAGTTACCTGGATGTTCCTGTTCTTCTATGAGATACTGGGTGGCTGAGTGTCAGGGAACCCCTACCACATCACTCAGGTTATTTTCTGGAGGCTGGCAGGTTGGCCAGACTGCATCTTAGCCCATTACTGTGGTCTGTATGTTTACTCCTACCCTTTTTCTCTCATTTGGGTGTATTTCACATGTTATTAATTTGATTACATCAATACAAATTTATCTCAGTTTTGCTACATTCCTTCCCAATCTTGACTTTTTCCCTTTCTTCAAGTTGCTTGCATTATTCTCTCTGTGTAGTTCATAGAGCTTTGCAAGCCTTCCTTACATTGTCAAATGGACAATCTAGGTTTCATGCAGACGTGACATGCTTTTTGAGTACCTAATAATTATTTTTAATCTAGAAATATTTTTTGCTTTATTGTCTCGATGGGGAATGTTAACTTGTCAGTCTGTCTTTAGATCAATAAGAGCAAGGAAAGTTGCATTCCCAGTCTAGTCTAAAGTGGCCAGTTATCAATTCGCAATTTAAATTAACCCTTTCTTTCTTGTTCTTTAAGCACAACCTCAACGTTTGCCTCAGCCAAATGCTTCAGCACTGGAAAGGAGTGAGGAAGAAAGTGGCAAAATCCAAAATGGCCATGTGGGTCTGAGTAATGGAAGTGGAATTCACAACGGGGTCAAGCATATGCCTGCAGACAACAGAAAGCTTTCGTCTCCTGTTTCAGAAAAAATGCACAGAAAAATTCAGTCCACCTTGTCTGTCAACAGCAACAGCAGCAAGAAGAGTAAAATAAGCTCTGTGTTTTCTCAAAAGCCAGGTACCTCACCAGAAGGTAAGCTGATATTCTTACTAAAAGAACCAAACTGAATAAAGACCAACCAAAGCTCAGTAAAAATTATACAGTCAACTGAAAATAATTGAAGGGTGTGACACATGCTCCAGAAGCAAGCAGAACTTATTAAGATAAAAGACATGCTTCTTTCCCAAAGGAAAATATAAAGTATTTGAAGGAAAGGGAAGGAATGGGAGAGTTCTTGCTTTCGACATTTGGTCAGCATGGTCTGATAATGTTTTAGTCTCTGTACTTTGTATCCTGAGCTGATAGAAATTCCTGTCAACAGGAATTTCAGAAAAAAACCCATTAAAGTACTACTAGTTCGAGTCATAGTAAATATTTAAATCCAGTAATGGCAGGCTCTGGGAGGGTAGACTTTGCTTTTGAAATGTTCTGTTAGCTGATATCCTGACTAGCTGTGAGGTCTAAACACTAGATAATAAAACAGTGACCTGTGCTTCAGTGTTTAGTGTGCCTTATGCTATATTTGGGGTGTAGATAACATGCACGAAAAAACATCATAATCCTGCATTACTTAAATAAGCAAAAGTAAATAATTTCTCCTATGTTTTAGCTGTGTCTCTGTGCTCTCACTTCTTGAATTTACACTTAAGGTTCTAGAGTTCCTGAGCTTCTCAATCCACTGCCTCCCCATTAGCACTAATATACTCAATGGACTTTGCTACTGCCCTTAACAAGAGCAGTGTAGAGATGCTATTTTATTGGTTTGAGGGAGACACAGATGTGACCGGTTAAGAAAAAACACCTGTAGAGGGAGGGAACAGACACAGATCCATAGAGAAATGGGAGATGATAGTGTTCAGTGAAATGGGGAAGATTCTCAGCCTAGATGAAAGGATGAGGGATCAGAAGGACCACATGTAGTGCCCTGAATGAAGCCTGACATCAGTGGAGTGACTCCTTTTGGCTTCAAATTCTTTAGTCAAACTTAGTGAATCTGTGTAGTAATATCAACAACATCTTCAGTCAGACCCTTCCATGGGCTGGTCCCTCTAGTTATTGTTTATTTTCATGTCTGTCTTCAAGAATCTACTGTTACTTTTCTCTTGCACTTTTAGTCCTCTAACATTTCTTTCCAAAATCACAACTTCATACTTCCTGTGTTCCTTTTTCTGTTAGGTGAAATATCCTTATATCATTCTCCTTAGTGCACTTTGAAAAGACTGTATCTGAATCCTAGATACGTACAGTCTATCTGTTCTTCATCTGTTCATGTGACTGAAACAAAGTGCAGGCCTCTGAACTTAAGAAATCTAATCTCCAAAGGGAAAAAATCAAACTGTTGTTTTAGAGGCAGTGCCTATCCTATTCATTCCCCTATACAATTAATTATGGCAAACATTTCCTTTATTCTTGTAAAATTATCCTGTAACAAAAACAGTTGTTGGGGTTTTTTTTCTGTTTAATAACTGAATATAATTATGTCAAATTAAAAAGTGATTGAGGAGAAAATTATTAATGTCTTAGATTTAGTTTTAAATTCTAATGTCTGATTTTAATATCCAACACAATTGTGTTAGTTGCCATCACAAAATATTTTTATATGCAGTAGAAATTTTGTTATCCTTAAAGGCATATCTGATTAGAATACAGATAATTAAATAGTGTTGTTACATTGTATAACTTGTATTCTTTCAAAGCACAAAAATACAGGATAGTTCTTCTTGTCACACACAATTTCACAAGTCATCTAAGAACTAAGGTTAAATAAAGGCAGCGCTGTACATCTGGCATTGTAATGTTCTCCTTTTGAATGTAAGAACTTGGATATATGCTCTGAGTAGCTTGTCCCATTCTGCAAATGTCTGCAGCTCTAAGTTTTCTGTTACTCAGTCTGAGCAAAGCCCAGGTTTTATTGTGCAATGATTAAAGTATGTCTGGTGTATTGGAATATGCCCATAAGGGAATATTTGTTTTTAAAAGTGATTTTCTGGTTTTGAAATTTATTTTGCTTTACAGTTCTCTGACAGGCATGCTTTATATTTGTGTAAACACGTCTGCATGCACACATGTACAAGCTTTCTGACAGCTTCTTCAGTTTTTCAGTAAGGTACCCTATGGGGCTACATGACAGAACTATAAATTATAAGTAGTATTCTTATCAAGCTGTTGCCTCTCAGGAAGTATTAATATATACTTCATTTATTCTATCATCCCAATTTTTTAGAAGATGCACAATCAGAAAGTCTGGCAACAGTCAATTGAAATATTTAAATTAACACAAAGAAGAGTTCGCTATTTAAAGGAAAAATGATTTATTGATAGCTTAAAAATAATTGTGTTATTACTACATGTTGTGTTAACCCCTTATGACTACTTCTGGAAGACTGCATTACAAAAACCTGATATAATTAGCCCAGTTACTTGTTTAAAGGACTGTAATTGCATTGAAATCAGGAATATATGTATATATATATATGGATACGCTTGATAAATAAATCTAATTATACTAAGCCAGAAGAGTATTTTATTAAATTCAGTGACTGAGGATTGCATAGACATTCTTTCAAAATGGTATACACAGTTTAATTTGAACCTAACTTCTGCAGGTTCTTTGTATAATTTTTGGGCAAAGAGCATTTTTCTGAGCAGTTGCCTCTTCTGAGTCACTGAATTTGTGTAGAGGCTATTGACACATCTTCCAGAAAGATGGAAAAGATACAAAGCTATTGAAAATTATTTGTGACGTTGCTGATCTACTTGGCCTTGCTTTAACCTGTACCATGTTAACCTCATAAGACACTGGTTACTGCTGAAGAGTTCCTGGGTTTGAATTTACTTGAAGGTGTGTATTTGTATTCAGGCACATATATGTATAGTGTAATAATATAACTTCTAGGCAGTTTTTTAAATGTTCTTATGGAGAAAGAGACAAACTATATTTCTTTTGTAGTGTGAGTAATAAATCACCTGAATTAACTCACCTGCTTAGTTTACTGTAGCATCCAGAAAGTTTTAGTAGAAAGAAGTAAGGTAATCTTGTACACTTTCAGGTGTTTCAATTCACTTTAATTTTGCTATTCCTTATGTAGTACCTTGGATTTTATACTTTAATTGCTAGCCTTGTTTGGTTTTTTAAACCTGAAAATACACACCCTGTATTCCTGTATTTTTACTTCATCTGCCTTGTCTTCCTCCTTGAATGTTTTGATCTGTTGTCAGTCAGGAGACTAATGGAATTAAGTGAAGGAAGGTGGCCAGAGAAAAGGAATAGATTATGTCCTCAGAAGGAAGAGAAGCAAAAATTTTGTCTGTCAAACTGAGTTTAAACTATAAGAAAGACAAAATATTTTTTCATTTTTATCCTTCCCAAAAGCTGGTTTCTTCTTGATTCTTCTTAAAAGACAAGATGTGAATATTTCTGGAGCACCATACTTGGTTGTAAGGCAATGTTTGTCCTGATCTGGTACTTTGTTCTAGAATATTGTATCTGTTGACAAAACAGAAAGCCTGGAAGGGCTTCAAGCAGGATAGAATCAAGAAACCTGATGAGCTTCCCCCCATCCTGCACAGGAGCATATTTGCTTATTTGAAATGTAGCATGCTGCTTCATACTGCAGATTTCAGCATATATACTAGAAAGCTAAATGAAGTTCAGTATTACTTTACCCTGGCTAGCACAAATGCCTGTGAAGGTTGGTGCTGCTCCTGTTGGTCTCCAACATACTAGGCAGTCCTAACACAAGCTATGAAACCTCCCAGTCTGCCACCCCTCAAAAATTCACCCACCACAGTTAAGAACTCTTTTACTAATTGTTCCAGCTGAAAACTCCACTTGTGCTGTGGGTCATCTTATGAGCTTTTGGAGCTGAATTTGTGTAGGGAATGCTTAAAATGTAACAGATATTTTGGTAGCAGTATTATAAAAGCTTTAAAAACCACTTTTTAAGTGAGTCTGTTGTATATGTGGCCATGTCAGCATTTCAGAATATGCTGGTTAGAAACACTTTCACATCCAATGGGACTTAGGAGGTTGTGAGTGCAGTCACCAGTTCTGCTTTCCCTCCACATCTATTATTAATCCATATTGTCCCTGAAGAAATCTTACTCAGCTCCATAACTTACACTACAAAAAACCAAAGGAATTATGAAATAGTTGGAATGTCACTCCTAAAAAGCAGTTTTTAAACACTGTTTCAGTTCTAAAGATTTTTCAAAGGGACTGGATAGGTTTCAGTGAATATTGGGAATAAAAAAAAATTTTAGTTCAAAGAAATTTTAATAATATTTTGAATTATTGATGCCAGAGGTGTCACAGTACTTCCAAAATTCTGGTTGGTAGGCCACTAGCAAAGAGAATTGTAACTATTTTGCGCCCATTTGTTATGAGCAGTGAGAAAAACACCTTGGAAACATGAAAAAACAATCGTAAAAGGGAAGACAGTCTAGCTGCTGTGTTCAGATGCAGAGTATCCAGAGCCCTGATGCAGATCCAGATGCAGACCTTTCCAGAGAAACTTACAGAATAGAAGAGGTCTAAAGGAGACAGCAATGAGGCAGCAGAACAGTAGATCTAGATGTCAGGAAACGAAGACAGATGAGTAACTGAATATATACATATGTGTATCAGAGTGGTGGAAGGGAAGTAATTATGACATGCAGTTGGAGGAGGAAAGGAAAGAAGTTGGACAGGGGGAGGATGGAAGAGGAATCTAATTAAGGGAGCGAGGGGCCAAGGTAGGTGCTTATTATTTTCTAAAACCAAACCAAGATTTCCTACCAAGTCCTTATGAAGCTTGATGTTATAAATACATTTTTTGAATCAAAGCAATCATTTATGAAAAGTTAAGGATGGAGAGAGGGAATACTGATTTTTATTTGTTTTTGACATGAAGCTCTCACTTCTGGTCAAGTCGTGACCTCAGAAGTTACTGTGTTTGGCAGGGAAATTCCCACAACTCCAGTGACTCAATAATTTGAGTTTAATATGGTACTTCACTCAAAAGGCTTTGAGCATACACAATTGCTGTACTCATTTGGAAACAATAGATTGTTAAACTATGCTGAGCAGGTCATGAGCCTGCCTCCTATATGGACAGTGAGATCTCCATTCTTTCCTTCCCAGGCTCTCGAAACCAGAAAGGCAATAGAAAACATCTTCTTTGCAATGGGTTTCTTTCAGGAGAGGTCTTTAGCAAGTGTAATAAGGCTAGATACAGAAGTGAGCTAGATAAGGAAAGCCTGCAGCATGGGGGTCTGGGGGAGAGTGCAGACTTGCCGCCACATTGAAGTTACCATTCATGCTTTCCCAGAAGCAGAGCCTGAAGCAACCTTCCACAACTTTCTAGATTGTCCTTTGTGTGGTGCTGAGCTTAGAGATGCACTGAACTTTTTCACTGAAAGAAAGTGTGGGTGGTTTTTTTAAATCCAGTGTTTAAAATTCAACATTTCAGGGTGCATTTGAGCAAGACAACCCTCTCCTCCTCCCCCTTCTTCTTAGTTTAATGCAACTTCATCTGTTCTAGATTTGAATCAAAGCATGGGGTTGGTGGACACTATTTAGCTCATGCTGCTGATCGCATTAATTTATTATAATATCCCAAGTGGTACTGATCGCTTAACTGAAGATGAAGCAAATCCAACAAATAGCCTTTGAGTTAAGACAGGGTCTTAAGAGCCAGTAGGTGCATATACATGGAAAGTAATGTGTAGTTGTCTTAGCATGCTAGCAGACTTCTGTTTGAAGTAGGAGGGTTTTATTTTGGTTTCTATAACTTTATATAGGAAAAATGGTTTCCAGAAAACTTTCCTTTAGTGTGCATGATTTGCAATAGGATTTTGTTGAGGGACACTGGAGCAGCACAAAGTTTTCTTTTATATACTGTTCAGTCATTTGATTTGTATTATTTACTGAAATTCAGTAAAAGTGTGCATCAATAGCCTAACATTGCAGAAGTATCTATTGGCTATCTCTCAACCTGGCCTTTTTTTTTAAACATACATACACTTCTGAAAGCCATACCATAGCATTAAGTAGTATTTAGGCAGCTGCTTGTTCGTATCCTGCAATCTCTCTACTTCAGCTAAAATTTTGTTATGTTTTAGAAATTGGTCAAAGGGGATTTGTGTATGAGCATGAAGTGCTAGACAGGGGTTTTTGTTAGACAAGGTTGTATCAGAACACAGTTGTCAATCAGGCAGTGGGCAAATAACATCATATGGTCAAATGTGTGGTTTTTAAGAATGCATTTTGAAGAGTCATGTGTTTTAAGTGTGGTTTACATAATTTTTTTGCACAGAACTCTTGAAAGGTAATTTATCTGTTTTGTAACAGGACTGAGTGGAAAACAGGGCCTGCAACAGAAAAAGGGTCTTTCAACAGCATCTATTTTATAAGGACATAGTCTAGCTAGCACCTAAGGACATAGTCTAGCTAGACCTAACTTGTCTCAGTATTTGCAGTGGTGAGCAGTGGCAATGAAGGCTTCATATGTTAAGGAAGTCTTAGATATTGGAAATTAGCAGATTTCTTAGCATATCTGTATGTTTGAAATTACTCCTGAGATTTTTCTGTATTGTATTTTTCTGTATCGGTGTGATTTGTCTGTTCAGGCAACATTTTAATTTTCTTGTTCATTAGAGAGAATAGGTTTTTATTTTAAATGGTGCAATATCACATATACTAAGGTTTTTAAGTATGTTTTCCCCATCTTAATAAATGTCAATCTTTCATCTAGAAACAGCCGTACTCCATACAGCATGTCAGTTTGTTCTTTCAACCTTTGCTTATTTTCCTGTGGACATTTTCCTGGGTGCAGTGATTTTTCTCTGAAGATAGATGGTGGGTCGCAGAGGCTGCCCACGAGCTCCATTGCAGGAGCGGTGGGAGGTGTGACAGCGTGTGTGCTGCTCCTCGGGATTTGTGCTCCCTCCCTGCCTGTGCAGGGCTTTAGGAGCCGTGTGCGGGGTGGTTTCTGGCTGGTGCCGCGCCGCTCCGGCTGTGCGCTCATCCCGCGCTGCCGGTTTGCGGGACGCCTGTAGCGCCTGCTGGGGCTTCTGTTCAGGGCTCTGCGGGGGCTCTCTGCAGCAAACCCCTGCTGAAGACCTCAGCTGTCACTTTGATTGTGGGTTTGCCCTTTTTGATTCTCTCTGTGAGACAGCACAGTGCCTGGAGATTTGTTTTGAGTGGTCTGAACTTGGTGAATATAGTTAGTAAGAAGCTGACCAAGGTCACCATCCTGTAAGTGAGCTCATGTATCACTGTAGACATGAAAAACTTATATCATATGTGACCTGCCTGCTTGCTATGAAAGCTTTTTGAGTCAGTTTGTGACAGGTTAGTGTCAGACATTACAAAAGCAGCACATAGCATCCTGCACATGCATTTCTCTGTGCATTTTTCAGTTCATCTTCTGCATTTCCTGTACAGTTTTGATGGTTGATAGTTCTCTTCAAAATCTGTTTTTTAAGAAGAGCTACACCTTTTCATAGAAATGGAAAGGAGGTTATACAAGGAAAATTGAAATATAATAAATGTATATTTCAGTATTTGAAAGAAATTGGATACCATGGTAATATCTGTATGCAGAAGTTTTAGAAGTAAAAAGTGGTGTGCATGTGCCAATGTTTAAAGAAATAGACAAACGTTAAAATAGTTTTATTTTTATATTGTTTCTTTTCCTTAAACGAGTGTAGCTGTTATAACTGGGGTAGGTTAGAAACAGAGACTTCTGGGCTTTTATAACAGTGTGTAAACAGTTTGAAGGGATCTTAGGCCTATTTCTTGTCTGGATCTTGTCTGTGGTAACATTTAAAACCCAGTTAAAGTAGATGTTACATGTACTGTATCCACTTTGTGGTTAAATCGGCACATGGTTGGGTGTGTGTGTATGATATAAAGCAGCAAAAACTTGAACATGCTGGTGGGGTTCTATTTGCCTTGGCATGGTTTAACAGTTTTGATGAAGTTTCCTAAGAAATCTGTGCCTTTTGGGGATGTGCCAAAGGATTAAGGGAACACCTTCACTTACGTTGGTTTTAAAAAGTGTCCGATGGTATGACCCTTTTAACTTCAGGTCTGATTTTCATTCCAGGCAAAATGGAAGAATAATTGAAGATAAGCTTGAGTATATGAAAGCTCGCCTTTTTTCCCCAAACATGAGTTGGTCTAATAAAATGTACTAACAATGCCTACAGATCAAGACTGTTGTAATTTATGCCATTTAGCATAACTTATGGGAGCTTGGATCTAGTCAACAAATGTGGTAGAATGTTTTAATGAAATCAGAAGCATTTTGTAAAAAATCTAGGGTAGATATACTGGTTTGGATTTTTTTTTTTGAAGTATGCCTCTAGGCAGTGTTCGCACCCCACATTCTCACTTTTACATAGTAGCAGTTTCTAGTACAGCATTTCTCAATTAAAGAAAAGTGTAATATAAGAATTGAAAAACAATGGAAATTTGAGACTGGTGTGGGTGTAGTGTGGAAGTCCTAAGAAAAAGTTTATCTTTGTTAATGATTTGCCTGTGTGATTTGATGAAACTTAAATACTTCCACAGAGAGGGAAATTGCTTTAATGAAAGTTTAAACCTCAGAAACTTCAGAGTTAACTTACTATCAACAGCAGTGTATCATGAATGTCAAGACTAATGGAGTTCTGTCCACAATAAAAATGTGCCCCTAACTCCTGATTAGGTTGCTATATCTAATGAAAAAATAAGAATGAGACCCTCTAATTCTCAAACAAACAAAAAAGAGCTTAAAGAAATTTTAAGCTGGCATCAGTATCATAACTGGTATTGCTGTATCATTTCCTTTTTAGAAAAGAGTAGAATATACTCAAAGAATATACTCAAAGTTTCCCGAAAACACATTGTCAGACATTAAAATCACCAAGTTTACAAGTACATAAAATATATTTAGCTCTAGTTGGATTAAAGTGATGCACTCCTCAGTGACCTGGGGAAAAAAAAAACTGATTTTGGTATGGTGAGGTTGAAGAGTGGAAGTTAAGAATTCTTAATGTTAATCTTAACATCTAATTAATTTTAATTGAATGTTATTCTTAATTCTTAGTGAGTTTTGAAGTTTAGAATAATATGTAATTTTAAATAGTCTCCTTGGTCTTATAACCAGGAAAAAATTACTGGAGTGTCTTGTGCAAGCAATGAAATATATTGTAGTGGTCTCCAACATGGTAATGAAAAACCTGTGGTCATCTCTTTTGAAGTGAGCTTTGTATAGCACCTTCATGGCTGTGTTCCGCTGATCATACCAGCAGTCAGTTTTAGCTGTGTAATGTTTTCTGTGGAACTGTCAGGTTGCTGTAGGAATGTAGATAGTAGAGAAGGATGGGTTTTGTGTGGCATGGTGGTTTGTTATTACTACAGAAATACAGTGTAACCGTATCTTTTTCCTATAATTGCATCTGTAGAACAGAAGCCAAGAAATAGGGGTCAAACATGGAAGAAATTATTCTTCCACCCATTTTATCCAACTGTATTGCAGCCCTTTAGAGTCATGATTCTGAATTCAGCAAGTTAGGTAGGACTAGATAACAGCATGCTTTGTCATGTGTTAAATGATTGCTACCTGGATAGCTATTAAAAGTCAATAACATGAAGAACATAAAAGCATGATTATTTCAGGTTTGTCCTTGAAATGTGGATCAAAGTTTATGTTCATTGTGCAAATGAGTCATTGCAAGAATGAAGAGAGCACTAAAGGGTATCTCTACTTTCTCTCAATTGTTTGTGGAGGTTAAGTAAAATTTTTATATAAAGATTATTTGAATCAAATATTAGGTTTGCCATCTGGGGAGAAGGAAATAAAAATAAAGAGTAGGTAAATAAATCCTTTTAGTGTTTCAGTCATTGAAGAACTGATGGAAAAAAAGACACTCAGTAGAGTTTCTGTAATAATACTAACGGCCAAAATTTTTTACTATGTCTTGGACCATTTTTCATATCTTTTACCTTTGAAATACATTCATTTAAATCAACGTGGCCTCTTCTTGTAAGTCTTGATTTGGTGGGTTTTCTAGCTTAGGAGGGAAGAGTTCTTTTGTGGGTCCAGAAAATGCTTTCTGAGTACAGTCTCTGTTTTATAACCTATAAACTCTCTTCCTTGCCCATCAATAGAAACGTATTATAATGTCTGTGAATGTGTATTCCTCTCCCTGCAATTTTACATATCCCTGCATGAAGCAGGCAAGATTTTTTTGGACATCTTATTTACAATATGTATGCACACAAAGTTTCATTATGATGTACTAAAAAAAAGAATTGTAGAATGACATTTGTTGTTGTATTAGCTTCTTCAAGCTGTATTTTAAAGATGTGATATACTAAAACCTTAGTTCCTCAAATATGAAGGTTTCTTAGATAGAATTCTTGGCTTCTTTATCTTTTTCCTTCATATTAAAAGAAAATCTGAAAGGAGATTCTACCTGAGCATATTTAACACCATCTCCATGACAACCAGCTAATTAATCGCTATCAGTCTGGCTTTGGTCCTCTTCAGTGAACTGATACTCTCCAGCTTTTTTTTCACATATCTTCTGTGTTTTCTATGAAGGTCATTTATTTAGTGACATTATGTCTTTGGGAATAAAAGCTTTTTAATACAAGAAACAATCTTCTTTAAAGCATGTTAAATGTACCTGTGGTTTCCTCTCAGTTTTGCTTCCTGCACAGGAGTGGGGAGATTTTAAGGTTGGAGTTTTGGGGCTTTTTCTCTCTTCTTGCTTTTTTGAAATTTCCATCTCTTTCCTTTTAGCCATAAGGGTTCAGTAGTACATTATGTCTGTGGCCACATTGCAGTACAGAAATGTCCAGTTTAAGTTTGCATCTAAGTAGTGTAGTAAGTAGGAGTGGGCTAAGGGTTCAAGTAGTTCCTTTGCTTCTTGGGACAGGTTTGGCTGGTCTGAGCCTCTGTTGCTGCATTGCTGTAGGTATACATACTTGCTTGTGTTGTCATCACTGCAGTATCATACAGTCAGAGTTTCTGCAATGTTAGAGGTATTTGGAATCAATCAACATACCTGTCATGGCTACTGCACAATTTTTAACATTTATAAATTTAGTTAGAAGGCCTGATAATAGTATTGCTGTTGCAAGTAATTGGAAATTTTCCCCTATGACAGCAGGCTTCAGCCTGTGAACTGTAAGAATTTAACCTCTATAGAATGGAATGTCTGTAGGTGCTCAGACCTGCTGTCCATATAGCTCAATATCCTGCTGTTCCTAACAGACTCTCATAGAGATAACTTGTAGGGACTTGTAGGACTTGACTGTCCTACAAGAGACAAGAGATGAGGTGAGGATGTGCAGGATATTTCCCCCAGAACATTTTTCCAGTCTTCACCGTCTGTGGCTAAAGAGTTCAAAGTTTGCAGGCAGTAAAAGGAATGAAAGCTGAGGCTAGGAAAGAAATGTATTTCTCCATCCTGAACACATCTTGTGTTTTCAATTTTTTGTTTTGCTTCTGAATGAGTAGTCACTCTTTGCCTCTTGCAAATTAAATATGTTTATACATATGAATTTATACACATTATGTGAATAGAGTATATCTCTCAGTCCTGCAATCTCCTTTTCACGGCACATGTTTAGTTCCAATACTTGTTTTCCTGTCATGTCTCACAGATGTATTATTGTTTGAAGTTATTTCATATATTTACTCTTTGGGTGCCGTATTTTTTGCAGATAGTTTGTGGGACACCTTCATTATCTACGTAATTTGGTAATACTTCTAAAAGCTGGATATTGATGTTCAGGTATAATTAAGAACTCTTGAAGATTGAAGTAGTACATTAAAAGAATGGCAATTATTTAGTAGATTTGTGTATTAAAGCAAGAGAAGAATTGACAATATTTTATATATTGTTGAAAGTAAGAAATGCATATAGCATGCAGTTAAGCTGGTTTTAAAAGTTAAGCTGTGTGCAAAAAAACAATAAAGAAAGCAACAATGTTTAGGCAACTCCTTTATTTTTCTTCACATGCATTGAGCAAACAAAATAGTTTCAGAAAGGTGAGATGAACTGGGAAGGGCTGGAAATTATTTTAGGTAGTTTGCCTCATCAGTTGTTTTAAAAATTATTTTTATCAGTTTGTGTAAGAATGTATAACTAAAGATAATAGATATGGATATTTTATATAATAATTGACTAAGGAGATTGATCTAAGCAGCTCTGAGCAGTTTAGTACTTGGGATTTGTATGAAGTGAAGTGGTGACAAGAAACTTGCACAGAGTTGGAGATGAGTTGAGCTGCAGAAGTGACCATGAAGATGGGAAGAGGTTTTTTTGTAGTAGATTACATCTTCTCTGAACCATTTTCATTCAGCTGCTTATTTGATATTGTGATGTATCTGGATTCAGAATGACATATTAATGATTTTCTCTTTTCTTCTTTGCCTTTTTTTATTGTTTTGTTTGTTCCTGACATGCTACTGAACTATTACATATGAAGATTGCTGTGTTCACTGTATCCTGGCTTGCTTGTTCTGTGAATTTCTCACCCTCTGTAACATTGTTCTGGGACAAGCATCCTGTGGCATCTGCACATCGGAAGCCTGCTGCTGTTGCTGCGGGGACGAGGTGGGGGATGACTGTAACTGCCCATGTGACATGGACTGTGGCATCATGGATGCCTGTTGTGAATCTTCAGATTGCTTGGAGATCTGCATGGAATGCTGTGGGATCTGCTTCCCATCGTGAAATATTTATCCCTTTCTATTTTATTCTCTATAAAACTGGAGAGCTTTTCTTTAACTAAATTTGAAGAAAGACAAGGTAAGATTTTCACACTTGCACTGTTAATTCCCTTTATATAAATATTTTTTTAAAAAGCAATCCTCAAATATGTATTCTAACATGAATTGTATAGTTTTGTATGTGAAACTAAAGCTACATTCCAGCTTCCTTTTGGCTTTGCAAATGGAAGAGTTTATTGAAAGTGAATTATAGGCCTGATACTGCAGGCCATATGAAGGCAAAATTCCCATTTGAATGGAGTGATAGGTTTTGGTCAGAGAACAGACTGCAAGGTAAACCTTAAGTATTTGCCTTTACCTACTTTAATGTTTAAACACTTAAATTCCTCCATGCATAACATGCCTTTACAGGCATTCTGAAAATCAAGATATCTCTATTTCTCTCTCTTTGGATTGAAAGCAACTTTGCTCTATTGTTTTAAACTTAATTCAAAAGCCAGCAGCAGAAATCTTCCACTGTTTTTGCTACAGTGGTCATGTTGGCAATATGTCTTTTGTTTTCAATATCTCATTGATTAGAGAGCAGTTCCTGGTATTTTCCATTGCTGAGATTATCTGACAATCTAAAGTAAAATATAAGTTTTGCCCTGGGCTAGAAGAGTACCAGGATTTCTTTGTCATCAGTCAAGACAGAATAGACACCTTATCATTTTAGTTCAGTACTATTATTACTTGAAATGCTTTCTCTTAAAAGACACTTAGGAAATCGGTGTAGACACGAAACATATCCTCAGAGTAACCAACTAATAGGCTAACAATACTTCAAAAATTGGCTATAAGAGGAAAATATTAGAAGTTAACTCAAGAATCTAAACCAGTGCATAAAGTGGCCTGGTCATGGCTGTTTGTGGCATTGGAGCCAGCGTCACATAACTTACTATTTATTTTTTATGGTGTAAGAAAGATCTACAGAGGGTAGTAGAATTTAAACAGGGCATAAAAACAAATCTAAATTGACTTTATTAAGGAATTCTTTCATATTCTTACATGCAAAAAGCAAGTGAAAAATGTTTATTCTCAGATACATTTTAAATGTTATTTTTAAATAACTGCGTAAAAAAAAGATCATTTAAAAATATATGATATGCTTTAAAAATAAAAGGACTGGTATTTAAAATATTTGAAAAATACAGTTAGGATCTGTTGGACCTAACTGTACACCATTAAGGCTTTCCAAGAAATATCTCTCTTTTGTAATTGTAATTGTGGAACACATAAAGAGGTTTGTGGCATTCCCAAATTTAGGGAATCAGTCTACCCATTTTCTTTACCATCTGCTAATTTCTACCCTCCATGTCTGTAGCTCACAAACTGTTCTTTGTAAACCACCCACACATCTTGCTCTCACATACTTAAACTTTCCTGTTTACTTTCCAAGTATTCAATTTGTAGAGCATAGATTTGTAGATCTCCTAAATTCAGTTCTTGTTACAGGAGTCATCGATAGCCAATAGCATGTGTGTTGAGTGAATTTGCCATAAATGTCTCTTTCTACTACAGTGAATTCAGTTTATGCAAATGTGACAAGCTAAAGATCACAGGAGTGTGAAGCTAAGTCGACAAATGGTCTGATATTAACCAAAGCTTCTTCTTGTGAACACTGACTAGTAGTGCCTACTACTGCAAGTTATCACTGAAGCCAAATCCTTAACTCTGCTGGGGAGCTGGGAAGTGTTACATTTTGCCTTAGCATATGCAATATTGTGGCGTATTCTGATGCAATGCAGATTCACCCTCAGAGGGTTTCCTAATCTGGTTTTTTTTTTGATAGTTACTACAAGTATTATTCTTATTATGGTTTCTTTCCTTTCCATATATTGGGCCAGATTCTCATCTGTATTCGATAAACTCAGTGCATTTCCCTTCATGTCAGAATTTTCTATTGGTTAAATTCCAGTTAGAGAGCACAAAAATATTATGGTAATAGGCAGACTAATAAGGAATAATATAGTTAAATTGATAAATTCCCAGTGCTCAGAATCAGGCTCATGGGGCTCAATTATGACTCCTAAAAGGCTGAACCACATTGGGAAGGGGGAAGAGGTGCCTTGGTTGAGTGGCATTGCCTGGAGGCATTTTGTCTTTGTAAGGCATAATGCCTCTGGGGAAATTGGGGGCATCACAGTGAGCATTGGGACTCAATGCACCTTGGAAAAAGTCTAGACAGTACTTTGTCCATTGTAGGTGTGTGGTTGACACCGTGGTTGTGGGAACATGTTCTCTGGGGCTAGACAGCGCCATGAACTGTCTTTCCTCATGTCCTTCTGGTCACAGAGGTGAATTAGGGCTGTTTCTTGTCTGATTGTGCTTTTGGGACAGGGAAGAGGACTCCCAGTCTCTTGTCCTGCCCCAAAATCCATGCCCTGCTGCTGGAACAGGTCCAGTACTGTGCTTGGAAAATGCACATTTGTGTATCATGCTTTTAGTGAATGCTAGATCTACTAAAAATTACTTTTACCACAGGTTGATATGGTTAAAAAAAATTAAAAATACCAATCTAGGAAGTTATTTTCCTGTGTAAAAGTTATGTACAGAGTTTGTCCTGCACAAGGCCTTGTTTCTACTTACCAGAACTTAGTGGGTTTTTGATTTATTGAAATTATACAAGCAATAATTATGAGAACTTTGTTCATGCATATGTGTATATATTTTTTTTCTCACACACCTGGACATACACACAGAGATATGTCTCTTCCCACTTTTTTTGTGAAATACTAAGAAGTGAAAATAGTCTTATTAAACCTCATAATGATTAGAAGTATCAAAGTATTACAGACAATTGAAAAAATAAAAAATTGTGTATTTTGTTTGACATTTAAATGTAATCTGCTACTGTTTGTCATAGAGATATTAGCACTTTTGAAAAATGTATCTTTGTAGCAGAGAATATTAGCATGTAGTTTAAGAAATTCCTTTCTATATTTACATCCTTAAATTGTTTTGTAATTTTCACTCTATAATCAGTCTTGTAAGCACCTTGTGTAATAAAAAGGCAGAATCAGAAGTCAAATGTGAAAATAGAGTTTAAACAAAATGAAAACATTAGAATTTAACTGTCTATTTTATAATAGTTCTTGTGAACTTGTACAGTGTTTCAGTTTATAGTTCTGCAAACTGGCCCATTTGAAAGACATGATGTTTGTACTTTATATCAATTGGATGTGCTACTTGCAAACACTATTTTGAAATAAAGATCTTTATTTTGAAACTTTTGGATATCACTCTTTTTTAGTCTTGCCTTGTTACTCCTCTGAAGAAAAATTTAATGTCTTTTTGTGTTTTTTCTTCTATTTTAACCCTTGGGTGATTTGCACAGAGGGTGAACCGGTGTGCAAGTTGTCTTACAGGTGGAGCTGAGGCAACTCAGGCACTAGAAGCTGTGCTAGCATGAACCTCCAGCAGTAAAAAAGTTTGTCATTAAGAGGGAAAATTCATTCCTTGGTGAAATTGGATTAATTAGGTGAAATTACAGTAATGATTAAATTTTATCAAAATGAAAGTTATTTTAATGCATCCATTACAAGTCTTCAGTTTACTAAAAACAAGCTGAACTAAGAGTGAAATCAGCTCTTAGTATTCATATTATTTTTTTTTCATGTCGGCTTAAGCCAGGTGTAAACATCCTTATAATATTTTAAAACTGCAGAAACTGCATGTCTGCAGTCTTTTGCACTAATTTTTCTACATCTTTACCGCCATAGAGGGTCAAAAAAACTTGCTTCTCTGGCCATTGCAGAGGAAAGATGATAAAACTGGCAGAAATTGTGTTTGAGTGTGTATTATGAAGTCTTGCATTGTAACTGCACACCAAAATAATTGTTTTAGTAAAAGAATTGATAAACACATAGAAAAATAGTGTCATTTGACACTTATTTTGGTTGGTCTAGCCAGTATCCATAATACATAAGATTTGTAGAAAAAATTGCCTCCTAAGAAGAAGGATCAGGAACATTCAGGAGATTTTGGATTGAATAATGGTTCTATTTCAGTCATAGTTCTCATGTTAAGAACTGTGTGTTGACTTAGATGAATCACTGATTTTATAATATTCTAAAAGAGAAAATTTCCTGAGTTCTTCACACGCTTAGACTTTTTCACATTATCTTAATGGTTGCAATATTTGATGCATATTTTAGGAGAGCAGTGCCAATTGTATTGATATATCTCCATGTTAAAGCTTTTATTGTCTTCAGTCTTGTAACTTTCTAAAAGGAAACAGATCATAGAATGAATGATGTATCTGGAATCTTACTCTTGGCACCAAAATTAAGTTAAACATTAGAGAAATATCTCCCTAGTGTCTTGTCTTAGTCTTAGAGTGCCTACACCACATACTGGAAAACTTGACATTGTATTGATGGTAACAGTAGTAGCTCTAGAATCCTACAGACATTAATCTTGTATTTTCCCTTACCTTCTGAACCTTTTACTAGCTCTTTGCACTTCCAAAGAGAGAGGGGAGACCTTAACTCAATTTTAACCATGAAAGAAGCTCAGTAAAAATAATACGCTGCACTCCCAAGATGCACTTGTTGAGTGTACTCAGTGCACTTGAACGTGCAGGTGATTGCTTGTACAAAGTTTAGCCTACTCTTAAACACTTGCTTGTGCTATTTACCAGTGATTTGGTGCCAGTGTCATGAAAGGATGGGTTTTCTCACCTTTAGAAATCCTTAATATGATGGGTTATTACTACTACAGTTGGAAAGAGAACATTCTCTGAATTATCATTCTGCAAAACAGGCAGATGTTTAATTAGATTAGATGTTCTTAATGTCTTTATGGTTTTTAATCATAGGTTCATAGAATGGCTTGAGTTGGGAGGGACCATAAGCATCATATGATTCCAACCTGCTTGCCATGGGCAGGGACATCTTCAACCAGATCAGGTTGCTCAGAGCCCCATCCAACCAGGCTTTCAACACTTCCAGGGGTGGGGCATCCACAATTTCTCTGGACAAGCTGTTTTCATGCCTCATCACCCTTACATTGGGAATTGCTTCCTAATATCTAATCTAAACCTCCCCTCTTTCAGCTTAAAGCCCATTCTCCCTCATGACTACATGACCTTGTAAATACTCTCTCTCCATTTGCCCTTTAGGCTCCCTTCAGGTAACTGTAAGGCTGCAGTTAGGCCACCCAAAAGCTCCTTTTTCCAGGCTGAACAATTCTAATTCTCCTATCAGTTCAGCACACTTCATAAAACACTGTGTACAATCCTGTTTTCTTATTTTATGTACGCATATTATAGCAATTGTAAGTACATTACCATTCAGTACTCCTAAAAATGGAATGTAAGATGAAAGACTATATAATACCTTTTATACATTTTATAGTGCCCTACTGATTTTTATTCTGGTATGCATATGCTATTTTTACTGACAAAGTACTCCACTGTAATTGGGGCTCTTTATATCATCTCAGTAGGGTATGTAATTGGTGCCCAAGCACTACACAATTCCTCTTCAATCAGTGATGTAGAATTCAGAAATTTGTCTCATCTCCAAGTTGCACAAAGTGACCACACTGTGAATATGTTGTACTCCAATATATTTCATGTTACAATTCTACTTTTTGAGGCACCAGATTCACAGTGCCTACCTTTGTTTCCTTAGCTTTTTTGCAAGGTAGTATGTTTGGTTTTGTTTTGCTTTTAAATTTTTGGTTCAAAGAGAATTGAAAGGGTCTTCATTATGGAAGTCTGGGACAATATCAAGATACATGTTGCATTGTAAGTTGTTTCTTCATCTTTTCTATGTTCTTGGCTATATGCAACTTCTAGTCAAAGAGACTTGTAAAAGTGATGTCTTTGGAACTTTGGACTTAGCATCTAAATAACTGAAGCTCAGTAGTGTTGAAATATTTGAAAATGAAAGTGAATTGATTAGGTCTTGCTCAAATAAAGTGCCAGAAGTTCTATCAAGATGGATTCTGCAGAATTTTGCAAACTGAAAATCTTCAAAATATTCTGCTTACAAGAATAAGACTAGCATGTTAGTTTCAAACTAGCACATATATATATATATATATATGCACTAGTTTTTTGATTCTGAGCCACCCTCAGTTACTGAGGACTAATTAAGAACAAACTAGAAAGAATAAATGTATTAGACAACGTGGTATTTCTTTCCTCCCTAGGAAATGCAACTCCATTTGTCTGTTTCTTCATGTGAGGAGGAGACACCTTGATTACATATTTAATGTAGACTAACAGCAGTGGTTTAGAATCTACAATAACTTCAAGGTCATTAGAAGTAGTGTGTGAAGGATAAAGAGAAATGTGTTACAAGGATCCCACTACTCTTGACAACTGCTGTCTGCCTCAGTAATCTGCATTGCAACTACCAAGCTTTCATGGGGTTAAGTGTAAGAAAATTAGGATATCCATGACTGAAATTTTATATTCACTCTTGTTTCTTCAGAAGGAGTAATTAGACATATTTACACAATTACATTTTAGTAAACTATTATGTCAGCTTAACTGTAACACATATTCTAGTTAAAGTACATTAAACAGCAATCCAAAAGCAATTTAGCTGCAGAAGGCATTATTTTCTATCTAATTATTTGCAAATTAATGAATAAAATTAAATTCCAATCACTGAAAAAATGAAGTAATGGTGAGAATCAGAACTACATATTAGTTAAAGCTATGCAATGCATAACAGAATTAAAGCTGCCTTTTATTCAAATTCAATGCTTAAAAAAGAACAAATCCATCATCTTGAAATTTGACTTGTAGCTTGACATTAAAAATAATATGAGTAGAATTTTCAGTGGGGTAAGCACAAAACTAGTTCAAGTAGTGTCACTCTCAATTAATGTACTCAGGTGCTGTGCCCATTAAAATTCCCACTTGTGGGTTCAGCTCTCTATGCAAATGGGGTCATTACCTGGAGAATTTAATTGGGTATGACACTGGGAGTAGGAATTTTCCTTTCAAAATAAACCTTCTTGCACACATTTTCACTAGAAATTTGATTGTTACATATACTTCATATTGTTTGGCTCTATAAATATTTACCAAAATTGAGAATGTCCTCACTTACTTATTCTTTTACAGGTAATTCATAATGCATCAAAATGATTTTTAAATTGTTCCATGTATTGCATATGCAAGTCTTGTTACAAAATCTGTGGTGAAAATCTCTCCTTTTTTTGGTGTTAAAATGGTATTTTTGCATGTATCACATCCTTTTAAAGCTGATATTAATTTCTATTATGTCTGAAAGCAGAACCATAGTATTTTTGTAGTACAAGTAAATGAAAAAAAAGGTTATTTCGTGCTGAACTCCTACCTTGCACATTGTTTGGAAAAGACAAAAATTTATTGTGTTTCTTAGTAATATTAACTTCCAACTTTTCTGGATATTACTTTTTGCATAATCATTTGTATAAATAAGGCTAATACTGAAAGATATTAATCTCAAAATGTACATACAAATCTTGCAGAAACACAGAATTACATGATTGGATGAAACTTCTAGAGAACTTCCAGTTCAGCAGTCTAAGCTGTAACAGTGTCTAAAAACATTTCTTGGAAGCCTCTGATGAAGGGAGTTTTGGACATTAGAGGTAGTTCTCACTTGTAATACAGTAAAAAAAAGCTTTTTTCCTTACATACCATTTAATCTTATTTTCATTTCTGCAAATAAAACTGATGTATCCATGTTCTATAGTTTGTATACTCCTGCCTAGCTTCTTTTGTAGTCCCACCTGTTGTTTTTCAATGCAACATTCATTTCAGACATTATAAACTGTATGAGCTGTGCTTCTCATTTCAAAGTATGACAAGACTGAAGGAGCAACCCATGAAGGAATTTTTTTTCTGCTAATAAGAATGTTGGGTAGTGTATTGAGGTAAGAGATACATTCATGTCAATAATGTGCATGGATTTCTGTGGCATGAAAGTGACAGTATTTCATTTGTAGCTTAACTTCTGTAAAGGAAACTGTCCAAAGAATCAGCATTATGATCATCTACATAATCCCTTGAAAGATTTTTGTGGGATTCGCAGAACACTTAAAAAAATTTCCAGGATGGAGACCTGCAAGTGTTGTATTAGCAAACAAACTGAGAAAATGAATCGACCATATCATTAAAGCTTATCTACATTTGTTACTTCTGTATTTTCCCTCCATCTCAGCTTTCAGCTTCTTGCCACTCTTTTGGGCACTTGGTTTACTAATCCAGCATCCTCTGTGTTCTCACTGAAACTTCTTGTCCAGTTCTGTTAGGTCTCATTGCTTCTTTGATGCTTAATACATATTTATGAAAGGAAAAAAAGCTACTTGAAAAGTGATGTTTTTTCTTATTGAACTTACCTGTAACCTTGTACTAGCCTTGCAATGTGGTTTAAGATCAAAGGTGAGAATGAATTTTAACATAAACAAACTTTGTTTTAAAAGGTTAGTGCTCCCTTACTACTCTTCATGTTCAAAAATGGTAATTAGAATAATTTTATTCACAGAGAAGATCTAATGCATTTCAGCATAGTTTTATAATACTTCTCAATTATTATTTACTAATAAGAATAAAAGTTTTATAAAAATAATTTTACAGCCATAATATACCTGAGTTCTTAACACTTTTGATTTAGGACTGATATGACATCCTGACTTGCAATATTTTTCTTTAATATGTACAGGTGATGTAGACTGAAACTAAGTAAGTGATAGCTCTCAGAACCGTAGTTGTCAAATGAAAACATGTTAAAAGGGTGGTTTTTGAGAGGTTCTGAGGAAATTGGTACTGTGCCTGCAACTCTTCAGCATTTTAATCAATGATCTGGAAACATTTCTAGCAGAATTTGTAGATTAATCAATAGTTGATGGAACAGTAAATTGAATACCTATCATTACAAGGTGCTTATTTAGAGCAATCGAAACCTGGTAGGATGGATCTCTTCTCAGAAAATGTTTTTCCATGCTATGAAACGGAAAAGAAATATTCAGAATTTACTTCATATAAAAAAGAATAGTTTCAAACACTTTGAAAGGACTTGAGGATCATGGAAAAGGTACTGAACAATTTCAGCTGAAATCCTGCAGCCTTTCATGGTGACCTTTCAATATTTCAATGGATAGTTTAGTGAGTGGAAGCAAGGAAGAGTGAGTGTGCTAAGGAAAAACACACTGTCAGGCCTTCTTGTTTTAAAAAACAGAACGTCGGAAATTACTTAGAGATATAGAATCACTTTTAGCAAGAGAAAATTTCAGCTTATTCTACTCAAGTTTATCCAGCAGAAGACTGAGCTGCGACTCCATCACAGTGTACTGGTATCTTCACAGGCACAAATTACAGTGCTTTGAAGCTTTTTGTATTCTGCCAGAGAGATACAGAAAGAACTAAGCTCTAAAGCCAAACAAAAATGGATGCCCAATTTCTTACCCAAATGTGCCTCTGAAGATAGCAATGAGTTGAACAAACCATCAAACCCAGCATTTGATTACTCACCTCTTGGCAGTCTTGGTCCACAACTGATGCTTTTCTCAGAGTTACACTTACCTTTAAAAGGCTATGTGTGGATATGAATACATGTATATATATATATATATATATATATATATATATATGTATGTATGTATAGCACATACAGAGCAAAAATGTAGTCAAGAAATGCTGAGCTGGACAGAATTTTATTTCTTTTCATCTTAGAGAACTTAGATTAGATGGTACAGTACTACCCCATGGATTTGTCTAGTGGCAGGAAGAGATTACCCTGTGTGAATGGGTTTGTCAAATTCTTACTTTTGTCAAACATTAAATAAAAGAAATACATTTTTTGCCACTGCAGAATCTCCACAACACAAACATGTATGTTCTCTATCACAGTAGTTGTCCAGGATAATACGTGGTCACAGATGATTCCCATACCAACATTCAAATATGGTGCATGTAGGTTATAGTTCTGTACTAATAATTCAAATAAAGATTAATTTCTATTTCAAAAATATAAAACACATTAGATGTTAATTTCAAGGGCAAAATGAAATTGAAGTCCCTAAGAAAATACCTTAAATTGGATGAATTACCTGTAAAACAAACATCATAGATAAAAAGTGAATTTACTTAATATAAAAAATGTTAATAAAATGGGCTGAAAGGAAGATAAGCAGCAGTGTTAAGATAAATAGTTCACTTATAGTGAAATAAAGCATGAAAGTTCATCTATGATATAGAAGTTTCTGGAAAATCCACAAGACAAAATGCATTCCAGTGTATTAAACAAAGGACCATGGGATTTTTGTGTTGTGAGCTTCCAGTAGGCCCATCATAACTGTTACAGATCTACTCTGAAATGTTAAAAAAGCAAAAATACAGAGCTAGAAGGTCCAATTCCTCTGGGCTGAGAAAAGGAAGTAGATACTGACTGTTCTTTGCACACTATCCTTCCACACCTTGCAATGCAGGAAATTATAGAGCAGGTGGAGAGGTCAGACGTGTGTGGAGACTTTCCTGCATATTTCACTTCCCTGCTCCTTAGTTGGAGGTTAATAAAATGCTGTGTTACATTGATTCAGCGGTAATTTTGCATTCCCCTACTCCAGGAGAAATTTAGCTCACAAACTATACCATTAGGTTTATTTATTTATTTATTTCCCTTAGGCTTCCTTGGTCCTGTGTTATTCTTATGGGAGTGAAATGATAAAATGAAAATTGACCCCTATGGAAATCATTAGTAGTTTGTAAGACTGTATTATGTGACATGGGGATTTCTCCAATGACCAAATGAATTTTACCCTTTTCTTTTTCTGGTTTCCAGAGAGAAAAGGGTTTAATAATCCACTGTGATGTATATGCTTGCATGTGTACTTATCCATTTTCTTACTCCCTACTAAGGATTTTAAGCCTTGTAGTCTCATTTAAATGAAATTAAAAGTGAGATCAATTTAAAAAAGCCAAAGAAAGTCAAAAGGAGACTGATCTTATTCTTACCCCAGTGAGAGGACACTGGCAGAATTTGGTCAGCTCCTGTAAACTGTCAGGGAATCCACAGAAGGGAGACTTACCAAAAATATTTAATAGTGGCAAAACCTTCTGTTTTGAAATTACTTTCAAAATAAATTCTTCTTCTTTGTTTCCTGTTTTGTAGCATTTACTTTTGGAAATGTTGTGGTATTCCCCTTTAATTATTTAAAGTTTCCCCCTCTCCCCCAAAACAGCTTTCAAAATCCATTGTTTCAAGGAAATCTTGAGGAAGAAAAGTAGAAATGACTGAAAAAATAATTTTCTAGTAGTCAAGAAAGAAAAGACTGAAGGATTGAAAAAGAAACTCTGTTGATATTAAAATATTTGCTTATTTCCATTTTATCAATAATACGTTTTGACTCAAGACTAAATTTAAAAATGTTTATCCATATAGCAAGCTAAAGCAAGTTTCTGAAATAAATATTCCCTAATTAAAACGATAAATAATATACCGCATAATTGTGCTCCAAGTTAGCATTAATAAAGTATTATATGTGTAATTTTTACAACTAGAAGTATCTCTGTGGCTGTCATATCTTACTGTACACACAGCTTGATTGGTGCAGAGTAGACATCTGCCAGAAACATTTCAGTTTAGCATGATGAATTTACTGTAACCCTGTCAAAAATTACATAGCAATGCCAAAGTATCGCTTTGAATATAGGTTGAAAAACAGAAATAAGTGTGTTGAGGAAGTTTTCAAATTCTCTCAGAATCCAGTCATTACTGCTGTTACGGTCGGGCACATAGGAATGCTGCTGCTCCATGGGGGATTCCTGGGAAGTGAACATTACTTACTTAATCAGGATAGTGAAAGGCAAAGTCATGTTGACTGTAGGTGCCCTGTGTAGGTTATCAGCATCCCAGCGAGGACACTGCTGCAAAAAGGGCAGGCAATTTGCACAAAAGTGTAAAGGCTTTCTGAGGCTTTTTGTTAAAACTAAAATGGGAAAGCCACACTTGTTTGCGACATCCTCTGTGGTGACTGTATTTCACATGCTTGATTTTTTAATTACGTATGAAACACTCTATCCAGCACTGCTTGGGTTAATATGCTTGGTGAAATCTTGGGTATGAAAGATTTGGGCCAAATTTGAGCTCAGATAAACAATAGAAGAGGCAATAAGGAAAAGTACATGCTCTCTGGAGGCTTAATGGTAATTCTCTAGCATCCTGACATTTCAAGCAATAGTCTATTAGGAAAGGTAAGTACTCCTAAATCTCTGATAAAAGATTCTTCAGTGTCTTATGTGGTTTAAATAATTGTAGGATATCTCACTATTTTCTCAGGTTAGATCTTTTTGTATTTTCAATAGAGGCCAAAGATATTCTAGCATAATTCGAATAGGAGCTAAGATAAGATCCTGGGATATTCTCAATCACCATATTTGTATATTTTATAAAACTATTTTTTATGAAAGGGAATTATAAATCTGCATCTGCATAGGCCTACTGTCTGCCTACATGTATGAATATTACTATAACCTTCAGGTAAATCCTGGAATCAAGGGTATCATATCAATACACAGTCTTCCTTAATGGGCTTTTAAACCCTAGACAGCAGAGCTGATTGTTCATATGTAGATACAATTAGTATAAATTATTATTTCCTGAGATCAATATACTAAACAGATATGCATTGTTCGCTCTGTTATCATTTTCTGTTGTTACGTGATTTCAAACACTGTGTATAAAGGTCTGGCTGAAGTGTAGCAAGGGGTCCTTCTGTCTTTGTTAAAAATATGGAAAAAACTTCACCATTGAAACCCATATTAAATGGAGGAACCTGCATTTCCCTCTTACCTTTCCCTTCTCAGAATTGTTCTTCAGAGTTCTGGAACAGGTGAAGCCAAGTTGTTCATAAACAGCCAAAGGGAGAATTTCTTTGTTCCTTTGATGAGCTTTGGTGAGGTATGTGGGAAAGCACCTGTCTGTGAGCTTTTCTTTCAATAGCTACAATCACTCTATTTATGTCTATAAATGTATTGCTGTGTGACTATAAATGTTCATATTTGTTCATGCACATGAGTTCCTCTCTAACTAAATATTCTTGCTTGGATTGCTTATGGCTCACATCCTACCCTGCATTGCTCCTGTGAATTACCAGCCCAATATGCTGACGGACTGACAAGACACCCTCTTCTGCTACAGCTGAATTAAGGCCGATGCACATTACCCACAGTGCTGCCTGACAAATTGAATCATCTGCTCTAAGTGATTTTGCCTGTTTCAGAGTACTGGGAAACTCAAAGGGCATCAAGTCAAATTACACATTGATTGCTGTTTGCCCTGTAGCTTTTGCACACAGAAGGAATCACACACAACATTTGCAAGATTAGTGGAGACTGCATCAAGGGAATATCACATGCAAGGATGTGAAAGTTGGACTTCTCTGGTTGGTAGTAGCATCACAAGTCTTGCCATCCAGGAAAGAGCAAAATTTATGTTAATGTGTGCTTCCCAATTGACACAGATGTAGACTACATCATCCTTCACGTAGAACTTCTAATACCCAACTTAGCCACACTGTAATTAATGTTTGATTTGGGGTTATTTTTCCTTCATCAAATATACAAAATATAAGAATATTACCATTAGAATTATGTCTAGATTATTTTATGTAGAAAATAAATCCATATATATTAATGTTTATTAACTACTCTATATTAGAATATCTTTAACAGTAGAGATCACTGATCTACAACTATCCAGATTTGGGGTGACAGATAAGTAGCTGGATGCCTGAGAACACAGCTTCTATTTTCAATCTTTGGAATCCAGAAATTTATACTTCCTTAAAAAGCTGTAGCAAAAATGATTTTAAAGAAAATTCAAGAAAGCAAAGATTCTTATATGAAGGGAAGTTTTCTCCATGTGGGGATTGGCATTTTCTGCCAGACAACAAGGAATAAGACAAGAGGACTTGGTCTTAAACTCTGCCAGGGGAGGTTTAAGTTGGACATTAGAAAGAAATCCTTCACAAAAATAGGGATTTAACATTGGAATGGGCTGCCCACCATCCCTAGAGGTGTTTAGGGAAAGATGGGATATGTCAGTCAGTGCCATGATCTAGTTGACATGGTGTTCAGTCATAGGTTGCACCTGATGATCTCAAAGTCTTTTCCAATCTAAAATAAGTTTGTGATTCTGTGAACTGCTTATTGCAATAGCTGACATTCAAAAGACAATGCAAGATACTATACAAATTGCAGTGATATACCAGGCACCAGCACAAAGGTTTATCTTTATTTCATTAGCAATGTTTGCACTAGCTGGGGCCTCTTCTTTCTCCTTCTTATGCTGACAAGCAAAATTTGCTCAAACTCATAGGAATCATCAAGGCTGAAAGAGACCTCTAGGATCATCCAGTCTAACCATCCACCCCTAAAACACTGATCAGCATCACCCAGTGCCAGATCCAGATGCCTCTTGAACATGATAAACTCACAGCATGCTTCTCAGAGAAGTGTTGTAAATATTATGAATTAATAAGCCTCCGTGTATCTTAGTTTATTGATCTATAATTCATGTAGAGTAGGATAAAGTTCAGCATGGATTTCTGTGTCTCTTCTTTTCTGAAAGGTCTTCCAAGTGATTTAGTCCACTAAATGATCATGAAGATTTCTAATTTCTGTCTGTTGGTGTGAAAATTTTATTCCAGTTTCTTACAGCTATTTAAAGCACTATTCTCTAAAATTTTGTTTCTATTTCTAAGAAACCTGTCCCTTGCTTTCTATTCTTGGTGTTCTCTCTTATAGTCACAGACTTAGCTATGATATGTAAACATATCACAAAAAATATGCTCTCTAACTACTTCTATGGATTAAGGTTGCCAGTCAATGAGAGGCGACAGCAAATTAAATAGGGCTAATATTGTTGTGTATGTACAAACTTCAGGATTATTTCCTGTCACGTTCTATGTTTTGAACAGATCCTTTAGTTCTTTCACCTACTGCATACTCCTCTGTCATGATCAGCATATTAGGAAGGATAAGCTGCTCAGAACTCTTCCTAACACAATTTCTGTTTGTTTGCTTGGGCTGAATGTGTTTTTGTTTGGTTTGTTGTTTCAGTGAATTCCTTCCAAAGAAGCAAAGAAAACTTTCATTTTTAGTAGCTTTCTTCACCAGATATGAAAGTGGTTTGGATTTATGGACAGATAGTCTTTTGACTTGACTTATAATCTACTGTATCTGTTATTTAAGGTCAAATGTCTCAGTAAAACCTTCTGCAAAAGTGACTTGTTAACTTGCATTTTTATCAGGTCCCTCCTGCAATTTTTTCCCTCCAGCTTTCTTGATTTCAGAAATGACAATGATGGTATTTGAGATTTGTGAGAATTTCTGCATTGTGATGAAAGTTGTGAGCAGAGGGGTTTTTCCTAATTCTGCTTCTGGGCTGCCTCTGATCTTTGTAATGTACAGTGCAGTGCTGTCTTCCCCAGGCAGTTCTCTTATCATTTTCTTAACTTTGCTGTTCCTTGTATGGGAGTAGCTTGTGGAGCTATGTAAAGGAATCGTTCACAATAGTAGCTAAACTGCAGAAAAACATTCCTAAGGATTCAACAGAAGTGAAGAATTATTAACATTTGTCTTTCTTTTAAGCTCAAAATGAGAAAAAGTGAAGGTCCCACGAGCATCCAAAAAGCCCTCCACCTTCACCTGTCATGGCAACAAAACTTGTACCCCTTCTAAATGCAGGATTCTCCTAGTTCTGTAGAAGCTACTTTGCTTAGGACTGTATTAAGGTCAGGATGAGTAAACAAAAAGACTTAAACCAAAGCCACATACTTGTTCATAAACATGTATTTTAAAAACTGGAACACCTTTTCTGTCCTCCTGTTCCCTGCACGCACTGGCAAATCACCACTTGTAGTAGAAAGCAATACATAGCAGGAGTAAATTGCTGTTGTCTCTGGAGATTTATTTTTTGAAAAAGAATCCAGTTGTTGGGGCTGTAATCTGTTTTTCAGTCATTGGTACTATGAATTGTTGAATTTTTTCCTCTTGATTTAAGTGTTTTAGAGTTTACTCCCTGCCTCAAATCACAGTTGTGGGTACTGGAGCTCCTGTGGGCCAGACAGCCTGCCTCCTCATGGGGCTAGCAGCATGCATCCTACCACCTGGCACTGAGAAAATGTCTACTGCTTCTTATCTTCCTCCCATTTTGACTTCCCTGCTATGCAAGCTTGCAAATATTTATTTTTTATGTTGCTTTGATTTCTTGTTGTAGCTACTTCGGGTTTGAGCCAATGTTCAGAAAAAAAAGATTCAAAGAGGTTATCACAATATTTCAGATGAAAAGTAACCAATGCTCATGCTGAAGTACTTGAATCCTGTGCTTGAGGCCACACAAGACTTTGCAGAACCTCCTACATCTGTGTGCAGGTCTGTCCCTATAAGCTTGATCGCAAATTGTTTGCTTTGTTTTCTGGTTAATAGCAAGTGTTTCTTAATTATCATGAAATTATAAGAACTTTAATCTGAATCTGCAACTCCTTTTTGCTGTTTCTTTTTCTATAGAGCTGTGTTTATATATGAGACTGTCCCAATTTGGTAGGACCAAATTGACTGCCACATCAAGAAGGATTTTTATCCTGCTGCCTGGTGTTTTGTTATGCCTCAAGATGAAGATTTATGTTATGGAATAACTATAGGAGGCAGCCAAACTAAAAATCCATCGAAAACTGTCAAATTGTCCCAGTTATCCTTTTATTGTGCTGGTGATGTTAACAGAAATATTTGTGATATTTTGAAACCAGACAATTATAGCACTTGTAGTTGGGGCAGCCCAAGTACACCTTTCCCCATAATTTGAAATGCATGTTTTCCCATGGATGGTACACCAGCAGTTTAGGGTTTGCTTTTTCTAGTGTAACTTGGCTGTGTATTTTATCTTAATTGTCTTTATTTATTTATTGTTCTTTCACCTTTATTGCACTGTGTTTAGGCCTGTCTTTTTCATGGCTGCTCATGACAGTCTCCTCTCTTTGTACAGATCTTCTGTCCTTATTCTTTTCACCACAGCATGGTGAGTCAGCCAGTACTTTAGAGTGAAGCTAACTGGAACTTGGGTACTTTTACAGTTGAAGGACAAACCTGTTCTTCTGGCAACACATGTTTCAACAGTGAGTAAAGAGAAGTATTGTAGTCAACAGTAAATAAAAAACACATTATTTCCTGCAGCTAGTCTTGCATGAGGCTTCCCACAGTCAGAGCTGCAAGTGGCAGCCCTTAAATACTGGTGGTACTTCAGCCCATGCAATTGCAAAACTCTCCTTTCGACTAAACTCAGGTTTGTGGCTGTCATCACAAAAGTACCAAAAGACAATGCTATTTAGCTGCATTTCCTTTTGAAATTACTGCTGGGAAATCAGTGGAGGCCAGTCTGGTTATTTTATAGGAGATACAGTTTCTGTACTGCAGGCTGAAAACCACTAGACTTTATTTAGCAGCACTGCTCTCCATTTAACCAGACCTTCCATCCCCCTGTCCTGGGATATCTTCCTTTCTGAAATTAGCAGAGTTCTCTAACAGAGGAGTTATACAGCCTGTAAAAAATATGCTAATCTTGTTGTTTTAACAGCTGTATGTGTTAGTGTTCACTTTCTGTGTTGCTCTTGCAGAAAGTGCCACAGTCTTAAACCCTCATCTGAAAACGTTATGAGCCTGTCATTTTTTTTTCTCTTGATTCACATTTCAAAGAGATTTGCTTCTTTTTATCATCCTGTCTGCATTCCCATTACAATTTTACATTAGGATATTGAAGCAGTCTTTGATCGTTTTGTAGTTTGCGTAGGTCCTTGTGTAATATGTTCTCTTGCTTGTCTAGGAGCATGTTCACTTGGCTGTCTGGAAGGCTGCATGTCAGCGACACAACCTGCACAAACCTAATCTCTTCTGCCTCCTCACTTTTCTGAATGGCTGCTCTCTATTTTATGATGTCCTATATAAATTGTTGGAGTGTTTGGCTGAGCCGCCTTTGATAATTACCATATTATTTACTGGGGATTTTTATAAATAAATTTCTTCCACCCTTCCCTTCTTTTTCTGAATAATAGCAATTGGATATTCACAGACTACTGTCACTATATCTTCCCATTCCCCCCCCCCCCTCCACCACACTGACATGATTTTACTACAATGATAGAAAAATTAGTGTTTGTTATGCTGCTGATAGTTAGCATATGATAATGAAAATTACTGTTTTCAATAATATTCACCCTCTTTAAGCACTTGCATTAAGTTTCAGCATCCCTGTACAGGGACTGTTATCTTAGAGATCACATGAAGCAGAAAGCATGCTTGTTACATTGGTAGAGGTCAATTACACATAAGTTTGACTGAAATGAAGAAGGCTAATGAGTGAGGAACAAGTGTGTGTGTGAGTGAGTGACAGAATCATTTTCACTGTTTATAAGCAAGTACCACACACTCATTAGACTGATGTTTGGAGGTTGTTGACTTGTAAAGTTTATTTCTGATAAAACAAAGTGATCATTTTGTCACTATTTTTAATGAGGAATATGTGTGAAGTGAATTTATATGTATTTGCATATGTAATCAGAAGGAATTTAAGAGTGACATAGATAAGCATTTCAAACTTCCAGGCAAATTTTATTTTACATATTATATTTTTATTTTCATTTTGTTTTTGCTTTGATTTGTTTGGTTTTGGTTTTGTTTTATGGTATTACATAAAACCTTACAGAAAAAAGAGTGGGATTTCTGCTTGCTATGTTGTACTGGGGACTAGTGATGGGAAACAGGGAGCAGCCAGAAAAGTTCCTGTAGGGAGAGGAAGGGGAAGGAAAGGGACCTAAACTTTCATTTTGGCTGCATTCTGCATAGCCTGAAAGCCTCAGGGAAACTTTCAAGTGTTATGGTAGGTAGTCTACAAAGTACTGATCCAATCTGAAGATAACCAAAGCACAGCTGAGGTTGGGGAGTCTTGAAACTGATTAAAAGTAATCACAGCCCTGTGGCCTGAGGCATGCAGAAAACAGAACCATTAATGCTATCTGGGAATCCATATAATGTCCTACATAGCAATTGCCAGTAAAAGGGAAAAAAAATTTCTCCAACACTACTTCTTGAAGCCAGGGAAATTTCTTCTTTCTGCCTGTATGCTGAGTGAGAGAATTATCCTGAAGCGGCTTGAGCTTCAGCACTGATGCTGGTAGGGAGGTGAGGGCTCTGTTGCAGAGTGAGCATTCTAAATCCAAAGGGTGCCTTGACTTTTTTGAGTTTCTTAATTGACAATCCAACTCATCTTCATTTATAACCCAATAGAAGCTATATTGACAGATACCCACATCTTATTTTGTGCTCAATATATTGTAATATATAAAATAACAGTGGGAGGAAATTGCTGAAAAATAATTGCAATAAGATATTTCAATAATGACTTGTACAGAACCTGCTGTGAATATTCATATACTGTTGACTTCAGTAAGAATATCGACTGTAATAAACACAATAGAGCTCTATTTTCAGTTTAATAAAAAGATTTGTGTAAAAAAAAAGAAGAAAGAGACGAATTGCACGACTCAGTTGTCTCTCTTGAATTATCTTAACCATATGTGGTTGCTCTTAGAATTAACCAATTTATTATATTCTAAAGAGCAGCTGGGGAACTGTTTAATATATAAAGCTGAAAGGAATGTAATTACAAACAGAGGGGCAGAAGCAATATTGTGTAGTCACAGTTTAGAAACCAAGTCTCCATTAGTTTGTTTCAGCATTTATCTCAATAGGATGTTTTCCCCACAGCACATTTATTCCACCTGTTTGTAGTCCTATAAACATCTTCATTCATATTCTTCATTCTGTGATTTTTTTTTCATTTTAACATAGACCAGTTTTAAATTGCTTTATATAAATTCTTTATTTTCATGTACACATAAAAATAGACCAAATCACAAAGGCACAAAGGCTGAGACCATTTTGAATAGAATCTAAAAAATATAATAAAAAAGAAGATGTTTCAGGAATTTTTTAAAGTTCACATGTTTATGTATGCATTTTAAATTCTGAAGTTGTTTTAGTCCTTGTGGAAGATGTCTCAGTATTGGAATATGTAAGTGTGTACCCTCTGAATGTGTGCATAACTTTTGTGCTTGGTACACAAAGTAATTATGTGTGTGCTGGGTAATGATGCAACCATTGCCACTGGGTCTAATTGACCTACATAGATGCTCTATATAGTATCTGCCCATGTGTTTCTAAGAGTTAAAATGATAAGTAATTATATTTTTTACCCTACGTGGCCATTGTTTTTGAAAATAATGGTCATAGTTTTAGAAATCAGGGTATATTCACACTTAGCAGAAATAATCCTGTACAAGTGCCATAAATTGTTACTCTTTTGCATTATTTAGGGTAGCTTAGATAGGGTGCTTTGAACTAGAGGATTTTTTCTCACTTTATTAAAAATACTGAATTTTCCTTATTTTTCAATGTCGTACATTTTATAGTGCTTCCTTATTAATGCCTTTGTTTTAAAAATGGGGCAGAGAGACTCCTGATCTCAGCAAATATCTTAGTGAGTATACTTTTGCTCTGGGGCAAGCACAACTTAATATTCATAAATCTTGAAATGCAGAGGCAAAACGTGAAAAGAATCAGTGCAGATTCTCAAGCAGTAGGTATTGGGGCTAAATATCTGATGTGAACAACTTATCAGAGGATTGGCAACATTATGAAAGTATCATGTAAGAGCCATGCTATTTCTAAATTTCAAAAGAATCATGGAAAGCTCCCTAGTACTAGTTGGCATTTCAATATAATATGGTTAAGAAGAAAATACCTCACATAAATAAACCTCAACAGACTAACGTAAAAGGAAACAATAAAGTAGAAACCAGTGCAATAAAATAAAACAGTTCTTTGTAAAGGTACTTGAAATCTGAAAATCAATTAGAGTTGCTTTTAAATTGACAGGCAAATAGTTCACATTATAAAAGACATGGCAAAACAAGTGTTGCATGCGTGGTTGGAAAAATGTTTATTTCTGATTGATGAAAAACTCTCAGTAGGTGCCTACATTATGCACTACTTGCCATGTTAATATTAACAGTCATTGTCTCAATTTCTACTGTGGATAAAATTTAAAGGCAACTATAGTAGAAAATAGTTCATAACAAAAATCCCTCCCTCTAAATGAAGCTCAGAGTTGTGCTAAAGATGACCCAAGAGGAAAGCAGGCTTTGTTACATATTGGTGACTAGGAACTCAAGGCTGGGACAGATGGACAGCAAAAGTCAGCTCCTGTGTCAGCATACCTTTGGAAAAAGCCTTCTGCCAGCAGTTCTCAGTTCTCTCCCTTTGATACTAAGGGGAGTCAGCATTCTGGATTATGGGGAAACAGGATGGTATGGAGATGGTGGGGAACAGCCCAGACACAAAAGCCTGGCCGGGAGTTGGACATACAAGGCTTGATATGGAGTTGCCTCAGCTGCTTCAGAGCCAGCAGGATTCTGGTTGGGAAAGTCCTACGATTACTCTTAAGTGAAATGGGGTTACTCTTTGGGAATGTGGGCTCTTTTTCAGTGCATGGTGTGTGTCCCCTTCTATGTTTGATTGAGATAAAATCTGTATTACTTCCAAGTCATCTGTGAGGCCCCTGTCCTGCATGCCTATTTGCAGGCACAGAATCCTTAGCACAGTTCATCTTTAGCACAGTTCAGGCCTGGGAACTTCCACATTTAATGACCTATATCAACTAGGTTGCATTTTTCATTGACATTCTGGAGAATTCTATTGAAGATGAACAGGAAGGAAGAGAATCCATCTTTCTCAGCTGTGATGGCTTTCCAGGTCTAGCTGCATTAAAAGACATTAAAAACTTTCTTTTTCTTCCTCACTGTAGTTACCAGATCCCACTTAGAATGCTCAGAAGGACTGGCTCTGTGGAATAAAACCATGCCATTATTACTCAGAAATTGTACCACTTCAGGATAGAATAGTAAAAAAGACTTGAGAAGGGCAGGATTACTCTATTTTAACTATGGTTCACTGATATTAGCTAGTGCAGTTTGTCAAATTGCTATTCCTTTGGTCATCACTAGTGATATTTTCTAGAATATATGACTTTAATTTCTTTTATTTGTGTAGATATTTCCCCTTTTTTATTTATTTGAACTTTATTGAACATTATTTGAGTATGTTGATGCCAAATAATAAACTGCAATTACAATAGCAAAATCTGTAGGTTCCTGAAAACAGATCAGTGAAATATGACAGTGAGATGTGCAGAGATCCATTTCACAGCTATGGCAAAGGTCTGTTTGCATTTACCTCAAAGTTTATTTCCTCATAGGACAGTTTTGCAGCATTTTAGGAGAATGACCATGCCAACAAACATTGAAATGACTTAAATTATTATTAGAATTGTTCCTTCTTGGAAATTAAAGCTATTTGTACATGTGATCCCAATTTTGCAAGATTTTTTTACTTTTTTTACTTTTTTAATTATTTTTTTTACTTTGAGTAAGAGAGACTTGAAATTATCTTTGCCATATATTCTGTGAAAAACATCTTGCTCTAGTAGATAAAAGACTTATATGCCTCATATTTCCTGTACATGGTTTTATAAGTTGTTTAAACTTTTGGGGTGCACTAGTGTGGTCTGTTTGACCAGCGAAATTCAGAGCTCAGTTTGTGGAAATACACTTTAAGTAATTCCCTGTCATTTCAACATCAGTAAGGCAGTGTGGGCAGGTTTATGAAATACATTAATTTTATTCTCTGCCCTTAAATGCCAGGGTGAATATATGTCATTTAGCATACAGAAAAGCAAGGAAGACTTTCAGAACAGAGTTGGGCAGACAAGTACTGTAACAAGGAAAGCTTTTGGCCTGGGGAGTGCAGGAGAACTTGAAGACCTGTCAGTCAACGCTGGACTGCCACCTGGTGCTCGCAGGGTGGGAGCTGCCTGCCCGGGCTTTTCCTCGCCATCACCTTCCAAATTAATTGGGAGTCAACAAGAGAACCTGCCCATTTTCTTAATTGTTCATAACTTTAGAACTGTATGATCCGAATTAATATATTTCTTAGCAGTTTAATAATGTAAAATGACAAACTTTGTTAGGTTGAAATTGTATCTCTAAATTATTTAGAGGTCTTAACTATTCATTAAAAAATCACTTTCATAAAACATGTAATTGTGTTTTTATAGAAGAAATTATGTATATTCTGAGTGTGGCAACACTGTAGAAGTTAGCTAATTAGCTGCTTCTGAAAAATCCTTTTGAAGAAGTACATGTGGGCATGATTTTACTTGGCATTAGTTGCCTTAGATTGTTTTCTACAAAAGAATGATCTAATGCACTGAGATCTGTAAATATTCAAGATGCTTCTTTGAGTCTATCAGAATCCCATGGGTTGGATGGATACATTAAATCTTACTTTTCTGATATAAGTTGTGGTTCCTGTTGTTTCACTTCAGCCATTAAAGTGAGGCAGCTGGGCTCCTTCTATGGTCTGCAGAAGCAGAGGGGCCCTCCCAAAGGGCAACACACCCAATGTGAAATTGGGCTCTGAAGGCAGAAGAAAAATGGAATCAGGTCTAGAAATGGCCATTTCTCCCACTCACTGTAGCTGTAGAAGTCAGATTAGAAAAGTAAAGTTAATGAGAGGAATTTCTCTTACCCCGTCTTTTTTGGAAATTTCTACTTTTGGATACTAAGAGCATATCTCAGCTATGAGCCATGACTGGCTGATGCTGCATATTAATTTTCAATACATTTCCCTCCATGCTATGAAATAATCATTTAATAAAGCTTTCAGGGGCAGTGTGAACCTTAGTAATATAGCTTTAATAGATCCGTTGCCTGGGAACTTAAATCAAGGCTTATGTCCAATGCCAGTATTAAGGTAAAGTCTCCCAAAAGCAGCCGTGTCCCTTGTGTCAGTCTAAGATATTATGAACCAGTTTTGGTCATATTTTTCTTGGTGGGAATGTTGACAATAGTGCTCAGCACAGACCTCTGATGGAGAAAGAAACAACACCCCAGTTTGGAAGATATATAGAAAATACCAAAAGATAATATTTACACTGATTAAATACATCTTGCATGATCTGGTTGCAAATCTTAAAAGAAATTAATGAAACATACTGTATTACTTGCTACAGTATATTCTATTTCTGCTCCTCCTGTTGCTTAATAATTTTGAAAATTATGTGGTATATTTTAATACGTGAAATACTAAAGTAATTTTGTTACTTATGACCTTGTTGCAGTTTTTAGCCAGGGAACCAGATCTTGTTATCAAAAGGGGCTGGAGATAGGTCACTCTCTTGGAGCTTTAGAGGATATAGCATGAGAACAGCTGTAGTCCCATTCTGCATATTGATACAGAGGTTTTCCTACTCTGTGCTTACCTAGTGCTAAGATGTGGGTTGGAGATAACCTTACCTTCACTTCTCCATTTAGAGACAAAAAAAATTGTTGAACTTTTGGCTCCAGGAACACCAGCAGTCCCTCTGTGTTGAGATTTTGTTCAGGGTCTGAAAATACAGTAGAAAGATGGATATGAGCATTAATATATGATTTCCAGCATTTCTGCCAAGAAAAGTGACAGACAAAAGGTTCATCACGACTTCTTGATGAAATAAGTTCCCTCATAATGAGGCTTTGAGTTAGTGACTGGGTGCACCTCTGCCTAGAGTAATATTTTGTATTACAAGGTCATAATAATTTTTAAAGTCTTTAGGGAATACATATTTTTGTGTTATGTTCTGTGTAACATTAATAGCAAAAGCATACTTTTCAAAGTTGGTTAAATTCTGATTGGATGAGACTTCATTCTTTGTTATGTATAAGCAACATACATATGAAAATAGAAAGGTTTATAAAAAATTTACTATTGTAATTTTAGTAGGATATTTAAAATATCTGGACTGAATACTTCCTATTCATACACATCTATAATAACATTAGATTTGAACATGTAAACAAATGAAAGTTCAGCACTTTGTCTAGAATGCCCAGCCTGAGACTACTATATGATCAACATAATTAGTCTTCTATTGTTCTTGTAGAAAAACAAATTCGTTAGCAGTGGTTGGAAAAGTGTAAAACTTGGAAGCAGTTTCCACCTGGACAAATTTAAGATTTGATGATAGCATCTTAAAAGACTGTACAATTAGAGAATTAGAGGTGTAGGACTGTCTCATAGTTGACAGCCCATCAACTAGCAAATGCTTTAATGACACTTTAGCAAATAACAAATAAGTTTCAAACATCCCCATGACCTTACAGGTTTTTCAGATCTTGAGCAAAAAAAAGGTAGTATCAATCCTTGATTTTCCTTTTGGCAGCTTCTGCAAGGGAGGTGGAAAGTGTCTGTTAAAAAGGAATAGTTCAACTGAAACAAATTCCTCTTGCTTTTGTCTCTAAGTGAGCTGCACTGTGAAAGGACATGAAACGTGAATGCACTGCCTAAGAGGTTTACATTAAAAGATAAGGTACAGTCTGAGGGTAACTATTAACATCTCCATTGTACAGCAAATACTCAGAATGGTAAAGGCTGCTGTTCAAGAAACAAGAAGTAAAACACAGCTTTAGTGTTTTTTAAAGGTTCTCTGTAGATATCTAAATTTTTCATGTGTGTCTTTGTTGCTTTGTTAAGAGCTGTTATTAGAGCTGCTTGAAGAAACTCCAAGTAATTCAGGTGTATGAAGTCATCTGCAGCAATAATATGTGAGAAGAGATGAAAATGCCCTTCATTAGTGATTTTATTAAAATATTCTGATTTTAAAAATGATGCTTCAATTTAGCAGGAGACATTTTCTTCTAACAAGGTGATTTTTGCTTGTTTGGGGGTCAAACTTCCAGAAAAAAAAAGTTTTAAGTAGTCAAATTTGCTTGAAACATTGCATGTTTGCAGTTGTGTGTGTAATTTTTCCATGTGGGGGCCTGGATAGGGGATTACTCCTAAGTTCATGAAATGTAGTGGTAAAGTAATCCGCATCAATTTCAATGGATGTTAGGTCAGGCCTTATGCACAGATGTAGATAATTGCCAACTGGAGCTAGAAAACACAAACATTGAGGTAACTACTATTTAATTTGCCTTTATATATCTATGTTCCTGCTGTGGACTCTGAAAAATATTGAAAATATTACTTTCTTGCTACCTTCATGTTGTGATAGGCAAAAAGAAAGCTACATTGTTTATCCTGGTTAACATCCTAAATGCTGATCCCTCTTTTGAGGTAGAAGATGAGTTGAGTGATCTCTCCAGATCATCCTAGTTGTTTTCTATTTTAATTATATAAATGCAAGAATAGCTGTTTAGGGGTGTTGAAGTGATTTAAATGCACTCATTATGCTCTTTATTCTTCATTCATTCATCTCTTTTTTATATACTTTGCTGGCAAAATGTCCTTAAATTGTTTCATTAAGCTAGCACTTTAAGTGAAAAAAAAAATCAAAGTTCAAAACTGGACTTCTGCAGCAATTTTTATCCTCCAGTGTAATGTGCCATAAAATACAATTACAGATGGAGTTCTACCAGGAGAAAGTTATGGCCACAGAGCAGACTGTTGTCACTTACAGTGGACTAAGCCCACTGACTTCAAAGAAGTCCATATAAATTTAAAATGTTGCACTTGAGATGTGAAATGCAGAGCACAAACTACTATTTCTTGAAACTATTAATTCAAAAATATTAATACAGTTAAATGAATTGGAATTGCAGAAATATATCAAAATGTGCATACATAATTTTATGGTTTACTTCACTGAGTTGAATGTGGAAGTTGAACCAAAACCACTACTCAGAACAAAGATGGATTTTGGTTTTTTTACAGAATATTAGTGTAGCTTTGATTGCTGAAATTTTGTGAGAGCCACATGGAAGTACAGAGAAGATTTGGGACTGAAAATTTCTGTTTCACCACTCTTCAGGAAATAGTATAAAAGTCTTCTGAAAGAGATCTGTGAAACAGCATCAAGGCCTGGGAAAAAAGAGCTTAGAAGATATAGTAAAAGTAACTTCCTAATTCAAGTGAAGTCTTTTTTCCCTTTATTTTCTCTCCTTCCACTAGACCAGTTTGTGACTGAAGACCAGAACGAGGACTAATCTCACAGAGTGTTGTAGATCTATATCTGAAGGAGTTACCCCAACAATTTTGGGAGTCTGTGGAGACAAATAGGCGGCACTTCTGGTAAAATTTATCTGACCTCTTCTAGAGGAATTGTGGCTCAGGGGTGACTGCTGCTCCCACTAACTATGGGTCTTGGGTCAAAGCAGTGTGAGAAGTTATATTTCACTATTTGGGCATTTTTTTTAATGGCCAGCTGGGTTTGTGACCTAAACCCATTTCTTTTTTCGTAGAAGAGATCTGGTTTTTGTATTAAAGAAGAGTGTAAGAGCCACGTGTCAGAAGGCTGGAAGGCTGCTACTCCGGTGCCTTTAGTGCAGTGATTAGAAGGGCAGCAGGTCATCTTCCCTGTCTCTCCACTAATAAATGGAGAGCTGGATTGCTGAGCTTCGTTACATCTGGGGATTTCCTTTAGTCAGATTAGCTAAGAAAGGCAACTACTGGATGTATAATGTCCTGGTCATGCAACAGTCCTGTGGAAAGGGAGACTTGGGGGACAACTCTTGGCAGACAATATGGCAGGATTTCCATATGAAAATATTTCCACTTCTTACATTTTCTTTCCTATTTGAAATTTTCCATGGGGTGAATTTTCTAACTAATTCTGACTGCAAATACATTTCAATGAATTTGTTCCAGTATTCTGCTTTTTATCCCAGTCACAAAGGGAAAAATGGTTTGAGTTATCCAAAATAACCATGATGAATGAAACTTGAGGCCTGATTAGGACATGAAAAAGGCTGAATTCAGCCAGTAAAAATGATGTTATTTTAAGCATCGATTATTTTGTACAAATATTTTGTTCCAGCAAAGCAACTCATAGAAATAAAACTGAATATGCTTACTCAAAACTCATTTGATGGAAAAAGCAAGAAATTTTAAAAATAACTTTATTTTCTGCTTGATAGACAATGTTTTGACTTTTCATTGGACAACCAGAATTTTTTAATGAAAATTCTTCTCTGCGGGGATGAGCAACATTTCTTACTTGTATGTAAAATTCTATTTTCTAAATAAGAGAGCAACCATTATACAGCTTGTAAAAGAAGCGTAAAACAGTTTTCTTCTTCTCTAGACCACTGCAGATTTCACCACTGGAAAAGTAAATAGTTTATTACATTAGGCTAATTTAGATTAAACAGATTATTTTACAGTAAAAGCTGTAAAACATATCACGTATCTCAATTACACCTTCTGGCTTTTGCAAAATTGTAATAAATTTGTGATTATTATTTCTCTCAGGAAAAGAATTCTCTGGTCTCTCCAGCTTACCAGCAGGACATGAATGTTACACACATGCTGGTGGCTCCAGGGGATACTTTTGGTTTGTGTTGCTATTGAGTGCTCTTCCTCTTCCCCCCAGTCTCCTTGGCCCATATCTGAGGAGCAGGGTGAAGGTCTCTGGAGTTCCTGTGCTGTTCAAGTCAAGGGGTCTTTCTAGCACAAACTCTGCGCTTTCAGTTCATCAGTAAAGGGCCTACAGCACTGAACAAGTGGGCAGTGAAAAACTCAGAAATTCCATTGGCCCCGGGGAGGAAGGGAAAAAGCAGATCTGCAGCATCAGAATGAAGGCCACGCTGGAAATACACAGAAGACACACGCCAAGAAATATGGACACCAGGGAGAAAGTAACCATGGATTTCAGTCTCTTTTGGACATGACTCAGGCAGACTATACAAGATATCCTTTGTAGTACATGATTTATTGTGGTAAATATGTTTTTTAATATAAAGAACATAAAAGAAAAAATGTGTTTTCTGACAATTTCTGACATTGGTTTAGTTTTTGGGGTTTTTCTTCTGTTGGATGGAAGCAATATTGCTCTTTTTCTTTAAAGACAACTTATAATCACTAATGCATGTATATTTTTAAACAAAACGGAAGTACATATCAAATCTAATTACACAAGAAATCTAAAAACTTCATGTAGTATTTTGACCATGAGGATAGGGTTTGTGGCAACTGTCTATTGTCAGAGAAGTGTGCAAGGAAACACAATTGTTGAAAAAAGCCTTTGAATAAAAATTCTATAGATAATGCTTTAAATTTTTAAATAGTTTGGGGTGTTTTTTCTGTGATAGATCTATTCTTTTTGATGTTAGTGATAACATACATTCCATCGATCTGTCTCCCCAATGACCTGCTGAAGTTTGGTGGTATATCTATTAAAACATTGCTTAAGTTCATCTTCGTTGTTTTTTCTACACTAAGTTATTCCTTCACAAATTAACCAGTGTTGAGAGAGAACAGAAAAAAAAAAAATCCTGTGTCTGTGAGCAATATTTTCCACTAGTCTTGAAAGAGCAATAAAGAATGTCCTTTTTATTCTCCAAAGCTAATAATTATCTGTTTGGATATGTTTTTATTTTCCTCTCTCTACTCATAGTATTTTTCAAATTTTGCTCATTTCCTTTAAAGTAATCATGTGCTTTCCTGTGTTTCATATTTCTGTCTTCCAGTGAATTATAGGTGATAATGGGATGAATAACAGGGAAAAAACAGAATCTCTTTTTATCATCATCATTTACATTTTCACACTGTAATCTATTTTTTCAGTGAATTCTTAAGGGAATGATCCACCTATGAAATTACATTATTCTTCTAAAAGTTAAAGTATTCTGAACCAGTTTTTACTGAAATCAATAAACAATTCAGGATAAATTTGTATAATCACCCAATGAAAAGGTGTACAATCTTTGTTGCATTTTTATTGTATTTTTAATTAAGCTTCTGTATGTCATAAGCCTCCAAATCTCTTTTGGAAAAATGTTCTGAAATTCAAAATACATTACAAATTGCTTCATTTTGCATTGTTTATAATACACAGCCACTTACCATATGATATTTAGAGAGATTTTTGAATGCTGTACTCAGATTTATACAAGGTGAATATATTTATTGTATTGCACAAGAAAAATCCTATTGCACGTTAATAAAGACTGGAAATATTTTAAAGATTCATTGCAATAAAAAAATAAAAGTGAATTTCCACTGCAATTTAACCATGAATATTTACATTTTAAATTATATTTATGAAGGTTGAATAACTGTTCTATAAAATCCTCTTGTACAGATATATTGCAATAGAAGAAATTATAAAATATTAGTTACAGACTATGTATAGTTGATATTTCTTAGAAGTTATGATTATTAAAAAAAAAACCAAACATAAAATGCACACATAAGAAGCCTTTAGTATTATAAGCATTGTAATAACTACATTCTGGAAATTCTAAATCTCAAACAGTCCTATAACTCATCCTATTCAATCCTAATACAGCACAATGCAATTTTTACAGTGCCCTTTGTGCTAGTATCCTGGAGCACTTTAAAATGAATAAAGTTAAAATTAGCAATGTAGCACTCAATTTCCTAAAGGACTTACTTTAGAAAAACTAAGTAAAATCAATGCCTTAAATGTTTGGATGTAAAACCCTGCCAATTGAAGCTCTTCTTATTTCAAGTAGCAAAGTATTCCAGATCTCCTGAAGAAAATGTCTGAAGGCTCTATAGGTTTAGGATATCAAAAAAGTATTTAAGAATTATGAAACCATCACCTATCAATCTGTGAGTGCATAGTGATAGGCATGGAAAGCAAATGTAATGTCTAAGTAGAGCTATATAGCTGTCTCTGCATCAAATAGTAAGCTAGTAGTTTATTTGCATTTCTATCACATATTTCACCTGAAGATCTCAAGCCAGTCCCTCTGTTAATTCCAGCAGAACTATATAAAACACTTGAAAAAAAAAAAAACCACCTAGTGAACAGCAGTAATATGCTGGAAAAAGGAGTTTTGTATGAGCAGCAGGTGAGGTGCAGCCCTCCAATAAACTATAGGGTTAATTGCACATCAGGGGGCATCACTTGCATAATGGGCCTCTTCATAAGTGATTTTGTTGAACTATAGTTTTGAAGATGACTATTGTACATCCTGTATTTACATATGGAACCATCATTTGCAAGAAACACTTTTGTAGAAAGTTGGCAGTTGCAGTTGTAGCAGCAAGCAACATAGAATCAATGCCTGTGTTCTTTCCTTTCTCTTGAGGAGACACTTAAATATATACCAGAATGCCAAGATGGAAAAAAGCGAATCCACAATAATATGAGATCCTGATAAGCAAGGAGAGCTGCTGATATTTCTGCTCACCAGCTTGATTTCATCAAAAGAAAGAAATAAACTTGTTTTCAAACCAGACGAAACTGGAAAGTCACCTTTCAAATTACAGACAAAGAGTTACAGTTTATTTTGATAGTGTTTTGAAAGACATGAAACAGGAATGCAATAGTTTCTTACATGTGACAGGAACTAGAACTGCTCATGGTGCTCAGGATGATGAATCTGGTCATAAATTCCTCTAAGGGGGAATCTGGGTATCCTTCACCTTGACTGACTGCTGGTGGGCAGGAAAGCAAAATCCGCAGTGGGTGTCTATTAGCACAATTCATTCAATCACCTGTGCTATAAGGCAACATGGAAGCAAGATGTAGGATGTGTAGTTACCTTCAACTTCTCTTTGTAGCCATACTTTGCCTCATTTTTACACCCTCTTTTGAGTTTCATTTCTCTTGTCTTCCCTAGAATTGCTACAATTCACTCTATAACAAACCACTAACTTCCTTACTTGACTAGCCATCTCTGATTTCCATTGTGATAATCATTCACTGGAAGGGCAGCCTCATTTACTGGATTTGCTTTGAGCAGAAAGTCAAACCAGATGACTTCTGGAGCTTCCTTCCAACCCACGTAGTTTTGTCATTCTACAATTAATGCTGAGTTAGGCTGTCTTTTTCTTTATGTTACTTCTCCTTTAATTTAGTATTGTAATTGAGGCCCAGGTGCTGCTTAGTTGTTTTAAAGCGTTACTGTCATTGTTCTCCATGTCTTTAAATAACGTTTCTGAATTCAGTGAGTAAATGAAAGCAGTTTAGGTAAGCTTGCAGTTTTCTTAGAGTTTCCACATCTTTCTCTCTCTCTCTCTCTCTCTCTCTCTACTGATACCTGCACTGATTTTGTCCATGATAACGTGAACTGCCAAAAAGACATTTATGCAGGCTCTGCAGCCAGCTCTGGCTCAGCAGGATGAAGCTATCTTGGACAGCACTTCACTGTTTACTGAAACCACTGAGACCAGGATTGATTTAGGAATCTTAACAATTTGTAAAAACTTCTCGTTTTCTTTAAATATGTTTTATGCTCTGACAAAGACAACCTATTGGCATAACAGGACAGACTTTGTGTGGCAGGAAACACTATAGGCACTAATTACAAAACTAGTCTGCATTGTGAATGTTATCTTAAGTAAATATTTCTGCTTTCATGAGAAGCTTTTCCTAATTTTTTGTGTGATGAAAGACCACTAAAATCTAGGCAGTCTGAAAAGAAAGACATAAAACCCTTTACTGATGGGTCTTTGCCACAGAGGTGGCAGGAGGGCATGGGAGAAAAAGAAGGAAGACAAAGACATTCTGAGTGTAGAGACAGTTGTTGTTTTTGCATTGGAAAGAAATAGTGTGTTGGGACATGTATTGTGTCAGGAAAAATGAGAAAATACACTCGTGCTGGAAAAATTACAGATGCAGAAATTAGGATCAACAGGAGGCTGCAGGTGAACTCTTGGGCTGTTGAAGTTGACAGCACTGCTGTGTGATTTGCTGCTGTGTAACTCAAGATGCCCATACATTTCTGAAGTACAAGAAGGTGCTTGAAATTGGATTTATTTTGCCATATTAGGAATGACCAGAAAAGAACCCAATGAAACAGCTAGCAGAAAAGCAGCTGCCTCCATGGAAAGAAGAGGGTTTTAAGGAGAGGTCCTTATTAGAAGGCACAACCAGCAAGAAGCAGAAGGAAAGCACAATACTATTCCTCCCTACCTTATGCAGCTGTGCTCTACAGGAAGGTGGCTGGAGAAGGAAGGAGCAAACATAGTCTCTGTTGCAGATAGAGACTGTCTCTAATGAATATCTAATGAATATCACCAACCTTCCTTCTCCAAGGGTATTTTGATACTGTGGGGTTTCTTAAAAAGTTTATATACTAGGTGAAAATAACACAAATGGTAACTTATGAGTTTCCTCTACATCTATCAGAAGCAAACGTACCAGCTTAACAAGAGAGTAAGGGTGGTCACTTCAAACTTCCATCCTAACTAGGGATTCCAGTTCTTAGTTTAGATTTTAGACTTTTTCCTATTCTATCAATCCACAGTGTGACATCTTTACAATGCCAACCCTCTGTCACCTGTTCCATATCAGTGATGTTTAAGGTGGTGTTGCATGTCAAGTTGTGTGTGTTTTGGCTCACAAGCAGAGGCTATTTACACTTATTCACATAGGCTATGTTGCAGACTACTCATAGGGAGAAAGGATTGAGAAGTGAAAAAAGTTATGAATACTTTTAGGAAAATGGGCTTTCAAACTGATGTATTTGCTGACAGGAAGAATTTTCTGACACTGTCGAAAGATTTTTTTCTTCCTGATTCTTGATTTTCTTTGTTGATTGCTGCTCTTTTGCATAGTTCACCCTTTTGTCTGATTCAGTTGTAAAACAGCATTATGTTTGCATGGCATGGCTGGCCACATGTGCTCCCACCCTTGAAATGTGTGCACATACTCCGTTCCCTTGTCCAAAATGTCATGGTAATGCAGGTTGAAAAATAAAGCTCCTAGTTAAGAGGAGAGCTCAGTCATTATCTCTTCTGGCTTTGATGGGATTTAAAACATGCTTAACATTAAGTGCAGCCTTTATATTTTCCAGAGTGGAGAAATCAAGAATGAAAATGAAGAAAACAATTTCAAATTCTAAATGCCATAAACAATTAAACAACTGTTTTCCAGGAAACAAGGACTGGATAATTAATTCCTTGATGAGCTATTTTGTGCTTGCTAGCAAGGTAGAGATTGAAGAACAATGATAGAAAACTATGAAGTACTTGACAAATGCTTTTAAAGTGATCAAAATAGCTATAATGTAAGATTGTATATTGCTCAGGGACGTTTACTGAACTACCAGGTATTCATTTGGCTATAGGCAAACACAGATCAATGGCAACTGGCTAAAAAGAAGAAGGAGTAATATTTTTTTTCCTCAGCAGCTCTTCTAAAATAAGTCTCTTTAAATTTGTGGCAGTCGGTCATGTGCATCATATTATGGCAGGTTACATCACATGATTTTATGTAGCCTGCTGGTAACATCACTTTGCATTATACATTTAAAGAAATACCACTTCTTTTCACGTAGGGTAGAAGACAGTAATCAACTGACAAGTATTCTCCTGCTACCCATGAGAAAAAGCCAAGTATCAGATCTAATACTTTCCACCCCCAACAAATAATTTTCTGTAAACGCTTGTGCATGACAGAATGCCAGCAGATAGTGGGTATTTCACAGCTGGTGACTCTCTTATTATTTAACTGTGATGTCTGCATCTTATCACACTGTGCAAATTATTTAGCAACTGCCATATTATTTATAGGTATGAATTGCACAAATTAATATCATAAATAATTCATTTTTTGCTGTGAATTAACATTCTGCCACAGTTAAAAATCTAATTTTTTGAAACAGTATCAATTGCTATGGGCATGTTGTGATTTTTCAAGCCAGTGGATTTTGAAAAGCAAGTTGCAGTGAAAAGAATGATAACGTTTTTTTCTTTAACTTTACACACCACTAGGCAAAAGCTTTCAGATGGTGAAAAGTACTGCCATGGTCTTTAAGAAGAATTATGTCATGTTTAGGCATTTAGAGGAAGAGGAAAAACATTGGATTTCATCCTAACAGCATGCCAGTCTGTCATGACGCGACACCAATTTGTAAACAAAAACTAACTTAAATGAGTAATGAGCCATTTAGAAAACTGAAACAAAAAAAAAGAATAACATTCTTTTTCTCTCCCCAGTAAGACATAAGATTGTCATTGTGGACCTAACAGAAAGACAGTCGCAAGTTTGTTTGCTAGTAGACTCCTAGGGAGCTGAACACAAAAATCCAATAAATAATTAGCTCTCCTGTGACAGGCTTCTGAATTACTGTGATACATTAATTGGACAAAATTAGCATGAATTAAGGCAAATAAGTATAACATGTAATTTATTACTTACTAAGCACGGTGCTGCAGTGGAAGCCTCAGATTTCCCTTAAGATTGCTTTAACAGCTATAATGCATTCCTTAATTTACTCTGTGGAAAATCAATTTTTTCAGAGTTCATTAAGCACCAATATGTTACAATGCAAGTCCCTAGAGCACAGAACTACAATACGTTATGCAAATTCATACCAGTGTGTTACCAATATGTAAATAGCAATAATACTATTGTCAGCTTTCTATTGATAGACATGCTGAAAAGGATAATGCTTAAAACTTCTTCAACTCTTTTGACTTGTTTCTGATATTTATCACTACTCCTTTTAAATGCCATTCCTTAAGAGAGCTATTACTTTAAACAATCTTTTTCACTTACGTTTCATTCATGAGAGTATTCTGAAGTCTCTGCAAAACAAGTGGCAGATAAAGCTTTCTAACATGTTCATAAGCATCATGCCTTCCACAATGAAAACTCAATATTTTTAGTAGATGCGTAAATGGACAATGCTGATCGATAGTTATGACAGATATATACCACACAATAAATGAAAGAGAAGCTAGTACTAAACTACAAGCTGTAGAAATACATAAATTTATTTAAAACTTTTCCTTCCCTTGCTTTTAGCACCAAAAATGAAAATAAAATCACATATAGTATTAATTCAAGCTCTTGAACTTTAACCCAGAGGTAGCTGAACACTGCACAGGCGCTCTCTTCCCCCTCCCTTTCACTATGCACAATGTCATATAGTCTGAAATATCCCTTTGGCCAGTTTGGGTCATCTGTTCCAGCTGGGTCCCCTCCCAGCTTCTTGTGCCCCTCAGTCTCCTTACTGATGGGTGGTGTGAGAAGCAGATAAGTCCTTGATTTAGTGTAAACACTGCTTAGCAACAACTAGAACTTCAGTGTGTTATCAACATTATTCTCATTCTAAATTCAAAACAAAGGACTGTACCAGCTACTAGGAAGCAAATTAAATCTATCCCAGCCAAAACCAGGACACCAGACAGTCAAATGTGAGCCACTGGCATTAAGAAAATGAAGTCCCAGATTGTTCGATATTCACCTATAATGTGACAGACTCCAAAGCTCTCACAATAACGGCCTCCAGAGCTCTTTGGGGAGACAGATGTCACCAGTGGAAAGATGATTTCCATGTCTTGGCACTCTGCAATTGTCAAACTGAGGGAAGGAAAAGGAGAGTAGGATCCTGCTAGTGAGGAAGCATCCTTTGTGGAAGGAGGAGCCATGTCTCACTCCTGTCATTTTCCCTTTTATCAGATTTGTTTTGAATAAAATCGTTTCTGCCTAAATCTCACTCTGAGAAGCAAAGAATGGCTTTGTCATAACCTATAAATACCTGCATTTAAGTGACAATTTGGCCCTGATCTGTAACAATAAGGGCCAGGTCAGAAGAGCTGCCTTGAAGGGTTTGGGCCTGTGAAGGCAGGAGGGGTTTTTGAGTGTATGAAACTGATCCTTTGCATTCTGGTGAGACTGGTAGAAGAGGAAGATGTTTGGTCATGATGATCATGACCATCAGATGAATGAGCAATTTTCAGCCTCAGATGAATCAGCAATTGATAAAACTACTGGGCCTGTAACTACTTCAGAATTTAGTCCACAGAACACTTGTTTGAAGAATTTTTGTGGTTGTCCAGGTCTAATGAACCATAAAAGGTTTGATTTGTTAGCACCTCCTTGTTTATGAAAACAACGCAGTGAGGCTTGTATGTAATTTCGTTTGCTATCATGTTTGTAGAGTTTCTTACTAAAATACAGGAAATACTGTACTAGAGATAATATTGTGTAAAAAATGCCCACTAATACACAGTTTTATATTCAGGACTTTCCTCAGTCCAGCATTTCATACACTGTGATTATGGCACCCCATGCCTTGCAATTATAATCAGACAGATGACTGATCCTCTCCACGTGTCCACCCATTGAACAGCACTACTGTATTCTTCAGGAGACAGGTAAAGCAAAACCAATGCAACCTTGATGTTTTCAGTTTGTATCCACTCTGGAATCATCTTAAAAATAAATATGTATTTGAACCTGAGCATATATTAGAGATGAACTCAGTCCGCAAATTGAGTTTTGCTTCAGGCTTTAATCTCAGCCCTTGACATGCTCAGCCATTAAGCATATTCCAGTGCTAGTACTTGATGTTACAGTTTGGGCCAGTGGAAAATGGATCCCTCTGAGGTCCCTCTGGAACTGAGTTGGATACTCGTAGACTCTGACCCTCTAAGGAAAGAAGAGGTATGGAGTAATAGGAAAGTATTTACCTTTTGTTTATGTTAATCACAAGTTCAAATAAGGAGCAGGTAGCAATACATGGCTCCATCTATGCAGGGGTTTTCTATACAACAAATATTTTAATTTTGAATTTGTACTTTCACAATCCCTGTAATTACTCAAAATAGTATTATATATCTTCCAGTACGAAACCTGTTTTCAAATAGCTTTATATACCAAAGTAAGTGAGCGCATTTTTGAAGTCAGATTAATGGATTTGTATTTTCTATGGATGATTAAATAGCATGCTTAAAAGTAGTCCCTCAGAGAAGCTTAAAGAATCTGGAATGGGTATGAAAGGTGCAAAAACTGTGGAAATCCTATTATCTTTATTGCCCACGTAAACTGAGTAGCAGAGAACACATGTAGAGAAATTTTGGTGTCCATATAGCCCATATATGTGTATATATATATATATATATATATATATATATATATATATATACACACACACATATATGCATATATAAATTTCACTTTCTTTTAAACTGAGATGGAGTACAATCCTGTAAGAAAATTTAAAAAGAAGACTGATTAAGTAAAATTAGTAAAATTTGTGGTTAATAAAGAATACAAGAAAGATCGTTTTTTCTGATCTGAAAAAATATGGGAGTTTAGTTGTGTTTTTTTCCTTTTAATCAAGACCCTGCCACCCTGCCAAATGCACAAGGCACATGTGCTTACAGACAGCATGCAAAAGAGCAGCAGCTGCAGTGTTTGCTGGTTCCCAGTCATACCAAGTTACAGAAGTGTGAGAGTTTAAAGCTCTGAGGGCTTCTCCTGCTTTGCTGCCATTCTTCAGCACTCAAGTCTCCCGGAGGCCTGCCCTGCCTCACCACCCTGTGCAGAGGAGTGGAGCACTAATGTTTGTGACATCCTCTGATTGGGTTTGGAAGTTCATTTTAACACATTGCATAGGGGCAGCAGTGGCTCAAAAATAATGTGTGTCAAGGATTATTACTTCTGTACTGACTATGAGTCTGTGCAAAGTCTTCCACATTTTACTTACAACACTCCAACTAATGCTAGAAATATTTCTGTCAAAACCAGGTCTCAGATGTCACCATTTTCCTATTGTGTTCATTCTTAACTACCTCCATATTCTTGTTTAGAGTTGAGAGTGAGGGCATTTTTTTGCTTTTCTGTAATGTATCATTTGAAAGTGATAATAAAAAAGTACAGATAAGATACTGAAATTTTATCTAATTTTATACAATTTAAAACCTTTTAATTTCAAAATACTATGAATTTATAAAGCAATCAAATTAATTATTCAGAAGAATGTATCCCTAACTCTAGGCATAAATATGTCAGGTGTTGGTTTCTATCATCGCTTATGACAATACTAAAAAACAGTCAGCTTGACTGACTTTCTAATCATATACATTTCTTTATGTCATATTCCATCTTGCAGAATATTGAAAGCTGCTAGAATGGACATTATCTTTCCTGTCTTTATCCACAGTATGTCTCAGAAATAAATTTTTAAAAATGCTACAAATGGTCAGGGAGTAGACTCTACCTATCTATCCACAGGTGGACTGCACCTATCTGCACCTATCCACAGACTCTCAATTCTGTACTGTCTTTTGACTTCAAGATGTTTTCTCTTTTGACTACATAATGGCTCAGGCTGGAAAGAAGGGTTAGATAGAATCTTCTCATGAGCCTCTTTCATTCTTGCAGTTAGCTCTAGTTGATCATTGGGCATGGAATTTTGGGGAATCAAACCTCCTTAAGCTAAGTAGCTGGAACACTCCAGCTACTCCACAGATATCACTCCTCTGAGTGCTCTGGTCATTAAGACATTTTGCAAAAAGCCATTCATCAGGTCTGGGGCCAAAGTCTCGTGGCAGAACCACACCTGAACTTTTGTGAGGGGCCAAAGCTCAGACACACACCTGATCCTGACCAACTCTAGCCAGCCCTGGGTTTTTTTTTTGATCTCTCTTCTGAGTAGTTTCAATCTGTCTATTGATTGTAAGGCATTTTGGTACCAGGGTAGCACATTCTGTATCTCCTGATTGAGGTCAGTTGCATACCTGCTTTTTGTAGCTCTTTAAGTGCTAATGTAACATCTTAAGTCATGGCTATCCAGATTAATCAAGCTCTTATTGGTTATAGCAGGTGTGTCAAGAAACTACCAAAATACCAAAATACTTCCTTTTCATGTAATACTCATTTGTCCCTTCTCTTGTGGAACCCAGCTATTTAATAACTAGCTACGGTGATAGGAGATTTGACAGAACTATGTCAGGAATTTACTGAGTGTATGGCTACTTGTGGAAATCAAAAGAGGAGTACGGGGTGAAGCACCCCTATTGGCTGTAGAAGGTCTGATTCTTTTTTGCTCCCTGTTGGAATTACAGGTCATTATTTTCCTGCTTTCTTTTAGCATCGAGAGAATAGTGACACATACCTGAATCCTTTAATTTTCAATCACATTCTCTCCAAATGAAACAATTCCCTTCTGATCTTTGTTGTTACTAAAATTGCTATAATGTGTCTGCCCATATGTGTGCCTTATGGTCCCTACACACAGGTATGGCAGGGTAATTATCTATCTACTCACAATCTGTCCACAGCTGGAAATTGAGTTATTTTATTTACTCTTTCAAAAAAAAAAAATGGAAGGCCCAAGAATAGATGATTGCCATAAACGTCTCCAAAATATTAAAGTTAAGACCCTGTTTCAGAGTCCTCTGTCTTTATTATGCAGTATTATCTGCATCTCATTAGGTCATGACTACATACATTTTCAGGAGAAATAACCTGTGTACAGAGACATCAACCCAATCTCTGGAACTTGACTTTTCTTTTAAGAACACCACTTTGAGATATTTTGATAGCGGTTTTGGGGTTTTTCTTGGCTCTTAGAGAATATTTCTGGTGTCTCATTGTAGATGTCAAGTGCCATTTGATTAATTCTAAGGTAATCTGCTTGTCTTCAATATTAGGAGTCTTCTGACAGAAGAAAATATATTGTCCCAGATGTTGTAATGCATTGGTAGTAGTTAGAGTACCTAAGTTGCCTCTCCTGTTTTGTTCCAGTTATCTCTGTTTTCTACTGGCGCACACTGAAAAGATGTGTTGAATGAGCTAAGCAAAATGAAAGATTGTTCCTTGTATTACTTTGTCTCTCTAGTACATGTGCTTGGCATGCAAGTGATATTCCTTAAGCTTCATTGGATTCCACCTTCCAATATTTTCATCATGTCCTTAGGCCTATGTAATTCTGCTTCTATTCAGCTATTGTCATTAACATATATTTGGCCATTTTACCCATTTTACTGATGAATTCAGCCCCCATGGCTCAGTTTACCACTGTTATGGAATACTTTTGGCTTGGCAAAGCATTAGCATCTCTGCTTTTACAGTGAGATACCTACAAGAAATCTTAATGTGCAGAGGCAGCTGGAAGTTGTTTTGCACAAGGATAACACTTAAAATTTTTGTAGTTAGATCTCTGCAAAAATTGTTTTGATTTGCAGGTGATTTTTAAGGAAGAAAGCAAGATGCAAAATATTCTGTAATCATATCCAAACATATTTTAAATCTGTAGGACACACACACACATACACACACACACACACACACACAGTCATGCATTTCAAATTTCTTGCTTTAACTGTTAATCATTACCAGGAATATTTTGTTTCTAAATAAATTTCATTCTGTCACTTGTTCCTTCTGCTCTGACTATTCTTATTTTGGCATACATTCCCATTTGTCACCAATATTTCCTTTTGCCTGCTTGCCCTTCCTGGAGGCTGATATGCAGATGGTAGCAAGCTTTGAGGGGGTAGAGAGAATATTATCTGTTCAAAACTATCAATCTCTTTGCTCTTTTGTCTTTCAGACCTTATTCCCTTGTTTCTAATCATTGCCTTTGAGTAATTCTGAAGACTGATTGTGCTTATGTTCCTTCTCTTGGATTGTAAATAATTTTGAGCAAGTATTTGTGGGTTTGTTGCTCTGTATTCCATTTGTCCCTTTCAGGTAAAACTCTAATATAGAAAATATCTCTTAGGCTGCCAACAAGGTTTGTAAGTTCTAAATGCTGGTTGCTTTCATTCCCCCCCCTTTTTTTTTTTTTTTTTAATGGGGCATTTCTGTTCCAAATAGACTGTCATTACAGAAGTAACTTTAATGCTTCATAAAGCACGAATCCTCTTTGGCTTCTCTGCATGGTCTCCAATATCAAACGTTTCCTTTCTTGTACTTTTGTCCCCAAAAGGTCTTTAAGAATGAGACCTGTCTGGATCCCACATGAATTTCTTTTTTTCAACACCCAGAGTTGGTTAATAACCCGGTCAAGTCTTTCTTTTGTGACTACTGTTTATTTGCTCCCATATATTCTATATATTGATGGGAACCTCAATATAATTCAGGCTGTGCAGCATCTGATTGTAACAGATTGGTTTTCACTCCCAGAAAGCAGCACATCAAAGCAGACACAGATCAATAATACTTTCCCCTTCCTATCTATGGATAGTGTTGCAGGTTTCTGTTCAACAGCCATAAGAAAATGCCTACAAAAATCCAGATAGTGATCGCTGCGTAGCAAATACAGAATCAAACAACTGGCACAGTACCTGGCACATGAAGTATCACATGAAGAGCAAGTTGTTGGTTCTTAGTGAAAGAAACTTGAAGTGTGTATCCTTAAGAGCCTTTTACCCCCCTTCTCACTTCTTCCCTTTTACTTGGGCTCCTTCACGCGGTGCTATTCTCCCTTTTTATACTGTAGCTCTGATAGTGAATGCTTCCAGTCCCAGCCAGTCATCACAGGATGCAAACGTTAAATGAAAACTTTTTCAATTAAATTTTACATTGGTTGATCAGCCAGAAGTGGGAAATATTTAGGTGAATGTGAGTAGTGGGTACCTGGATGGCAATTAGTGTCAACTTCCAATACCCTGAGGCAGGGACTCAAACATTTCACCTGTGGAGGAGGGGGTCAGGGCTTTTTCATCCATTCTTTTCTTTGCCTTTTAATTCCCTAACTCCCATAATCTGGCAATGTATTATGCAGCGCAGACCAGGAAGGTGGGCTGCAGTAAATGCTGCTTTATGGATCAAGCAGTAGGAAGTGCTATACTCTTCCCCCCAGAGACTGAAGGCTTTACATCAATCAGCATACTGACAATGACTGCTTTTGAACTTACCTGTAGTATAGCAGTGTGGAAAATCATTATCCAGCATTCAATTTTTTAAAGAACACACATAATTTGAACACTGAAGCACCATACGGCCATTTTGTCTGACTCTGAGCACCTTTTTGATTGATCGCCTCTCTCTGTGCCACAAGGAGGAGGCAGGATGTATGCTTTGCCTTTTGAGTATGGTGCCCAAATAATCTCACACACTGTAATGAAGTGTGAGGAGATTTATGCCATCAACACTGGTGTAAATTTTAATACAGCACAAAATGTTCCAATTCTTGTTAGACATGAAATTTGAAGTGAATTTGAGTATTCTCTAACACACAAACTCAATGGGTGGCAAATAATAAGTGCTGTGCTGAGGAATGAATTAAAATCTTAATTTTGTTTTGCTGTGAAGGATGTGATGAGATATGGTCTTGAGAATGATGCAAGGATACAAATATGGAACCTAGCCCTTATTAATTGTGAGCTTTCACAACTCATATTTAGTTGCAGATCCAAGAATGTGCTCTGTCTGTGTGTGAACTCATTTCACTGCAGGATCAAGACTGTCATACATAGGATCAATAGCATAGAGAGCTCTGTTTATCTTCAAATTTTTCATTTGAAATAACTACTGCATGGACTGAAAACAATGGCAAGAATCCAAAGACAATTATACATTGTTCTGATGAGGGAAAATCCAGCTTCATTCTTCAGTGCAAGGAGGCAGCTTGATCTTCTTTGAAAAACAGATTATGTCACATGTACTCTTTAGAAAACGTTCTCTCTTGCTAGACACTGGATCTGTATTCTAGATAATGGGAGTGCTGTGTGTAATCACTCTTGGTCCTCATCCAAACCAAGGGAAAAAAAAAGGTCTTCATATCTTCTTTGCAGGAGTAGTCATTTAATCTCCTCTTCTATTTGCTCTATATTGCTCAATTCCTCTATATTTTCCTAGTTAATTCAGTACTCAGGTCCTGCAAAGTTTGACTATTTATTGTTGGACTTGACTATGAAAAGAGAATAAATTCTAATGCTTACATTTGAAAAATAATAGACAACCTGGTAACATTTTTCGTTATTAACTTCATTTATTTTTGTGGTTGGAGTTAATGTTTTTTTTTCCTAAAATCCCACTCTAGTGAGAGTCCACGACTCTCCTTCTTGTTAGTATTTTGTGTATTTCTGATCTAAAGATGGACATTAAACAAGCCATTATTTCTGAGACAAATCTTCTAGTGGCAAATCTTCTACTAACAAATCTTCTAGTGGTCTGCATTGCTCTTTGAACTTCACCTAGGCAACTGTTCACATCAAGCTGCAAAGCCTACCTCATTACTGATACTTGCTCCACTCACCCCGTAATTATTTCTTGGTTCTGCTAGAAATAGGAAGGCCGAGGGAAAAAACTGAAAAGAAAGGAAAGAAATGTTGAAATATTTCAGGGTAGTGAGTTGTGAACCATTTGTATTTTAGAAAGTGTTTTTTGTAAACTTTTTCATTGTAGTTCAATCCTATAGAAGTAAAATTCACAGGCTAAGATTTCCCCAATTCAGAAGAGGCTCCTGGAGGAATGAGTTCCCTACAGTCCTGCAAGTACCCTTTAAGGTCTGCTGCTCAGCGACCCTTCTTTTGACTGAGGAGACCTGGAAATTGCTATTTTGAAGTTGTCTGTCAACATTGTTTTGTGTTTCAGCCAGAAGGCATCATCCCAGGGTGACAATAGACTTTGTCTATTTGAAGTCTTCTTTTGTCTTCTTTGAAGTCAGTGGCAGCACTGTCTGCCTAAGGATTGCAAGATTTTGCATTCCCAAAGTCTGTGAGCATTACTGAGTTTTAACTGTCTTTATTGCATTAGATCAAAACTCTGATCAAATGTAAACTGCCAGAAAATATCAGATATGCTTTCTACATAGTATAGAAGACTCCTGGTTGACATGTAAAAGTTAGGTCTTACCTCTTTCTGTTCTCATGGTAATGCTTTTAACCCAGAGCTGAATGTGTGCATAGCTGACATCAGTATGTATCCTCTTCTGTCTTAACCTAACAGAATAATGACTATGGTTTTAGTTAGTGTTTTTAACTTGGTACTCAGTAATGCTGAGAGACTGAAACAAGAGAAATTTGTTAACAAATGCCTTTCTGTAAAATGTCAGACATGATTCTTCCCACCTCATTTTGCTGGGAAGAACACCAACTTTCCAAGTCATTTGTATTCTAAGTGTGTGCTCTATGGCTTAATATTGTTTGGCTTAATTTGAATGCCTGAGCACTGAAGATGTAGGAAACAGAAGAAAGGCTATTCTGCCTTCAACCTTCTTTCTTTTTAGTATATGAAGCAGGACATCTAATTGTTTCTTGAATGACCTCCAAGGTCTTTGTGGAATGAGATTGTTGTCTTCTGTGTACAGAAGAGCCTCCACACTCTATTCATTTATTGTAACTTAATTATAGGATGCATGTAATAATTTGGAGACAGTCAATGAATTTGCCTCTCATGCAAGTCATCATGGGACTGTGGGAAATAGATGCACATGTTCATTTATTGTAAAATACTCAGATTAATTATTTCACCTGATATCTGTACTTGTAAACTGCCAGCTGAAGCTGAGGATGACAATGAGCCGTGGATGACATATGTTAGGTATGGTCTACCACTCTACTGAAGGCATTTTGATACTACATGAGAGGAAGCAGTGTAGAATGGTTAGAATTAAAGCCCATTTTATGCTTGCCAGTTATTGTGTTCCTCTTTTCCATGCTATATCTAACCATTTTTTTAAAGATGCATTTGGTCATAAAATAACATATACGCTACAGTATTTATCCACTGCTCCTCGCTGTAATTGTAGATTAGTGAGATTAAAGAGATATGTTTGTGTCTTTACTGTAGTTGAATTTCATTTCAGAAGTATGTGTTTTCCCACTTGTTATTTTCTGTAAAAAGCATGATTGGCTCCACATTTTTCTGAACTATTAGTAATGTAATCTTGCTCCACTAGAAGCAGTCAGGAATGTGTCATTGCTTTCAACAGGTGCTGTCTTGCCTTCATGTAAAATGACTGTGCTATGGAGCAGTGAGTCTGCTGAAGAGCCCTTTTGCTTCTTTTACAAAATATCTGTGGTGCTTGAAGTTTGGGCTTATTGCTAGCTTTCAACAGTTTTATTTGTGAATTGCATGCAAGTTGTACATGGTTTATATATTATTTAGTCTGCAAAGAATATTAAATTTAAGTATCTCTTTAGTGTCTCTTTAAATGCAATTTGATTACTCTTTAAAACTCGAAGTAATATTTAATAACTGTTAGTTTTCTTTTAGAGAGTTCTTACCAAGGAAACAGGAGTTCTTACAGCTACATGGATAATTAACTTGAAGCTTGTCTGTCTCTTGGGGGACATCAGATATGTAAATGAGGAACTTAAGTCTGAACAAGACATGCCAGGGAATCACTAAAAGTTTTATTACACTGAAACATTGGTATTGAAATCCTAAACGCTAAAATATACTATTATAAACCACTGCATTTTAAAGAGCAAAGATATGTGAGGATTTTATTAAAATTTGCAATATGAAATTATAACAGTATTCTCATATATATATATATAGATATATTTTATTAATATTTGCAATATGAAACTATAACTGTAGATTTCAGTTTTTTAGGAGATTCAGTGAAATTTTGAAACCTTCAGTAGAAAGCATGGACTGTTATGGAAAAAAATATATATTATAATAATACTTTATTTCAGTATCAAAATAAATGTATATAACAAGCAATATTACCTCTCCCCACTTCTAGAATTGAAGCTGATTGTAGAATCTATCACATAATACATCATGCCATACTGAGAGCTATCCAGGTAAGGAAACTTTCCACATTATTGCACTGCTGAGAGCAAAACTAAGGCTAACGTTAGTCAGAAGAAATTTTTTTGCCCTTTCAAAAATTTCTTATCTATTATCAAATCATTTAAACATGCATCCAGCCAAAACATAAGGAACTTCACTGAAAAATCTTTTGCAAAAAAACCCCATTTTTCCCTAGAATCTGTGAGTGATCCTCTGAACAATGTCATCAGCGTCAGTGTCAGAGGCCAAGTAAGTGAACAGAAGATCACCTGGCCTTCCAGCTCTTGAGGGGTGGCTTCTTTTTGGACTAAAGACACAACTGGCATAGAGAACTCCTATGACTGTTGTTACTACACATCCTTTCTAGAAATAGAGAGCAACCTCTGTAAATGACTTGAATGTAATGTGTCCTGTATATGCAATTCATAAAAACACACATATTCCAGATCTTAGGTAGATTCTTGCATACGAATAAGTTGCTTTCTTTTTGGTGATCTGCTTAAAATATGAGTCTGGAATGCAAGTGAGCAATGAAAGCACACGAATGGTACTATTTCTTTAGCAGGATTTAGTGAAAGTCTGCAACTCTTATTTGAACTAAGCCCAATGCAGGAGCAAAGTAAATGTTCTAGAAGAGAAGTCATCACTCTGATCTGCTGATCAAACACCACTGTTTAAATCAGCAATGGATGAAAGATTCAAACCCAAATTAAATGAAATGGAAAAAAAAAAAAAAAAAAAACCCTTCCAAGTTTTTATGTATTGTATTTGTTTCCATCTCATCCTATTTTCCTATCAGGTATTACCTGCATTCAGATCAAAGTGACCATGTCTGCTTTTTGCAGACATGTTGAGATTGTAGTTCAGCCTATCTCTACTTCAAATGCTGGTTTAAATTTTCTTAAATTTTGTTTAATGTGCTCTTTTTCACATTTTTACCAAGAGATAGCTATTTTTTCATGTTTGTTGCTATTTATTCCAACTAATGGTGTTCAATAAGATATAAGACATGTTAATTTCATGTACTAGAGAAGTGTTAGGAACTCTTCATGCTCAACTGCATTTAATTCAGTGTGAAGCAAGAAATTATGACATGTTTGACTTTTCTAGTTTGGACTGAGATATGGATGAGATTTGCAGATAAGAACATATTACTAATGTGAGGATGAAGTGTCACTTTTTGACTAGCTCTCTAACACTTTTATTCCAGAATTCTGGAAACATTAGGTCCATTTGTAGAAATTATGTGGAATGAGTTTTGGAACCCTTGAAGTGAAACAGGCAGAGAGCGGTAGCTTATAAATTGTTTCTAATATTGGTAAATTCCAGTCATGCTCTGTATAAAATGTGCACAAATTTCTTTGCAGGTTGTGTGAATTTTTCCAATGGAAATAAAGAAAGAAAAACTATTTGTTGCATGAAAAGGTACATAGTAAAAATATATTTGTACACAGTCAAAATGCAAAATGCAAGAGTCATCGTGTTTATCATTCATTTAATTTTGTATTCAATTAATTTACACCAACTTTCTCCAAATGTGGAGAAAGCTGTAGGAATTAAAATAGAAATGAACTCAAGCAACCTATTTATTTTTTGTGCATCTTATTTTTAAAGCTGCTAATGAAAAATATTAATAAATTAAAATGTTGAATATGTGAATATTAATAATATTAATAATAAACTAAGGAAAATCAAGTACAGGGCTATATATTAATTTTATGCTTACTGGTATTTTGTAAAATATATTTATATGTATTTTCAATGACTTAGGCTGTTCTAACATAGTGTGACTTAACTGAATATGATTTTAAATTTGGTTTTAAAGCTTATAATTTTTTTCTTTTTTTTGTGAGAACACACTACCTTTGATTTAATTTTTTTGACACTATGCCCACTGCACAGTAGAAAAAAAAAGTGTAATTGTAGTTTTGTCCTTAACAGCACAGGACAAATAAATGTCAAAATCAAATGGTGGTGTCCCCCAAGGGAAAATATACTTCAGTTATGAAATATTCTTCCCCATCTCCCATTACTATTCCCATGGACACCTAGGTGAAGCTGCCTCAGGACCTAATCAGATACTGATCATTTGCATATAACAAAATATCATGCAACGAGGTTTTAGCCCATTCTGAGGAAAAGTGCATAATATATCTTTAAAAGGTTCTGTCTTAAAAACTGGTGCTGCTGTGGCTCTGGATGAATGGTTTGAATGGGGCAGGCCTAGTGAGAAATGAACATTTGCTTATATTGTTGGTGCCTTGTCAGCTTAGCACCGCATTTAATAAATCCGTTTGGAGGTGGTGGTGTGGGGCTATTTTTTGATATATATCTTGAAAAGGAGGTGGTATTGATACAATTTCAGACTGTCTCAGGAATAATAATAAGAAGAATCAAGTATGAAAAAGTCATTAAGGCAGTTTGAATGTGAGATGGTTTTAGGGAAAAGGCTCTCCTTAGGCTTTAGTAGCATTCTTAATTACATTATTACCCGTCACTGTTGGTTTATAAATATATTTTGATATCCTTTCTGATATAAAATCCTGAACAGCTTGACATTGCAAATTGTCCTCAACTACTGTTATATTCAAGATACTTGATAATTCCTGAAGTTGAATGAAATCTTTTAATATTATCCCAAAACTAGTGGTAACTAATCAGTTTGGATTTTAGTTCACATTTATTTTTATTAGGAAAATAAATTTTGAGAAAGGCTGTAGGCCAAATAAAAACATAATATATAGGCATAAACAGACAGACAAATGCTTTCATGTCATAAGAAATTTTAGATAATTTTCTTATAAGAATACAGGTTGGCAGGGAGAGTAAGGAAAACTTTTTGAAGTGGTGGAGCTACCTTTTTGTCAACTAAGCAATTATTTATTATCAAGCAGTTTTGTTTTAAAATTTAATCTGGTTTTCTGAAGAAATAGATACAAATTAAAAATATATATATATTTCAAATTATTTCAACATATTACAATGTATTCCTTGTAATGATACTTAGAGAGAAATTTGAAAGCTATTTTCTTCTGCCTTAATTTTCATTGAGGTTTTTTTGGGTTTTAAAAATCATTTAAATATCTTAAATGCCATAATTTTCCTGGGACATGTAATCTGTTTTCTGGCCAGATCTAATTCTGAAATTACGTAATTCTTAAAATTGCATCTGCTGGCACATTTTACCCTTGAGAATTTTTTGTGCGAATGGTTTGAGTAGACAGTCTGAGTAAACGTACAGGGGAAGAGGTTAATTCTCCTCCTGCAAAACCACAAGCTGTGTGTGATGGGGCCTCTGGAAAGGATGAGATGGGAGCATGCTGTACTGAGATGAAGAGGTGAGTCTATAAACTTTCAGCCCTTCTGGGAATCTCATTGTACTCCCTTTCTGGTAGCCCATGTGCCGTCTTCAGGTGAGCAAATAATCTGCCTTTACTGAGGAGGCTGCTCTTCTGAGAGGAGCTCTTCTGAGAGGCAGCTAACTCCTGTCAAGAATTTTGCACTGTGTTTATAAACTTGCTCCTCATTCTTTACCCCTCTGCTCCCAAGCTGTATCTATCTAAAATAAAGATACAGAAACATACGGAGAATTGGATGTAATAAAGTTTTACCATGGTTTCTCCTACCTGCCAGGGACCACTTTTGGTACTAATGGAGCAGAAACCTCATCCCCTCCCTTGCCCTCACTGTACTGACCTGCTGCCAGTATAGTGCATCTGGCAGCCAAAGAAAAAGACAGAGAAAGTTGTGAGAAGAAAAGAGGTGGGAGAAGGTCCAGCAAGTTTTCTGCTCCCAGGTGTTTCCTGTGGAAGTGCAAAGACTATCATGTGTAGTTATGTGTCAGCAGATGACAGTGTGGGAAAAGGGTGAAAGAAGATACCAAAGCAGAGGTAAATTGTATGTTAAATGAACAAAGAGGGCATGCACAGAGCACTCGCGTGCCTTAGTGTTTCAGGGGTGCACGGCTATGTGCAGTCACATTGCAGCAAGGCGGGAAATATCTGCATTCAGTTTTGCCCTGGGAAGATCTGGGTAAGCCAAGTGGTTAGGCATCCTTCTTAAGGTTCTTCCAGTAGTTTCTCATCCAGGAAAGAACAGATGGAAAGATCTGTCTGGCAGCAATACGACAGGCAAGTACACAGCCCATGCACAACCCTTACTTTCCACATTGGTACAGATATGCAAAGTACTACACAACCAAATCAAAGACACACCAACTTTCATGTTTTAGTTGACCTCGAGAGCAAATTTCTTGATAACCCTCTTTTGCTGAGCTTTCATTCACTTTGTGGAGCATCTTGGAGATCACAGCTCTCTATTCTTTTGAGATAAACAGTGCTGGAACTGATGTTCTCCTGTTCACCTGATAATAGGCATCCAGGCTCTGGGACCCCATCACAGCCAGCCAGAATAAAAGCTCCAAACCACATAGAATTTGATGTCAATTCCACATATCAGTGTTGTCATTCCACAAATCCACCCTTGCCAAGTTGTGCACTCCTTCTACAGGTATAGCTGAAATTATCTTTGCTTTTGGTTGAACTTATCCATCCCACTGTTTCAGATGCCTGTTTACTGAAAGTATGACAGAGACAGCCAATTTCAACCAACACCATTAAAAAAAATAGGCTAGATTCAGTGAATGTCCTTAAAAGAAGCTACAATTAAAACCAAATGTTTTAAACTAAAACTTATTGAAACTATTTTTAGTTTCCTATTTTGAGATGTAAATTTATGGCTACCATTTGTCCTCATTCTACTATTTCCTAATCCTGTCATTCTTTTAACTTTTTAAAATTTATAATTCATTTCTTCTTTCCTCATCGTGCATTACATAAACACAAGAATTTCCACAATTTTTTCCAGTCTTGTATGTCTTCTGCTTCCCACTATGATTTCAGAGGGCTTAATTCCCACTTTCTTCCTTGTGTATTTGAATGTTCACCTAAACACATAGTGTTAAGTTTTAAAGAGACATAATTAGGTTTTAATATCAACATTGGGACAGCTTAATAGGAGAAGTTGTGTTGTCACCTTCCCAAGCCCAGTTTTCCATCTGTTTTCAACCTTAGGCACTGCATCCATTTACAGCCTGTTAGCAATTGCAGGTTTACTTCACAACTATAAAAGAAAGAAATAATATTTTTCTTTTAATGGAAAATATTTTATACTAAAATTTAGAATATGGACAATTTCAGTGTAACATATGGGCTACACATTATGTGAAGTAAATAAATTTGGCCTATTGCCTTAAAGCGTAACTGGTCCTTTGACACCATTGGAGAACAAGCAGTGGTGTAAATCAGAAAATCTGCATGCAGTTGAGTCATCATCTGTATTGTATATTAAATGAGAAATGTAAAATTTGAATATGTGCTTTTAGGATCACAATTTTCTTCACTTAGAGAGTGGTCAGGCATTAGAACAAGCTCCTCAGGGGATTGCTGGAATCACCATCCCCGGAAGTCTGCAAAAAACATCTAGATCTGGCACTTGGAGACATGGGTTAGTGGTGAAGACTGAAGTTTTAGGTTAACAGTTGATCTTGGTGATCTTATAGGTCTTTTCCAATCCTAAAAATTGTATGTTATTATGATGTATTTAGTTGCAGAATGGGATAGGTAGGTATATAGGTAGATAGACAGGTAGGTAGGTAGGTAGGTAGGTAGGTAGGTAGGTAGGTAGGTAGGTAGATGATGATTAGATAGATAGATAGATAGAACCTTGCTTGTGAAAAGAAGCATATTCTGAATATGCATGCCTGTCAACACAGTCTAAATATTCACATAAGGTAATTCGACAGCTGCTAAACCATAAAAAAGGTGTAGAGTCAGGATTGCATAGGTGATTATATTGCCTTTGACTGTTTTTTCCAACTTATAACTACTGCAAATTTTCTGATTTTCTTGCTGTTGATCTGTGTGAAGGAAGGTTACATTTGCTGTTGCTCCTGAGAAGAGATGTATAACTTGCAGGAAAGTTAAAGCTTGCTTGGAGGTGACACCATGCCTTACCACACTTGGAGGATTTATCTGCATCTCAGGTAGGTAACCCACAGACAGAGTGGCTGAACCTTTCAGCATTGCATTTTTTTGGCTCCTGTAGTATTAGTGGGAAGAAGGGAGATACTACTCTGGCTTTTTTTACAATGCAGACAGCATGATTGTAAGAACAGAGGCATCCCTCTGCCTCAGTTCTGGAGGCACAGCTGAACTGAGTCCTGATTCGCAGCAACAGCACATGTATGGGACACAGGCTAGTTTCACCATTTGCCCAGCTTCTGCTTAGACAGATGCTCCCTCACTGTAGGCTACAAAGTCACACATATAGCCTAGAAAATATCTAGTGCTGAAGTGAATGCACTCAAATCCAAAATTAATTCAGTTCTATGGGGTGAGTTTTCTTCCCTGAAGGGTGTTTGTGTGCTACACAATTATTTCCTTTAATTCCACTTTTAATGAGAGGAACATTGGAGGGGCAGATTTTCATAAGTTGCAGATGGTCTTTTTTTCCTCAGCCTCTGTGGACCAGAAACAGTGAAAACTTGCTGAAAACTGTCCCTGATTAATGAGCACATAGTCTTGGTTGTGGTGATGCCAGCTCTCTGTACTCCTGCTCTGTAGGATTGATTTCAGAGCTAATCCTTGCACCTGTGTGGGCCAGCAGCCTCACAAGCTCATTAGTTCCAGTGTGGGCAGGGCTGCCCAGCTGTGGAGGGGGTCAGGACTTTCCCTGCAAGCTCAGGGCTGTTTGCTTGCAGTGACTCATCTTCAGTCATGTCCATTATGCTTTGGCAACCAGCACCCTTGTTCCTATCCCCTGTACTTAAAAGGCAAATAAAATCAATCCTGTTCTATTTTGTAATGTTTAGAAAATATTTCCATAAACAAAGAGGGTGTTGGAAAAACAGGTGGATGTTGTCTGACTTTATCACATGCAGGCTCATTTCTCAAAGGTATTGCAATAATGGCAAGGACTTGACAAAGGCAAATTTATTGAAAGTTTTATATATAAATTCTAGGTCAGTTCTTTTCATGAGTAGTGGTTCTCTTCCTCCTGGAAAATCCATTTTTTTCTTAAAGCTTCCATTGTGCTAGATGAAGTAGAGATTAAAAACACTGGCTGCTTTATTCAAAACATGTTTGACTTAAATTACAATAAATTACTTTGCAGCCAGACATCTGAAAGCCATGTGCTAAATAAACTGTACATTATGTAGAGAAGGGTGTTAAAAATCCCCTGAAGTTGTAGAAATATGAGAGGCAAGGAAGAAGATGATGATTTTGGCAGTCGTAGTCAATACATTGAGGCTGAACTGAGCTTTGCTTACATGGTCCTTCTAAGAAGAAAGACATATGTCTTGAATGTGATTTGAGTGTATTGCCAATGCAAGCTGATACAGAGGTCATTGCTGTTGGCAGATGGTGCTGCAGAACGAGGCATAAGTTCCAGACAGGGAGCTGGAGTCTGCTTACCACATAGGCACATATGTTCTGGTACATTTTAAAATCACTTAACTGCTGAGCTTTAGTGGTTCCTCTGGTAACTCCACAGAAATATGCTGTAAGTAGCAAATGACAGTCACTGTACCCATTTTGCTCCCATGAATTCCGTTAAAAGCACTTTGTAGAAATCTCCAAAGACGTAGGGCAAGGCTGCTACTGTTAGAACAATAATCTGGCATCATCAATTACAAATGCACTTCTTTTGTTAACTTCCTAGCTGATTATTATTTATATTAATTTTATTAGTATGCCTGATATTTGCAACTGTATTATTTATCCAGGAAAAAGAAAGCTCCTCCATCAGCCCGAGTGAAATGATTTTTACTGCAGAAAATAATGCTGCGAGGTTGTGCACATGTTTAAAGAAACGGTGTGGTACGGCAAATTATGCACAGTACTCTAATTTCTAAAAAGGGTCTAGGTTTTCAAGCACTTTACTTGAACAAGAAGATTTAATTTATTTGTTATTTTATGAAGCATTTTTATGTGTAGAAAAAGTGCTACTTGTTTGCACATGCTGGTTATGTGGCATTCTTACATGATTTCATGCTTTGCCGATGGAAAATTAGACCCTTGTGTATTATAAAAGAATAGAAGATAGCTATAGAATCAGGATGCGATTGCCTCAGGACATTCTGTTGACAGCTAGAAATATATACAGACAAAGCAATGTCACTGGATGCTAATGTGAACTATACAAGTTGATGAGTACTGTAAATCCCTGTAAAAAGAGAAATCTATACCCTTTTATTTTGCAGGGTTTTGCCTTTAAAATTACCACTATTAACACTTATGTAATTGTGTTACATGCAATCATTATTAAGATTTTATAATTATGGACAAGATTAAGCACAGATACATGTTTGTGATAATATATCTATAGTCAGGAAAAAAAAATAACCTTTATTTCTTTACTAAACCTTTGCTTCACATTTAGTTGAAGCTATTATTAATTTAAGGGGCAAATTTGAGTATATAGGGAATGTCAGACTGATCCAGTATTGAGGTAGAGTAGCAGCGCTCAGTTTTGAAACTAAAGCAAGGTACATCAAATTAGCCCTAGCATTACAGGAATCTATCTGGCCTTTTGATGTTTTCTACATCATCCCCTATAATAAGCCCAGATGTTCCAAATAGATGAGATCTCAGTAAAAAAGCAGGAATTTGTTTCTACTGAGCCTAATTCCATCATTACCAATAAATTGCAATATTGTATCGTTACTGAGGTGTAAATATTTGGTTTGCTGCTTCCATTTTCTGAAAGACTCTTTTAACAACTCAGCTCAAGTAAAGCTGTTTTCATATTGCCTGCTTCTGTCTATCTTTCTTATTTGTTTAATCTTTAAAAACACAGCATATATGGAAGACTGCAACAATACACTACCTACGTACAAATCTCTGTCTTCTCCATCTGTATTATCATGATAGCACTTTGGACATCAAATATTTATCCTAATTACAATTCCACTCTAATCTGAATATATTTTATATGTCAGTAACACTGCGTCTGAGAGAAGAAAAAAATATTTTGTTCTCAGATACATTGCTGATGAGGATGAACGACCTAGACTCTGCCCCTGGGACCAAGTGGGCAAAGTGGGGCCTAGCCATATATTTTTCATTTGAACCAGTAACCTGAATTTACTTATATGTTTATTATTTGTGTGTTTATTTTTTTATTAATCTTATATTTGCTTACTAGGTAAGTATTTTCTCATTCTAGCCCTTTTATTACAACTACCTTTGTTCTTGTTGTCTCTACTTACGAAAAGTACAACACCTGTAAATACCCTGAAGACCTGAAGCAGTCGTATGTGTAAATGCCATGTCCTGTACCTGGAGGAATCTTTTAAAGCTGTAAGGAGTTTTAATATGAACAGGACAAATGGCCTTATATACACTGTATTTTCTTCTTTTCTTGTTAGGAAGCAGTTATGGGACAAAAATTTGAAATGCATCAAAAGTCATATTTGTGTTTAGAAAAATAATTGAAGGCCAGCAAAAGTTTAATGAACCTTATTTGTTGGCATAATGTAGAAAAGAGTAGCAAAGTCACTGGAGGATAATAGGCAGGTTCTAGTAGGGCAAGCTTTACAAAGCAAAATGCATAGATTTTTCAAAAGGAGAACAATTTTTTATATTCTAAATTCTGTATTTAAAAAGGCTTTTACCTTCCTTGAGGTCAACTATTATAGCCTCTAAGTAGTTGTTGGATAATGGACAAGAATTATTTTAGGAAAAAAGACTTTCAAAACTTAAGGAATAGGAAGAATATTTTTTCCACAAGAAAGGCTAGCAATGGTTCATGGATTAATCTGTGGTCCTGTATTATGTAATATAGTTATTAATAAATTACATTTAAAAATATATTATAAATTAATAGAAGATAACTATAGAATCAGGATGTGATTGCCTGAGGGGTAGAGTAAAGCAAGTAATCAAACTTTGCAGAACATTAGTAAAGCTTGTGAGGAATTTCAAGAGGACCTTTTTAAAGTAGGTAACAGGAAACACCACGACAAACAAAACTCAAAAAATATTATCATTTCAGAAACCTTGAAAACTTTATGGGCAGTTCAGGAAATTTATCTGCTCTGTGTATGATTGTTGTTAAAAAGAGAATTAAATATTCATATATTAACAAGATGGAAAAAGAGTTTAAAACTTTCTAGAGTCAGGATACGAAATGAAGGTATGATTTTGTACAAGACACTGTGCAGGGTCATTGTTGCCCTTGGAGAGATGTGGGGGAAAGCACCGAGAAACAAGAGTGGCATCTTAAAACTGTGCAATGGCAATTTAGTGTTTTTTGCTTTAGAAACAAGAATAACAAAGAACATTAGAATCAGATAAGAGAAAAAGAGATGGCAATGGTCCATTCTTGCCTTGCAAAGCAGGATGGCCAAACTTGAGGGGCAGCAAATCCAAATCTTGTAAATAGAAATATATCTTCACATACAGATTAAGCCAAGGAACTGGTGTTGCGAGGTCACAAGTTTGACAGAAATCCAGTAGGGTGTGGAAATTTATCAAATTAAAAAATGTATCTAGATAGAACTAAAAGCCCCTGGAACACAGAACCTCGCTCATCAGAAAAGAATCCAATCTTGGAAAGAACATAAATTCCTCAGATTCAGATTTTGTTCCAAACTTTAGCCATTAGGAATATAGAGGCTGTTTTCCTGGGGACAGGTGGTTGGCTTTCTGACTAGAGTGGAGTTTCTTGCCCCACTTTCCGAGGAGGCATGTAGTGTTGACAAGTGTCAGGGTAGCAGTTGCTACAATAAATGAAGGGAAATTTTGGCAAACTATTGTCTAGTAAGATATTTCCTGTGCTCCTGCTAAATAATTTCTAGTTGACAAGCCTTCCCTGGACTCCCCAGAGTAAGGCTGCCCTGGCTAGCCATTACTAGCCACTTCCAAGCCTACCTACCCCCAGCTGTTCTGGGCTCCAGCTGCAGAGAAGGAAGGAAAATCTGGGCAAGTATAGCCATGGTTACCAGTCCAGGGAACGAACAGATTTTAAATATGCTAATACTCAGTGATGCTTTTATGTAAAAAGTACTGAAAAATCTTTTGGGCAAATGCATTCTAATAGCCAGTTCTCCCAAGATGGTAGTCACCTATCCATTGAGAGCTACTTGCATGTGCCTCCACTTATGTTGTGTAATATCAGGATTTTCATCCCTGTATGGAAAGTCCTTGTTGCAGATAAGGACTTGAACAAATTGAATATGTAGAAGTGCATTAATAAATAAATTTCACTGGTACTGCATTTATTTTATATAGTACTTCATTAATACAAACCATGTTTCTTCCCAAATTCCCACCTCCTGATTTTTTCTTCATTCCATCCTTTCTATCCTGTAATTCATCAACACAAGCTTCATGATACTGTTATGAATAATTTACTGAGCTGTGGAACCAAGGTACTTTATACCATACACAATAGTTCTATATTACAATACTTATATCCACAAGTAAACTCAAATTAGACATTAGCACAATTAAGATGAACTCTGCATACATAACCTTTTCTATAGCCTCAAATACACTGGAAACTCCTAAACAGCATTTCTCCAAATTAGTCTGATTCAGATTGGTATCCCTTGCACACTCAGGTTCCCATTTAATTAATGAAGAATTAATCTAAAATGTGGAGTAAGAGTTTGGAAGCAAAATTTTCTTTTCTGAACATGAATGAATTAACAGAGGTCAGTATCTATATGTTAGTACCTCTAGTGTTAGAAAATGCTAGGAATGCTTTTAGGAACCATAAGACAGTTATTTTACTAGCTGCAATTTTTAAAATAACAGCTATAAGGACAAAGCAGCTAAAGTTTACTTCTCCTTTACTGTTTCAACATCTCAATCCTTCCATTTAATTGTACTGAAGTGAGAAGACACAATTCTCACCTTTAACCCATCCTGCTTACAAAGTTATTTGTGAAATCACTTCAAATTTATTATATATAAAGTTTCATCTGAAAAATTGCAAAACTGGACAAAAATTACTAGCTTAAGATTATCTTGTTGCATCCATACTTGTTTAACTACTTCCTGTTATGTCTTTTAAATTAAATTGTAATAAGTATAATTGTTTTTTGAAAGACTAGATTACTTTGTTATAAGTCTATAGACCACTAAGGAAATGGATAAGAAATACATATTTTGATTTAATTTACAGTTTTTGGGAATAACCTTATTACAATATATGAACATACATATATTTATATAAAATATTTTTATATATAATACTTTTAGCATACCGTTCTGCATTAAAAAACAAATTTCTAGTTGAAATACAAACTATAAACATTTCAGAGAAAAAAAAATTGTACCTCTATATGATTAAAATGTAAAGGCAAAATGGTAGAGTTCAAACAGTAGTTGGAAGAAGCAAAATTTTATGCATCTTTATGAAGTGAGAGCACTGTGTCAAACCAAATATTGGAAGATAGAAAGCTAGTGGAATTTTTCCTTTTCATCCAGGATACTGACAGTATTCCTAGCCCTGCCTCTGAAATCTGGAAGATGTGGTGATAACGACCTATTTAAATTAAACAGTTGAATTTGTGACTTGCTCGTGTTAGGTGAAAAGTGTTACTTATATTCATAAATGGCCCAGGGCCAAATTCAGCCCATACATATGTCCCTTTCCAGACCACTGAATGCCTCCAAAATCAGAACATGGCCATCACACTTGATAAATTGTAAATGGATGCAAACCTTCTTATTTCTGTGTTCAGTTATGCATTCTTAAACCACAAAATGAGCTGAGTACTGGACAGAGCATACACCCCTGGAGCCACTCAGAAGACATATGGCATAATCCAAGGCAGGTGTTTGTAAATCCAAAAGATCACATTAGACCCCTTAGGCTACAATCTGAATGACAGCAGTGGGATTTTGTAGTTTATCTAGGACCCTGAATTAAGTTGTCACCCTTAATTTGTGGGATAACATCTACCAGGGGCAAAAACAAGTTAGAAACTTTTTCTTCTTTTACAGATTCAAGTATTCCAGTTGCTGAACTCTCTTACTTGTAATCTATATGTTCACATCATCATTTAAACTGTTAGTAAAGCAACTCTATTGTCTTTTTGTTTTTTAATTTCTTAGAAAAGAAATAGGTGTCCAGTGAACAGCCAATGACTATGAGATTGTTGAGATTGTCTGGGACATGCAGTTGTTCTTTTCCAACTGGATCAGTCGAACACATACTGAATTATGAAAACTCCTTTTGATTGATGAGTTTGGATCAGCTTTGGCAGATGCACATTAAAAAGGAGTAGATGAATACATATAAACAATTGAGCTTCGCAGAAAGTAGTGCTCAAGACTGTAAACTGCCAACTTTATAATCTTTAAGTAAAAAATACAGTTTTTCTTCCCAACAAAGACTTTTTATAAAAGCAATAAGGTAACTGCATGAAGTGTGCTTATCATGATATAATCACACCCCAGGGGGAATGAGAGGTGCTCGGCTGCACCTCATGCTTTGTAATGACCCAGGGGTGTGATTATCTTATGATAACCACACTCCCTGTCATGCCTTATTGCTTATATATTCCACATGTCATAATGAATCCTGAAGCACTTTCTAGGCCTCGTAGCAAAGGCAATGACTTTGAAGTATAGGAAGTAGTCAGATTTTCTAGGTACATACAGATTAATATTGTATACATTAGGAGGAATTATGAATGACTACTTATCTGTACTAGCCAGGCCATAGTTTTTTAACTGTTTCTAGGTTCTGTAGGTTTCATGTGGTATTTTATGGGAATATTGCTTAAATTGTTCTCTGGAAATGCAGCACAAGAAATATGAAAGCTTGACCACCATACTTCAGGACCATGGGGAAAGATAACAGCAGTGACGTTGTTACCTTTGCACTTTCCTGTTGGGATAATTCTATAAAGTCAAATAAAACTACAATAATCTGATTTTACCACAGAATTCTTTGTATCTTTACAAGCTATTTAACTGAATATTGAATAAAAAAATTTGAACTTTTATATGCAAAATTTTATCAGAGGAAGGAAAAGAGCTTGAGAGACCAGTATTTACAATGTTGACTGAATATCTCATCAATTTCTCTTTCACTGAAGCAATATGAAGGAGTTGTGGCTTATTTGGAAACATAATTGTTAAAAAATCTGCTCTTTAATAACAAAAATAGTAATAAATCCTAATGAAAATGATTGGGGTTAATAACAGGTCCATAAGGAACAGGGAGATCAAGAGGCTTCTGAATTCACAATTAAGGGTTGACATAAAAGACAACAGGATAATAAACTAAGCAATTATCTTTGATATACCTTATGGTATTATAGCACCACAGGGTAAATCTGTACCTCAGGGAAAGGGATTCTCAGTAACTTTGCAACCTTGTTAATCTGATGTATGTAGCAGTCAACATTTAAATACTACTCCACTTGTCAGGAAAATCTACAGTTCTGTTTTCTTCTTGTCATCATAAACGGGTTGATAAAGATGATGGCCTATCATTATGGCCATTGATTCATTGCAAGCATAAGCTCTGAGATCAGCTAAGTTAACTGCAGGCCACCACAAGTAACTCTTTGTGTCTAAAATAAAGCTTATTTAGTTCTATAGTGTGCAAATGGAGTATTACTGATTACCATAAAGGTCAGACATGCACATTTTAACTGGTGATAATAAGTAGTTTTAAAGATATTTGAGTCCTTTCTTAATCTTGCCATGTCACAAGCCTTCTATTGTTGTGCACCAAAGAATGTGCCTTTAATTGAACCACTTGCCCTATTTTATCTTGATCATAGAGTGGGTTGTGTGATGTTAGTGGTGATAAACGCCTACCACATGTCCCAGTAATTACTAGCCTTCAGTGTATTGTGCAGTGAAGTAACACGAAGTTTGTCTGTAAAACAAAAGGCTCCAAAATGTTGGAAGCAATAATGAAATGGTTTTGTGTACTGTTCTGAACTGCTCTAAATGTGAGCTCTCTGAAAGCGGAGTGCAAAAAATAAATAACTTTCAATTCTGATTAATAAAAATACAGTCTCTCACAGTTTCATATATAATGGTTCTGAGCAATCGGTTGCTCTTATATTTCATAAGAAATAGCTGCGTTAAAAAATGGTGGGGTCAAATGGTTCAGAATGGTGGTAACCACAAATATTAAAACAGTGGCATAAAATACTATTTGTGTGTGTATGTGTGTATTTTGAAAAAAAATGAGAAGAAATCTACTAGTTCTCAAAGTCTGAGTGTGATAAAGTCATTATCACTGCAAATTTAACCTCCACCTCCTCCATCTTTCAAGGCTATGTGTTTAATGTAGAGTTATTTATAATATCCTGAAATAATACCTTTCCAATTCCCTTCTCTCCCTATCAGATAAAAACCAAACAATGTCATTAGTGGCTCCACAGAGGTGAGGAATTTTACAAGATAATGTAAATTACAAGATCAGTATGGTGTGCTAGTGTAACATTTTTTGAGTTGTTCAGTTTCAAATATCAATGATAACCTCCTTGACAAAGTAGAGAGTTCCCTTGTCTTTGCATTTTTTATTTAAAAAAAATTCAAAAATATTGATGTTACCACCATAGGGATTATCTAAATATTTTAATGATTATTTTCAGTAGTTTCTTCTTTTTCCTTTTCTTTTTTTTTTTTTTTTTTTCAGAGAGGGTCTTATATTTGCCAAATTTTACTTTTCTTTAACTCCTTGTAAGTCTTTTGTAGCATTTCAGTAAAACAACAGGCAAAAATGCAAACCTAAGTGGAACAAACGAAACTTTTTGGAATTCTTTCACAAGCAAAAATTCTCCAAGATGAAACTGTCTGGGTTCATATAACTCTACCTGATATATAAATGTCCTGAAACCAAATAAGAAAAAAGGAAAAATGGGTTGACTTGTTTTTTGTTGGATTGCGGTTTTTATGCATATCAAAGTCAAATGAACAGCAAATTGAGAAGAATTCACTTATGGTTAGAAATGCAGCGATATTCAAAACTACATAATTGTGTAAATGTGTCCTTATTTATGTGAACTTCTTGTAAGATTTACTTCAGGGTATAACCTGTGAAGTGTTAATGATCTTACACTTGCAGTGCTGACTGTCATATCAAATTATAGTACTGTTGGCTTTATTTTTCAAGTAGTTGCAACATGGATTAAACTTTGTTATATCTACTACTAAGCAATTCATTAAATGGGTTAGAATCATTGCTGATTATTAAAATTAGTAATATGATATCAGTGGCTGAAGCATATGAATCTGCTGCCAATACATAATCAGATGCTTTTTTATATCATCATGCATAAAAAAGGTTTTTCATTAAGTTATACTGTGATTCAAGTAATTTTATTTATGTTAATTTAACAGAAAATCTGTATACTGAAATAAGTAATAAATACTATCAGCTATTTATCTTCCTTAAGAAAGAAGAATTTTTCAGATAGTTTTGCTTGTAAAAATGTATGCTTTTATATGGCCTAAATAGAAGTGTGTGGCAGTGCAAAAAATGACAGATTTTTAAACCCATATTAATAAAGTTTCTGATTCTGATTCTATTCTCCTTGAATATTTCTGTTCCATGTCTTGGTATAGGTGTTCCTAATGTAATCAAGTGAGAGAAGCATCAACCTTTCTTTATGACATGTTAGTACAGCTGGAAAATTATTAATTTTTATGACTCTTGAACTGTAAGATTGTATTGATGGTATTCTATTGTATTGTATGTACATGATTATATTATTTTGGTTTTTCTTTCAAGATTGTGCAGCAGGAAAAATTTCCACAGAAAACACATTCTTTAGGGCAGGAATAGCAAGCTTACCAAGTGAAACCATGTTGTGGTTTGACACTGGCCTAATGTCAGTAGCCCATGAATATTGCTCACTCACCCTGCCCTGCCACAGCTGGGCAGAGGAGAGAAAAAATTTAACAAAGGTTTCATGGGTTGAGAGATAAAGACCAGGAGGAAACACCTCAAGGGCAAAACAGGTTCAACCTTAAGTTGAAAAGTGACTTTATTACTAACAGACTCAGAAGAAGAAAATTAGAAGAAAAAGAGGCATAGAAGAAAAAAACACCTCATCTTCCCCCAGCCCCTCTTTCCGTGAGGTTTTTTTCTGCTGCTCCAGAGGAGCAGTCCTTCTCCTGTAAGGCCATGGGGTCCCTCCCACGGGAGACAGCTCTCCATGAACTTCTCCAGCCAGGGTCCAGTCTCACAAGAGTCCCTCCCACAGGCACACAGTGCTCCCAAAACTTCCCCAGAGTGCAGTCCTCCAAGGACAGGCTGCTCCAGCCTGGAAGCAGGGCTCCTCTCTCCACCGAGGCTCCCACTGGATCAGAGCCTTCCCCAGGCATCCACTCACTCCAGCATGGGCACCTCCCCCAGGGGCTGTGGGTGGATCTCTGCATCCCCCGTGGATCCCCATGGGCTGTGGGTGGATCTCTGCATCCCCGGGGATCCCTAAGGGCTGTGGGTGGATCTCTGCATCCCCCATGGATCCCCAGGGGCTGTGGGTGGATCTCTGCATCCCCCATGGATCCCCAGGGGCTGTGGGTGGATCTCTGCATCCCCCATGGATCCCCAGGGGCTGTGGGTGGATCTCTGCATCCTCCATGGATCCCCGGGGGCTGTGGGTGGATCTCTGCATCTTCCATGGATCCCCAGGGGCTCTGGGTGGATCTCTGCATCTTCCATGGATCCCCAGGGGCTGTGGGTGGATCTCTGCATCTTCCATGGATCCCCAGGGGCTGTGGGTGGATCTCTGCATCCCCCGTAGATCCCCAGGGGCTGCAGGGGCACAGCTGCTTCCCCATGGTCTCACCATGGCCTGCAGAGGAATCTGGGCACCTCCTGCCCCTTCTTCTCCACTGAACTTGGTGTCTCCAGGTTGTTTCCCTCACATGTTCTCCCCTCCTCCTCTTCTCTGACTAGAAACAAAACTGTGTGTCTTTGTTTTGATTTCCTTCTTAAATATGTTGTCCCAGAGGCATTACTATGATCTCCAATTGGCCCAGCCTTGGCCAGCAGCAGCATGTCCATCTTCAGAGCCATTGGGGATTGGCCCTACTGGGCATGGTGGAAGCTTCCAGCAGCTTCTCACAGAAGCCACCTCTGTGTCCCCCCACTACCAAAAACCAGGCCATTCAAAACCAACACAAACCATTTCTTGTACTTTCATTTTTTTCAAGGGAATATATGTCTTCTCACTACTTGAAGCAGTCCCCTGCAGAAATCATTGAGAGAGTAATAAGGGTATAAGAGCCAAGATATTGACATATTTTAATTTTTCTAAATTTTTTTTAATGCTTCTCCTTTCTTGTTTCAAGAGCAAATGTTACTCTCTACAAGTCCTCCCAAACCAGTGCTCTCTGATTTTGTAAGAGGTCCGAATCTCCACCTTCTTGCTTTTTTTCAAACATCTGCCTGGAAAAATCTGGCTACACTATAATGCTGCTAGAAAAAGCCTTCACTACATTGTAGATTCACTTAGAAAGGGAAACTGCTTCTGATTTTTAATTAGAAATTATTTGCGAAATTAACAATAATTTTGTAACTTCCTAAGACAGAAAATCAACATTTTTAAGGTAAATTGTCCTAAACAATGGCCTAAGATCCCAAGTAGTTGCACTTTGCTTGTTTCTTCAGCCTTTGGAATGTTCATAGCTGTCACTCTCAGCCTTTCCACTCTTCTGAAGATGGTATGGCTTCTCCATTCAAAACAGTTCCAGCTTAATAAGTGAAGGCCGTGAAGCAGTTACTGCACTGTTCTTTCTGTAGGGACCAGGAGCAGCAGCAGAGGCTTGTATAATTGTTGTCTCAACTAAACACAACCTTCTAGAGATGATTTCATAAAGATGAAGAGGTTGCTGGTGATTTCCAAGACAGATTCATAACTTTGAAATTATCCTGCAAGGCCTCCTCCTTTACTGCTTAAGTTGATTTTAAGACCTGTAAGAAAACCCGAAAGTCAAGGTATAATATAGGTTGGTGACTGCTACGCAGAGGCATTTTAATGTTTTTTAGATATTCTAATTAAAATTTATCTCTATCTTTTATATGCCACTATTTATTGTTGAGACATACAGACACTCAGGGTATATGAGCATCCCATCCTCCAGGAAGGACAAAAGAACAAATAAGAAAGATTTATTCTTCTTTACCTCAAGTAATAGTACCTATATGCTCTTGTAGCCAACTAACTTGGAATTTATTCCCACCAAGGACCCATGTGTGTATATATGTATATACTGATTGGCAGCTGACCTTTGGATAAGAACTTTTGTGAAACTTAGATGACAGTGGGAAGGGAGTTTCTGGTTCTCTGTGTGTGTACTCATATTGCCCCAAGTGAATGAGTGTCCACAGAGGAGGAAGGTGGTTATTAATGATGATAGGAAACTCTTCCTTAGTTCTAATGGTACGTATTAATCACCATTTTAGATTCTGTAAAATCAGAAATTAAAATGGTGGATAGCTGTCTTTTTACATTTTTAAATAATCGTTATAGTGTATGCCTATACCTGAAAATCAAATACCTCTCTGCATGATGCTTGTATCTCTTTTGCAAGACAACTTTAGGAAGGGGAATTATTATGAAATTATATGTAAGAGGCGTTCAAACCTTTTGGTGTCACAACATAGGCAGGAGGCACCATAAATATGAGCATTTATTAAGGATAGCAGAAAGTCTATCCCATGAGGATGGTATCCTATTGAATACATGGGATCCATTTAGGCGTTTGATGTTGCAAGTATAGAGACTAGGTTTAATAGAAATACATGGCTAGAAATGAATGTTCCTAAAGTAGAAAGCTTACTTTTTTTATTGATTTCTGGAGACACCTAGAAGAGGAAGAATCAAACAGTTACTGTCTAAGACTTACTGTGTGATTTTGCAGTGCAGCTGATCACAGTTTTTTGGGCTGAGCTGACCCATAGCACAGCAGAGGAGCCAAAACCCTGTGCCTCACACAGAGAGTGTATAAGGGAGCCAGAAAACCATGGATAGAATGGTCATTGTTGTGTCTGCAACTCTAATCCACGCAACTTGTATACTGACGATGCATTTATTTTTGTAATTCCTATAGGAACCCTGGAATAAGAGAATTTTTCTTTTGTGTGTATGCAGAAGTGCACTTCCAGCATCCTTCTGCTTCACGTACTGATTTGTGAACACTGGGCACAGGTAATGTGCTTTTACAACAGCTCACAGAATCTGCCAAGTTTCATTGCACAATGTTTTTAATTCTTTTGATGTCTTTCAATGATACAATGACAATTATTGCTGGTTAAAAGTAAATGTGTTCTTTACCATTCTCTTTTAACCACATTGTAAATCATTATTTTAATATATTTTGTTAAATGTGGTGAGATCTAAGTCTACGGTGTAAAAAATATTTTGCTGCTCTCTGTGCTTGAGGCATTTCTAGCAAGCTAAAAGATCTTTACAGGCATTGACAAGTTGTACTGTGTCTGTGTCTGTATGATTTAGAATAAAGAAAATATATTTTTAATATACAATAATAAACAAAGATTTTTGCTGTGAATTAATAGAATTAATATTTAATAAAATCCCTGACTTATTTTGTTTATGCACCTTCTGTCTCTGTCAGTTTTGTCCATTGCTCAGTGCTATTGCCAGTCAAAGAGCATAAAAGTGATTTTTTTCTTAGAAACCCTGCAATTGATCAAAGTGCACATCTTTTACAAACCTCTCAAAATTCATAATACTGGTGGTAAGATGTGGCGCATGGGTTTTTTTAAAGCCAATTTTCATTTTAATGTTTTATCAGTCCTTTTGTGTCACTGTACAAAATGATACAGGGTGTCTGACATCAAAATCAGCAATACAGATTGCCTTTAAAAATAAAGAATGTGTTGCCTCTGTCTGAGACCTAGTTATGTCTCATATATAACAGAAGGCACCTTTTGTTCTTTAGTTAATTAGCTCATTATACTGTAGGTACATAATTCTTTAAGCAAATTCATTTGAACAGGAATCAGAAAAAAGTTATGGATGATAAATTCCGACAGTGCAAAAATGTTAAAGATGTTGACTTTCCATGAAAAATGCATGGGGTAGCATGAAAGAATTTAAGCTTGTGGAACAAATGCTCCTGTAATGTTTTAATTCCTATCAGCAGAAAGACTTTCTATTGTTTGTAAATAAAAAGGAAATATTTCACTGTGGCACTTCCATCTGTTACCTTAACAATAAGTGAAGTCATGCAGTTAATCACAGCATTTTGTAAAAAAGGAATTAAACTCGAAGCCCTGCTCTTATATCCCCATGCAGTTATAAAACATTTACCCTCCAAGAACAACTGATTCTGGCTGTTAGTGTTGTGTTTTAATTCCAGTATGGGCTAGTTCAGAACTCAAAGACATGGGTTCCCGACTGAGTGCTGAGATCTGCTGCCAGGAATGGCTCCTGTCCAAGGAAATGTGCTACCTTTTCAAGATAAATGTTCCCGGGTGAAAGAACCAAGGGACTACAGGATGCGTTTTCTTGCAACATATTTATTGAAATTCAATCTTACAAGTATTTAATTTAAACATGCTATCAAACATAAAAATAAAACGAAAAATCTTGAAGCTAGCTTCATGGCTCAGACCTCTAACCCTATCTAGTACTTGTGGTTTGCTCTTCTGAGGGCTGTGATTCCTGTCAACGTGAGTCTCTGAGCTGGGCAGTCAGGCTATCAGGGCCAGCACTGCCAGGCAAATTTTCACTTAGGCTGCTAAATAAAAGCTGCTTTTACACATTTCAACTTTGACTGCTTTTTTTTTTTTTTTTTTTTTTTTTTTTTTTTAATTAAAGACATAGATCTTTCCTAGGGGAGGGAATCTGGGGTAATAGTGGCACATACTGGGAAGTCTAAGGTCATTGTATTTATCTGTGCAACTCACCTTGAACTAGACAATATGCTGTTTTGGAAATCCTATCGCTCTGGGGTTTTTTTGCTGGTGAGTATACTTGGTCATCTGGTGGTGATGTAGAGACAGCAGTGTTATATTAATTATAGAGAAATCCTGAGGAAATCTGAAAAAACTGTTCAAAGGCAAACAGCAGTTTAAAAAATGTCAGTGACGCTTCATATTGCTTCTCAGAGTGGGAGTTGCTGCAATGAAAACATAGCCTAGGTAAAACTTACCTTGTTTTAAGTGAAGGGAATTGTTTCTGCTACAAACCAAGAAAGTTACATCAAACTATGCAATCTTTACCTTATGACACAACACACAAACATTTGGGAAAGGTGGTGTTTTCTAAAATATGCATATGATTGACTCTGCAACCACCTTATGTTTAAAACCCCCATTTTTACAAAGAAGTGAAAGGTATCTGAACTAGGGAGAAATATTTTAGCAGATGAAAGGTAGGCAAAGAATTTCTTAGCTCCTGTGGCTGAGACCCACTCTTATTCCAGCCCTAAAATGGAAGCACCCTCTGCTGGCTCCTGTGGTACATGATTTTACATCTTCACACTGTGGTACCTACAAAGTGCTCATCAAATTTCTCTGACTTCATTTCTGCAGATATTTCTGATCCGCAGGGTTCAGTTTGCTCCTCCAAGAAGCACCCATACAGCTAATTGCACAGCACTTCTCTTTCTTATGCTTTATGGTCATGATTCCACTGTTAAGGCAGGATCCAAGACTAGATGAATTATCTTTAGATTACTCTTGATGTTTCATGTGGACAAATAGAGCAACTTACACTCACAATTCTGAAAGACTCTTGTTGATTTGTAAAACATGTTACCTTGAGCAGAAGTACAGGAAGGCATTTGGAAACTTTTCTAAGCATCAATATACAATATCTGAGTAGGCAAAAACCATGTTTCCAACCGATCACAGCTGAGTAGATTATTTCAGTTTTTTGAGTAAATGAGTAAATTTTTCATGTTGCCTTGCTCATGTTTGCTTGTTTTTCTGCCATAAGTGAAAATACAACATGACTGTCCATATGTTTCTACCAGGTTTGGCTAATGCTGGTTGAAATAATTTTATTCTTGTCATGTTTTCTTTCCTAATTTTTTAAAAACAAAGATAAAAAACCAAACCAAGGACCCAGTCAAGTGATTTTCATGTGTATTCCATATGAAATGCTGCATTGGATTTTGTCAGTCATATCAAAGGAAAACAATAGAATATGTTTGACAGTATCTTAGAAACAAGTATGTTTCAGTCTAAAATACAAAATGGACAGTACAGGATAATGCAAAGGCGATTCTTTTCTGGTTGCCCTTTTTTTTTTTATGCCAGCAATAAATTTCTCTTGCCTTAGCCCTCTCAAACAGAGCTGAATTATCTAACGCTGCGTGGGGGCATATATTTTCAGATTTTGTCTTAAATGAAGAATAAAGGGTTTGATCCAGGGTGGCAATGGAGTACCTGCCTAAGAACTAAATGTGTGCATGGCTATGTGGTCTGATGGAGTGAGCACTTGAGCAATAGTATTTCTTCAACCCAGTTTCCAAAGAGGTTTCATCTGCTCAACACAGCTTTGAATATTTTAGAGTACATTTTAAAATAATGGTAGCAGGGCTTTTTGACTTCCTCCTGCCAATGAATCCATCAAGGAGATTTGCTGCTGGCAAAAAGGGAAACTTATCTTGGTTTTGCTTTTTTCTAGAGATTAATTTGGAGAACAAAGTGAAAGATGGAGCTCCCCCAGGCTGTCAGCTCTATGACAGCCCAAGAACTGCTGTGGTCAGGGTCTGGGCTGTGGGGCCAGCTGGGGTTAACCAAAGCCTCCTTCTCCATAGCTTTAGATTTTCATGATGCAATTCACTGTCAAGATGAAGGGAGAGGAAACCATCAGCATCTGCATTTAATCATGGAATGTGATCAGAATGCCCAGCTGGACCACAGAAATTGAATCTATTGGCATTTATCTTTTTTCCCCTCATGGGGAATCCTTAGTACCTAAACTTAGAGCACCAAAGCCTATACAATGTTAACTGGGGAGTGGCTCATAATATTTAGTGTCAATTTAAATATTACTTTAATTATGAGAAATGGTCTTCAGTTCTAAAATATCATCTATCTTAAAATAATGGAAATTATCCCTAGACAAAAAGTGGTAGAGTAGCTGTGAATGTAAGTGGGGGAAAGCTCAGGAAGTTTATGTTATAAGAGAAAGAAGCTTTGTAATTTACAATTCCAGTTAATATGGGAATATAACTTGATCTGAAAAGAAAGAATATATATGCAAAATCTCATAATACAGTGCTACTCTTTTCATTTACTTCTAACAGTTTGGCACTTCTCTGAGATGATCTTTCAGGACTGACCAGCATGTCTAACTCGGGAAATTTTCCTGAGTAGCCCAGGTTTTTGTGTGTCCATAAACATTAGCAGCTTTTCTAGTTTTCTATTGCAGTTAAGACCTATTTTAGTCATCTAGGCCACTCTCTAGAAATATGTCTGAGTCATTTAAAAATGATGTGAGAATATATTAAATCTGGGAAGTACAAAACATGCAAGTTCAGGGTAATTTTTTCAGTATCCTTTTCCTGGTTCATGGCAGTGGCTCGATGTTACTGTGCCTTGTGTGTAAATAGACCTATTTAGGGCATATTTGAGAATGGAAGCTCAGGGAGACACTGATTGCATTTGTCATGAAGTGGGTGGTTATCCCATGACATTGTTCCTAATGAACCACAATAGCACACTCAGAGAATACTGAAGTTCCTTTTGTAGAAGTATTTCAGTATCTTTTATAAGACTGTGAATTGTGCTCTCTTCATTAAGTGGTGGAGACAGCAGAAAAATCAAAAAGGGAGTCATGTTGAGTGAATGAATGTTGGAGTAGTCATATGGATGGTACTGCTGCAGCTACTCTTTTCTTTCCGCAAAATGGTCAAGCCCAAGGGAGGGAAGATTCACAGATCCATAGAATTCTTTAAGTATGAAAAGACCTTTAAGAACATCAAGTCCAACTGTTAACCTAGCACTGCTAAGTCCACCACAAAAACATGTCTCTTTCTTTCAAAATTTCAACTTAATTTTAGGAAAAAACACCTAATGCTAAGAAACTTTTGTGGCTTCAATCTTTATTCCTTGTAACTCATATACACTCTCCAGTGCTCAAACCATGTTATCTAGACATGAAGACCTCTTTTCTAAAATCTTCATAATAAGAGTACTCTGTATATTTAAGGTTCTTCTGCATTTAACTCTCTTAAATTATCTTGTTATTTACAAAGGATATCTTTTCCTCAGGAGAGACTGAAAATGTGTTTGAATGGAATGCAGTTAGTCCTCCAAACAGAAGTATGTTTCCATTACAAAACTCTACACTTAAAAAAGCTCTGTCCATAGGCAAAAGTGGAATTTAAAACCCCTGAAAAAGGTGAAAATTTGAAAGAATATTTGGCATAAAAATCAGTAACTTCAGAGAATCAAAAAGAAGCAAAGCAACAGGGGTACACAAATATTTCTAGTTTCATGTTCACCACATGGTGCTTTGGGACACCATGTCTTTGCACAGCTAATAAGGAATAAGGAAATGCCATAAGGAATGCATGTGAGGACTAACAGAGCCTAGGCAAATGCTACCTGATGATGCTCAGTCTGGGACTCTGCCCTGTGGAGCCAGACAAGAGCAGGACTTGTTGCCCACTATGGAGAGCCTTACACTGCAGATCTGGTGTCCAAAGCTTTGCAGAACTTCTACAAACCATCATTATTCTCCTGATACAGTCGGTGAAGATGAGGCAGAGAGTTTAGTGCTTCACTGAGGTTCAAACCATGTATCATTTTAAGAGCAAGAAATACAATTTCCAAGTCCCAATTTCCATTTTTTTATTCATCCCACTAGATTTTGCTGTCTTACAGCACCACATAAAGGGAAAATGAACTAATTTCTATTTTTTCTTTCTTCCAGTAGTACTACCTAAAAATAATTAAGATGATATTTTTTATAAACTAAATTTTTTAGTGTGAGTATAGATAGAACAAGTAAGAATCACAAAACATTTTAAAGATTTTTCTTAGTTTATACCACTATTGAAATAGTAGTTTGTTGTAGAAATGCTGAATTACTACACATTACCATAATATTGATTTTTTTGTACAGACCACCCTACAATTCACAGCATCTCTGTTTTTTCTTGTCACTGGTGTGGATGTATTGTGCTTATCTTGAAACTTAAACAGTAAGTGCTACTGCAGCTTCCTTTGTCTGTTACACAAAGGAAATAAACATCCTTTTGTTACCTTTGCTACTGTACCTTGAAAGTGCAGCAAAATGGAATTGCAAAGTGTCAGGTTTCTGGAGTCTCTCTTTTGATGAACATGCTTACAGCTGGACTGCATGGTTCTAGTAGCTTTACAGTAGGAAAAAAAAGGTTCTTGTTTATCCCCGCTAAAATCCTAACCTAGTGTAATATTAACCCTGTGTAAGTGCTCAGCTAAGAGAGAAATGAGGTTCTGTCTTAATATGCTAGTTTTTGAAAGACAAATCACTCTATCTACCCTAAAAGTTGTGGTGACCAAGTGGAAGCCTAAAGTTGATAGGGCTTGATACCAGAGGGGAGCATTTTAGTATTTTATTATTTTGTTTTACTTTATTTATAAATTTAATTTAATTCATTTTAACATTACTCTACTTAGAGAATGATAGCATCTCCTGCAGATATCATGATTTGATAACACTGAACCCAGGGTATGGCCTTTTCCTAGATTGAAGAAGCAAAGGTTTCAGTGCAGCAGTGTGGATTTGAGGACATTTTATTCCCCAACTGCACCTTCTGGTGCCAAAGAATGTCCCAATGCCTTGTGCAAATTTAACAAGAAGAAGACACCAGAAAGAATAAAACTGCATTCAAAAGAGCTTAAAATCTTCATAGGAGGACCTTGTTAACACTACTTCAACACCTTAAGATCTGAAATCATGTGTTTTGATGGAATATAAACTTATGGAAATCATTTTGAGAGACGTAAGTGTAGCCTTACTTAAAAAGAGGAGCAGTGCTTTGCAAAATCCCTCAAGAGAGCCTGAGCTTCTTCATAGTAATGAAGAAATGTCAGTGGAAGTTGATGGTGCGTGTGTGCATGTGTATGCATGTTGCAGGGGAGAAAGGAAGGAGGCAGCCTCCAGAATTTTTACATTTCAAATGTCTTTTGGAAATCACTTGTGTACTCTAACACATGGTCCCAAACTCTTTCTGTGCTATTAAAAACGGTCTGCATACAAATCAGTCTGCTGTAAAAAATTGCTTTGACAATAGCAATTTTAAGTGGTTGATGGCTTCAAGTATGCAGGATCTCCCTTGGCTCTTGATCCAGTGTCTAAGGGAGGATGTTTATCTGTTATTCATGTATTCCTGTGATGGTAAAATAGAGCATATTCTTCTCTGTTATTTCTCCTCTGGTTTAGTCTCCATGTCTTTTTGAGGCAGATGAAAGTATTGTTCAGTTTATACAGCATCACAACCTGTTAGAAATTGTGCAATGTCCCCTCTGAAAACTGTAGAAGTTAACTGAAGCATTTCAGAAACTTGAATGGGCTTCGGCTCTCACCAATATTCCCTTCCTCAGTTAACTCACTGGTGCATTTCTCCCCCCAAAATACAATAATGTACATCACACTGTACAGACAGTTTGTCTTTATACAGCCCTGTTCAGTTATTTAATATCCCATCTGGTAAACCTAAGGCAAAGACTGCTAAGGATATCAGGTTTGTCCATAACTGGACAAACCCTGTACCTGGGCACAGACTCTTAGCTTTTTCTGTCCTTTGACAATAAACCAGAGCTGCCTTCTCAAATTTATCAAAAACACAATTTTGCTGAAGTATAAAAACATTTAATATCTGGTGACCAAAGTCCCATAGCTTGTATAGAGTAAGGTATGCTTTCTACAAACTAACTAAAGCACTTTGGAGCCACAAATACATGCTTCTAAAGATTTTTTTTTTCAAATAAAGCTTCAAATACGCTAAACTGAGAAACTTACATTTTAATAGGAAAAGAATCTGTGAGAATAACTGTAAGAAATGAGAATTGAATTTTGAGGAGTGAATGCTCTAAACCCCCAAAACATTGGATTGATTTTCCAGAGCTGTATTCTGAATTTTCTTGTTCCGCAGAGTGCTGTTTGCCTCACGGTGTGAAGCATGCTACCATGGCATGTTGTTTGCCCAGGCACTGAGCAGTTACTGCATCAGACAGCTGCCGGGAGTCACATTTGAGTGATGCTGGCTAACACCGCAGCATAATGCGGCCGCTTCCCTGCTCGCCCTCCCTTACAATTCTCTAGGTGCCTGTTCTCCAAAAGAAAGTTGAACATATAGTTACAGCTTTTGCTATTGTTGCTTTGGCTTTTAGAAAGTTAACTGAGACTTGGAGAGCTGAGTGCCTTGTACTACTTTATGACCCTTAAATTCCTGGTATTGCCTTTTTGTGCTGCCTATTCCAGACCGAAAAATTTTGAGTAGGATTTGCACCAGGGACCTTTAATGCATCATTTTACCCCTCTTTATTACACCATGGCAGCCAAGCATGTCAAGTGTTATAATAGTAGGGCTGGTAAAAAGGGGAGCTATAAAGTTGAAAGTAGTACTGTATTAGTAGCCATTGTGAAAGAGTTTTAGGAAGATGGAGTGAATGATTATTTGAAGTTATTAATCTTGTTCTGTGATATCTTGCTCACATAGCTTCTGGTACACTGAAATTATTAATTTTATGCAAGAAACAGGCTCTTTTCTTTTGCAATTTATTAGTGCTCATCCTTGTATTTTCTCATTTAGAAACGGCTTAACTTAAGGCAACATGAAAAGATTGCTGGCTGTGGAGAGAACTTTGTAGTGCACTGCATCGCGATTGTTCAGACTTCAAAGCAACCCTTAGAAAAACTGTAAATAAGGACTAAGGCATAAAAATATACCAGCACCTGGGAATACTCAGCACACTGCACACCAGAACAGAATCCAAGCCCTGGCAAAGAGCCAGCCACCGGGGATAAATCTGGAAGGGCTTAATACATGCTGAAGAACTGATCCACTTCGAAACAAACTAGGTGGGTGTACTTATCTCCTTGTCACATACTATAGCAATTTCGCTACTTTGAATATAAAATAGTTCTTGTCACTAGTCCATAGACCACAGCCTAACAGTCCGGGTGCACAGAGCTAAAACTCGGAGTTTACAGGCACTGCTCACACCCATCCAGAAAGGATTTTTTGTGTTCGTAATTTTTAATGGGCAGCTGAATAGGGATATTCAGACCTATTAATGCAGTTCAGAGCCATTTCAGAAAGATGATACCGTACTGGAAGTTGAGGGAGGTGAACACTAATAAGTCTGAGTCATAACATAGCATAACAAAAGTCCTGGATGAGTAATTTGTAGAAGTTGCCATAGTTATACAACAAAACATGAAGTTTCTGTTTGTACAAGGACAAATTAGCTGTTTCCTGCTCAATAGTGAGTTTTACAGGTTGACTTAAAGTGTTTTTTAGCCATTAAATCTTACGTAAAGAATTGGCAGGTGAGATGTTACTATTTAAAATTGAAACTACTGTCTCATGTCAGAAAACAGACCATATGTATATTTTAGAATCTGAAGCAAGGAAAAATCTGGAGATTTTCAGCGTCATAGTTGAGCAGTACAACTTTGAGATATAAAAGCTTTCCCAGTCAAAGGGATCTGTAGAAAGTAATTATTAAGTATAAAATGAAATGCTAGACTTCTCTTAGGCTTTCTCGATATCCTAGTTTCTCTTTTCCTCCAATATATATTTCTCTATTGTTACAGGTTTCACTGGGGAAAAGCCAGCTTCAAATTTATCCCTAAGCTAAAACCTATAAAATGTTTGACAAAATATTAGATATCATGAAACTGTGTTAAATATAAACTCTCTTGTTGCCGGTGTATATTCTCTATGGATTGCATGTGCAACTGCTGTTCAGATAAAATAAGAAGATAATATCCAAATATAAGTATTAACAAAATATATGTCTTTTAGATCTCAGAGCCTTTTGAAGAGCTGCACAGTCAATGCCTATGTAGACCTCTGCAGATTTTTCCTTGGAACTGTGATTTTTGGTGCTTAAACTGCTCTTGTCATCCCCTCTACTTTTCTTCTTTTTGTCCTTTCTTCCTCCATTTACACACACCCATTTCACTCTTTCAATTTTTGGGCTGTGTATGAAGTTATTGATAACTGTGCAAATATGATGTCCAATAAAATCCTTTTACTTCTGTAAACTGTGCTAGTTACAGAGACTGTTGGCTAATAAAAAAGCACCAGTGGTATTTGTATAGGATTGCTGTCTTACAAAATCTTTCACAAGAGAAGGATGTAGCTCGTTTATTGAAGACAAATCTCTTTGAATCACACTGATTTTTGCTTGTTAACCCTTTATGTCAGGAGAGCCGTTCAGTAAAAGTCAAGAGATGACCTTCCAATATGTGCTTCTGGCTAATAATTTCCTCTGTGGAATGGAGGCTTCCTTCTGGGTGATCAGCAGGTAGATTAACACCTGTTGAACAGCGCTTTAAAAATGGCATAGACCTGACAATTAATTCATGTATAGGATGTAACATTCAGCTCTTGAAAATCAGATGCTCTGCTTCAGTCTGTACATTTGGCATAAGAAAAGATTTAAAGGGGATCAGATCATATTGTAATGGTAAAATATGGTGATATGATTTTTTTTGTCTCTAATATACCATTTTGTGTACAGCATGTGAAGAGATTTTGTTTTTTCTAAACATGCTCCAGAATGCAACACTGTGGTTGCTTGTTAATTTTTGCTGCAAATACCTTAATCTGAATTTTTACAAGGGATGAAAATAATAGGGTTTTATAATTACTATTTACTGTATTTTGTAATATTCTAAATATCTCCCAATGTGTTATTTTTGGAGGATAACCACTGCCCAGCAGCATCACCTCAAAAGAAGACAAAAATACCAATATGAATGATGTTGATTATTCTAAATTTTTATTAGGCTACCAACAAAATATTTAGCACAAAAGGAAACTTTAGGAGGCTAAACACATGTTTTATGTTGTTTTCACTTAATAGTTTGAGTTTAAAAGAGGGAATATAAACTAAACAATTCTCAACTATTTTGCTCTGATATGTTTCAAATAATTTATTGCAAAGTTGACAATAGTTATGCTTTAATGAGGACTTCAAAATAAAATAATACTGAAAGATGTGTTTCTCAGTGCAGGATAAATGAAAGAGAAATCAAAATATTCACACACATACATTGCTTGTTTGATTTTGGTTTTTTTTTTTGTTTGTTTGTTTGTTTTTGTTTTGAGGCCCAAAATAATTGTTTTATTTTTGAAGTGATGGCATAAAAAAATTTAGTATTTGTACATTTCTTCTCATAAAGGAAATTCATGCTTTAATCCACGTTAGTAGACCTAAGAAGACAGAACACCCACCTAAGACATTTAACACTTTATCTCTTTATGTGTTAGATATATGATCATTAATAATGGTAAAAAACAAATTGGGCTCTTAATCAAAAATCAAGCAGAGAAAAGACAAGGACATGCCAGGCTGTCCCAGCCTGGCACCCTGTATTGCCTCAATATTAACTGCAGAAGACTGTCTCAGGTAGTACAAAGTATTTAACTTCATCTGACTTGGCTAAATTTCTCTGGGAGTAGTAAGAGAGCCAAAAATGTGCTGGTAAAGGCTATTAGGCATTTTTTTGAGAATACATCATTTCATATAAGCTATCAAAATATCTGCTCCTTGCTACCTTCTCCTGGATGAATAACCCAGACCGTAGATCCCATTGCCAATTTCCCCTCATAATACTGTATTTTTGCCATGCTTTATTACAAAGTTCTCACAGGTTGAGAACACAGTTACATGTGGCATCACTATTTTTTTCTAGTCACTTAATTGCATTAAAATAGCAAATACACTGAGGCACTTGGCATTAATGTCCTTTCTTGATTCTCAGAAAATAATATAAATGAGTTAACAGTTCCTTGCCAGCAGTAGAAAAATGATGCTTCTTCTGGAACCAACTATACTCCAAAGAGGGATTTTTGCTGTTCAACACATCTGTGTTGGCCCCAGTTAGTTTCCAAAAGGATGCACAATTTGGCAAAAAAAATCTTTTTTTTACTCAGTGAAACCTTCCCTCAGCTTGATAGGTGCAGGCAAATTCATAATATATTCCACTCTTGTGGTGGAATAACAGATGTGCAGTGGTCTCCTTCAGATGTGGAACAATCAGAGACATGAATGGGCTTACAGTTTCTGCCCACATAATTTGTACTGTAAAGACATTCCCGTATTGGCTTTCCCTTTAAAGGACATTAAGGGACTTTGGAACTATCCCCAGTTCATTCCCCAGACCTCTCAGGCTTTTGTCTTACCTTCAGACACACTCTTGCAATATCACATACTATACAGGTGGCATTATCGGTGTGGCAATGTAAAATTCCCACTCTTAAAATAAATCATCTTGACCAGTCCCAGCTCACTGATCACTCACCAGGAGAAAGTAAAGGGAAATTGCACTTCAAAAGAGTGCTAATATTTTAAAAGTGAAGAGTCACACTTACCCCCACAGGAGCAGTGCGGTGCCTTATGTTGGGATCTTTGACTCTACAGGCAGGCAAAAGTGGGGTGGGTTGTAAGTGGGGCAGAGATTTCATGGTGAACAATAAATTCACTGAGCAATGTAGTTTGGGGCATTATTTAGCTGTCCATGGACCTCAGTGGTTTTGAATGGATTCAGGCTGGCTTCAGATGTAGGCAAAAAGAGAGATGCAGCTGTGGGAGCCTTGGGTTCAATTCCTGACTCTGCCTGAGGGTATCTGAAATCGCAGCTCCCATGTCCCAGGAGAGCACCTTAGCTGCTAGTCAGGCTTAAAGAGTCATTCACATTCTCTTGCTCAATTAATATTTAAATACATTATGGCAAGTGCCACTGCTCCCACAGGAGGGATTTCAGGAGCTCCACACTCGAACACCTAATAGTGTGGTGGTTAGGCTGCTCTCCTGAGTGGCACAGGACCCTGTCCAAACTCACTCTGTCTGATTCAGGACAATGCTGGAACCAACACCTTTCTGAGGAAAGTTGTTCCAGCTTGCCTGGGGTGCCTAAATATTCATGGAGCAAAGGAAAGAAGGCTTTCTAGCATTGCAGAGGAGGTGCATTACAGAAGCGATTGCTGGGCTCCAGCCTCTTCCACAGAGCCACATACAAAATGGATCAGCCCCTGGGGGCTGGCTACCTTTGCTGGGGCAGGCTGGTCAGTACACTCTCCTGGCAGGTGAGAGTTCAGGATCATATGTTTAGGTTGGAAGGCAGGTCTTGCAAAATTTGGGTGAATTTCCTACCAGCTAGGCTATTAATTAAGGAACCTCCTCTCTGGAACAGTTGTGAATTTATCCTTTTCTTTGCTTTCATATATATCAGAAGTGTGCCAAAACTATTGGGTTTGGAACGGAGTGTTTTATATTGATTAAAATGAGATTGTGATGTTTTCCCTATTTGTTTTTTGTTTTTTGTTTGTTTGTTTTTGTTGTTGTTGTTTTTTTGTTGTTTTTTTGTTTTGTTTTGTTGTTTTTTTGGTTTTTTTTTTTTTAGCAGAACACTTTATTTTTTGTTTAGGACTTGGATAGTGCTAGTATATAAACCACCTGTTTGCATGCAGGCAGTATTTGAATGAGTCCAAGCCTCTCAAATAATTACTCCTCACACAGTGCTGATTTTTCGGCAGTATTCACCATAGGGATGAATTTATGCCTACATGGGAAACCAAACTGAATTGCAATGGAATGGAAGACTGTCGATAGAAGTAGGTATGGATGTTGTTGACAGGTGTGTTAATGAAGTGAAAGGCACTTCACCAGTTCCCTTTCTTCATTATTCTGTCTCATCCAAGAAATGACATTCCAGAAGCAGCAGAGATGTGGCACAGACAGAGAGGAAATGGATGATTCACCTCTTATTTCATTTTGTAGACAATTTTGTACTTCCAAATAGGGAGGCCAGACCCAAGGTTAGCAAGATATAATAAATTCTCTTAGCTGTGTATCAAAATCTTCAAAAAAGACTCCCTTTTTTCTGGTTTGTCATGCTGTGCAGCAATTTATCTGTAAATCCGGGCATCATTTATATGGTATAATTTATGTAATTTAATACACAAAATCTAATGAAAAGACAAATATTTCTGGTTTCTATAAACTGAAATCCAGAGATACAATTGTACTCTTGTTGTAAAATGTTCTGTGAGACCACAGTCAGAACAACATGCCCAGAGAAAGGCATTGGATTTGGGGCAGAATCACATACTTTATGAATTATATGTGTCCTACCTACATTGTTGCCTAGGTCATGGTATAGCATTGATTTTTAAACAGAACTTCCATTGAAATCAATGTGCTGCTGAGCTTTAAAAAAAATGGAGGGAATATAAGAAATGCTAAGTGCATGTCTTGCGCTGTATAACGTCCCTCATTTTCTGCTGTAAGACATATCCTTAAATCCTCTTTGTTTAAATTTAGAAGGCCATGAAGTATAGTTCTCATTTTCTCTCCTCAATTTTTAGTTCAGTCAGTGTAGTAGGAATAAATAGCTTTGTGCAGCATCTGAAAGTAGAATGCTTTTCATATTTTTCCGCCATTTACTGTACCTCTACACTTATTGCACATTCACAGTTGCATGACAGTTCCTACCAACATAATGAGACCCATGGTTGGACTGAGACATTATTAGAGATCTCTCTGAACTGGTCAGACAGCATATTATTATAAAATAATAAAAAAGTGTGCCATTTTTAACATGGTCAGTAAATAGAAGACAGTGCTCTCTGGATGCCTGCTGATGTGGAGGACCAGAAATATTTCAGTCCATTGTGATTTATAATCGTCAAATATGTATGAATAATACAGATAAGATGAACTCCCTAAGCAGTTCAAGTGCTTTCAAACACACGGATTCTCACCCGATGACCTTTAGTTTAAAGGTGAACTGCAAAGGATTTGCTAAAAAAATTAGACTTGTGCCTTCTTTTGCTTCATTCTAGTGTATCAAACAAGTGTAATGGCTTGTACTTCATATGGTTCTACTACCTCTTTTTTTTTCCCTATTAAAGAGATAAAAGGTATAATTTCAGGTCGACTTTAATTTTGTTGAGAACTCTTGGAGCTCATATAGGTGTTAATCAACCCAGAATTATAGGTGAGGTTTTTTTCAAAAAAGAATTGGAATAGTAATTGAAATTAAACATTGTTAAAATGAACAAACCCCAAAATTAATAAATACCATGAACAGACAAAAGTTGGTGAAATCTGGGCATTATTAACTATGAATTGTCTCTGAATAATCAGTTAAGAGATTACATTTGCTGTGCATTTGTACAAGGTCATGCACATGGACTAGACATCTGTCCTCATGCATTAGCACTCTGAAACTAAATAACAACACTAATAGTTAAATCTAGAAAAATTGGAAAAATATTTCAATATGAATAAGACTAATTTTTAAATATGGAAGACTGACCCAAAAGAAAAAAATATTCAACAGTTGCAAATAGCAAAAGCTCGAAAAAGAAGGGAAATATTTATGATTATTGCAGAGCTGACTACAAGGGGATCTAGGGGCTGCAAGGCATCTCCTCCTCATATCAAGAGGAGTGACGGTCTTAATTAATTGTAAATCAGTTTTGATTATTTGAATATAGCGGTGGTGTGATTATTTTTCTAGTCAAACAATAAGGAAATAGTAACTGTTTTCTCAAAACTGTTAAATCTTGATTTTTACTCATGGCTTTAGAATTGTAGCAAAAAATACGGCAATTTAGCCTGCCAAATACAGATGCTATTAAACAGCACCAAAAATCTGCCTTAAATTTAAAGACTTTTTATTTCTGCAGGGTATTAGTCTTGCTCTAAAGACTAGATTCACCCTTCCATGGCTTTCTGTAGTAGATCAGTAGTTAATAATAATTAGTGCTTTTTCTTAAAACATTTTAAATAGAGTTGACAATGATTTTTCTGATTCTTTGCTTGGAATTTTAGTCAGTTGTCTCCTAGGCATGAAAGTCAGACCTGTTAAATGCTGATATGGTATCATGGGATTCATGATCAGAATTTTTGCTGCAGTGCAGCTCCTCATCCAGAACTGACATTACGCCCCACTCAGCAGTGTCAGGATCAGCTGCACTATCATTATCTGTAGCAGCAACAGCAGTGTCTTCTGGACATAAAAGTTTCCCCATTTATTTCTATGGATGTTTTTGATTCCTGATGTTTGCATAATTGTTCGTTCTTGTGATCACTTCCCCAAGCATACAGGAAGTATTACTATTAAACAGGAAATATCTTTTTTGGTTATATTACAGAGCCTGGTGTTCAAAGTCTTTGAGTTCAGTTTTCCATTAGGCCTCAGATTGCTCAAGTGGCTTTCAACATGTCACTTAATTGCTTTATGTCCTATTTCTAATAAAACCCCATCAGAAATCAGTGTATTTCCCCATGAGGGAGTAGTGGTTATATGACGCATTCTGAACTGGGAATTGCTCAGACATTGTCTTATAGGGTGCATAATTTTTTAAGAACTCCTAAGTTATAAGGAATTACAGAGCTACAGTAATGACAGTGTCTGCATGTTGCTACAACGAAGTGTCTGCCTAATGGCAATTACATAATTTGTATGTGTTTTCTTTACGAGAAAGGTCTAGTGGTACCGTTCTCATCAGGCTAAATTATATCAGATCATTCTGGCATGGCTGCTTTCAAGATTTTTTTCTCTCTTGTTTTGCTCACTTTTTCAAAAACAGTGAGAAAATATCATTGTAGACAGATCTCATCACAGGAGGGATGCCAACTTTGTTTTGAAAGTGGTTCAATATGTTGAAATCCAAAAATGTTCAAATTTCAGCCCACTTGACCTCTTTGTGATCCACCAGCAGATGTTGACAGATGGCACATGTGGACATAACACTTCTTTCACAGAAATGTTTCTCTCTGCTTTGCCAGTCTTTGAGATAGGAAGTGTGGTCTGCTGTCTGTGTTTCATGTGTGGATTCCTTGAGAAGCTTATGTATTTCATATTTCATCACTCTTAGGTTTGTGGTGAGCATCTCACTGTGATAAATGCTGTTTCTCCATGCTGACCACCTGGTCCTGAAGGACATGTCCCCAGCTGTCTGTAACCCTCTTCTCAGTTGATAGAAAGAAATTTATGCTTTCCATGCAGTAGTCTTAATTTCCCCTACGTTTGTTATAGAGCATATGAAATGTCTGGATTTTATATGCAGCAGCCAGCATGTTGTGAACATTCCTTATGTTATTGGAAAAAAAAAAAAAAAAAAAGAGTTTCCCAGGCTGAGTTTGGGTGAAACATGCTATGAGAAAAGAACCAGAACTACGGACTGCATTCAATTCCACTGTCAAAATAGTGAATGCTGAGGAAAAGGCCACTGGTTTAGTTGCATCCTTGACATATCTCAGAGCAATCAGAAGGTCCTTGGCAGGACAACTTGGGTCTCTCTCCATGTTAATGGCAAATATTAAGGTAACCAGGGCAATGACTCTGTCCTGTGACGATGAAAGAAGTGACCATAGAAATCTGAGATAAAGATGAGGAGGAAATTTGTTTTCCGTCATTTTTGAATGCATCTTGTGTACCTAGTCCTTAGTACTTTTTTGGATGCATGCCACATGATTTGATGTTTTGTGGTTGTACAGCTGAGGTCTATGGATACATCTCCTCCAATATTTGATCTCAGTATTCTGGCTGGTATGTAAAAGAATGAAAATGTCAGATTTAATCATAAGATGGATTCTGTTTTCATCACTATGCAAGGTGTTATCTGCCTTGTTCAAAGTGAGTCCTGAAAAAATATATTGTAAGCAGAATTGTCTTTCCAAATGATCTTGTATTGCTGTTACTGCAAATGAGTTCCAGAATGGAATGAAAAGGTGTCTAGTGACACTTGGCAGGATGATCATTTACAATAGTGAGATCACTCACTTCTGTAGTACAGGCCATATTTTACATGGTAGTTTTCCCAGTAACTTCTTAGCTATACATAATTTTTTTATTTTTATTCCAGAACAGGATGGAAACTTTTCCTGCTTATTGACAGAATATACAGCATATGATAAAGACAGAAATATAGTTCATGCTGTAGAAAATGATATGTCATTTAAAAATGGGATAATCTAACCTTTGTCTAATGGTATATATTTATATTCATTTATGATGAAAATACAAAAAATTTTTCTTTGAGTTCTAAATATTTACATTGTGTATTCGTACTGTATATTTGTATTGAATGTAACCAGGCCACAGTTTTCTGTTTGTTGTTTTTTTCTTTGAGTTTAAATGAGCAAAACAGGACTTTTTTAGAGGATCTTTTGGGTCTTGTATACTCAGGGGGATTCATATTACATAATTTTACAATAAGCTGTGCTGGTGGTGTCTAATGATAAATTGCTGGTGCCCTCTCATAATAAGTAATGAGAAAAATTGACAAGAGTTAGTTATACTTTTAAAAGCTTTAGCTTCTTGGCAAATATTGTAATTATGAAAAGACTACCCTGAATATATATTGACTATTGTGATAGAAGTTTACAGATCACTATGGCAGACCTCTCCATTTACACACCCCATGGTTTCTTTCTACATCTAAATGCCCTTGAAGAGAAACACCAGTGGAGTAGTGGAGTAGTTGAGGAAGATTTTATGTGAAGACTCATTGTTTAATAATGCTTGATGGCAAATATAGATACAGAATGATCTACTGTTTGGAGTAGGGGAAAATAATTCTTTTGGGATTATGAACCTAAAGTTTGCTATTAAAACCAAGTCAAAATAGCCAAAATAGGATGAGTATGTTATTCATAATTTTAAGATTACATATCATTATACTAAGACATCAGGAAGAGAAATTTTTGACTCAGCAACAAGTTTAATATCCATTTTTCAATGTTTGTTTAAAAATATCTTCTTTCCTTTTTTTCTGCTTCATATTCAGAGATTTTAGTCATTACTTTAAGAAGATAATGGCTGTTCAAAGAAACCATCAATAATTGATTTTGTTCCTCATGTTAGATTTTTGATTAACCTCCCCCTGCACTCCCCAAACAACAGTGCAGGTTATCCTGCATTTTTTTACCTGTAAACAAATTTTAAATAAAAGTATGTTTGCTTCACTTAAATGTTCCATAGGGAAACCTCAAAAAAAAGTCATAGTTTCCTTTCACAGTAACTCTTAAAATACTTTTTTCTTTCAAGATTTTCATTTTATTACATGTCCCTTTGCCATTCTGAACATAATTAAAATGTATACTTAGAAGAATAACAAGATTCCTTACAATCGTAGCAAATATATTTGAAGAAATAAGATCTGTATTTTTTATTATGCATATTTTCCCTGGTTAACTGCTTGTTAATTTTTTCAGATGAAGGGTTGTTTCAACGAATTATTTTGTTTTGGCTGGAGACCAAAAGCTCAAAGAAGAGTATTCCGTAGATTCTCATAGAATCTGATTGGTTGTATATATAAACTATTTTTTTTTGTTTGTTTGGCTTTGAGAGTTTTGACTGCTCGGCACAATGACTTGTTGTTTTCTAGTTAGAAAATGTCTGGCTGTGACAAAGGACTTTTGGCTGGTGCATTGTTGTCAACTCCTCTCTGTTGGACATGTTGGCCATCTGAGGGCTCTAAAAAGTACTCAAATTTCCTGAAGCACTCCTTGACAGAGTTGGAAGGCTTTTTCAAACTATGTCGTTCCTTGGGTTCACAAATATTAGCTAGTTCTGTTTGGCCTTTTGTGTTTTAGTCTGGACATGGAGAGATTTTCTGGAGAAACCACCTGTGGCAATTAAATAATTAATTGATTGCCACAGGTCCACAATAGCTCTAAATTTCATTTAGTTTAAGAGTAATATCATAAAATTTATACAATTTCAAGAAGGTATTTTTTCCCTAATTTATAAACTGTCTCCTTAATCTTACTTCAAAAAACTTTAAAAACACCAAAAAAGGAGCTTTTCTTCAAAGATTTTTGTTCCATTTTTAAATTGTGGAAGGGAAGAAATCTGTGGTTAGTCATTACTTTCTTTTCTCTTGCTTTATAGGACAGCTCTTAGTCCTTTGGCTTTTTAAGCTGTGTTACACCAATCCACAAAATGTTTATGAAGAATATTTGAATTTCCTATCAGGATGGAAATGGAAAGCAAGTTTGAAAAGTCTTAAACCTAGTTACTTTCATCATCCATACACTTCTGTATGTGTTTCAGACATCTGCCTAATATGTTCCTGTGAATTGCTGGGTGTCATAATTCACATCATTGCCACAAAGGTACTCAGTTAAATGAAAAGGCATTACAGCGTCTTTGCATCTAATGTGGAGCTAGAATTCCCAGAAATTATAATGGTTCCTGTAAGATCTACTTGTCAAAGTGCTCAGTGTGTCTAGATCATATCAGTGATGAGGTTTCTTGTACTCATGGAGCTCTGAAGCTTGAGCAAAGGTTCTCTCTTGGAAAAACCCAGTAGGGTATCAAAACAGTACTTCACTGCCAGGATGGACACAGCTTTTCCAGAGAAAACTGGCGCAAGCAGAGCAGCATGGGAATATGCAAACCTGTGGAAGAGCACCCTGAAAACCCAAGGGAGCTCTGGTATTTATTTAGTATCGCTCCATGTAATTTCCCTCCTGCATGTCTGCACAAAATGAAGCTTGGGTAATTTTAAACAGCTTCTTCACTTTTGAGTTGGATCCTCTGATACAGTCACTTTGCTGGGCAGATCCTTGGGGTAATTATAGGGCTGTTATTTAACCCAGTAAAACAGAGAGGGAGGCTGGGTAAGGAACTACTTGAGCAGAGAAACTATGTCTGATTTAAAATAATCTAATAAAATTTCCTAGACTTTTCCTTGAAAAATAAATATTTGGGTGCTAAATTCCTTTGCTACTTATCAAATAAATAGAACACAGACATGAGAAAAGCTTGCTGCTGTCTGTTGGTGATGCCTTTAGTCCCCAGAACAAAACAGCTACACGTATTTTTTTACAAATGTGTATATATATATATACATATATATATATATATATATATATATAAATATAACGTACATATTCAGGCAAAACCACACATGTATTTCTATCCAAACACACACACACATGAACACATATTTAGAGTTGTTTGGCAGTATAATTAGCATCATAACTCTGAGGTTTGATTTCCTACTAATGTACAATGATACAATCAAACTTTTGAATAAATTATAGGCAAAATCTTTCTGTTGTCTAACATTTGACCTGGAGTTTCTGTAACCTGCTGTTTATTAAGACGTACGGTACAATTAGGAGCTCTAAACACTTACAAGGATCTGTTGCCTGGGGGAGTATGTACACAGCATCTCCATTAAGCAATTTAAGTATGGTTAGTGTCAGTTTTAGCTTCCATTTTTTTCACTTTCATTTCCTGTTCTAAGTATGTACCGTGTATCCCTCTGCGTATTATATGATAGTGGATAAAGAAAAATTGCCAGTAGAAGCATAGTTTATTTGAAACTGCATTTTGTCACCAGTGGTTTCCCTTCCCCGCTTGTATAACTGCATTCCTTCTGGCCATGGACAAAGGTCAGATGTTCAGAGTAATTTTATTAGATCTATCAACAGCCTTTGATACCTCACAAATGAGGGATTGCTGACCCGCCCGCTGCTGGCGCTTTGTGCTTCCTCTTGTGGATACTTCAGTTTAATGTGTTGCTTACTTCTTCTGTGTATTGTGGACTCAGATGTTAGGAAGGCTGGGTGTATAAAGCTCATTAAAGGCAAAATATTTTTATCTGGGCAGCATACTATTCCTGTGTACAGAAACTTGTCTCTGTTGTGTAAAATATGAGGAAATGCGAGTTATACCATGCAAAACTAATAGTAGAAGACTCCCTTTGAATTTTTTTTCTTTGATAACAGAATGTCTCTATTGAGCTCCTCTGAATGGAAAGCCAAATATAAGGGTCACTTCTGAAGCAGCTCATAGATGCTAAACTCTAATACCACTACTGAAATCTAGTTTTCTTATGGTGGCATTCAGTGTCATGGTTCGTCTTTTCCTGGTTTTCTTAAGAGGTTTTTGTAAAGGCTTTAGAGCAGCTGTTATCCCGCTTTTTAATTTTATCTGTAGGTCATTTTTCTTTTGCTGTGGTTTGCTAATCGAGCAGTTCTTAACTGTCAACTGTTAGAGAAATTTCTTTGCATTATGGCCCAATTGTGCAACAATGATTTCTCTCCATCTGCTATATTTCTCATTTCTAATTAAATCTGAGCACAGGCTCAAATACATCCTGAAATGCCTCATATTGAACACAATTCATGTTAAGAGTAGGATATTAAATTAGTGTTGACAGATCTGAAGGAGCCACAACTACAAAGGCAAGACATTGATTGTGTTTTAAGTAAACCAACGTAATCTGCAGCCCATATCCTGTCTCAACCACCTTAACGCAAGATTTCCTCCTCTGTGTTGCTTAGCACAATTGTTCTTCACAAGACATTTTATAGTTCCAGTTTTGGACCCTTCCTTGTGCATAATAAGATCATATTATGGTCTGTAAGGTCTAGGAGGCTTTTACTGGCAGATTCTCATGTGTTTGTGTATTTGATCCTATAATGAAACTGTCTTTTCCAAAGCTTTTGGTATTTGGTAAATCTTGGATATCCTAGAATTATTTCAGATGTTACACAGTTACTGTAGGGCAGACATGGTTCCCTTCCAGCCGACATGCATGCATTTATTTTATGTGAAAAACAAGACTTGAACAGGGGACAGATGGAAAGGAAGGTAAGTTCATCTGCTGGCATCTCAGTGCAAGATGTCATTAGCACAAAACTTGGATGAATGCACATACTTAGGAGCACCTCTGAGCCCTGTGACACAGGAACAAGTACCAGGGTCCTTAAAGGTTCCTTACACATGTATAAAGCATAAAAAACATGCTCTGAACCTATCTATACGTACATATAAGTGTGACAGTGGTCACAGGGGTTCTTGGATGAGGGAAGAGACGAGAATGTTGACTCCATGTTTCAGAAGGCTTGATTTATTATCTTATGATATATATATATATATTACATTATAACTATACTAAAGAATAGAAGGAAAAGCTTCATCTCAGAAGGCTAGCTAAGCTAAGAATAGAATGGAATGAATAACAAAGGTCTGTGTCTCGGACAGAGTGTCCAAGCTAACTGGGCTGTGGTTGGCCATTAATTGTAAACATCGAAGATGGGCCAATCACAGATGCACCTGTTGCATCCCACAGCAGCAGATAACCATTGTTTACATTTTGTTGCTGAAACTTCTCAGCTTCTCAGCAAGAAAAAATCCTAAGAAAAGATTTTCACAAAAAGATGTCTATGACATATAAGCACCTAGTACAGCCTAAATACACTGTCTATTTGTAAAACATTTAAGCCCTCAGTAAATATGAGATGTATTTAAAACAAGAAATGTTAATATTGAAAGTGCCAATGAGGGCATTTTATTAGGTACCAAAAATGTAAATAGTCAGGAATGAGTTAATAGTTAATGATCTGTCCTGCTAGGGTTTTAACCTTGAGGTTATGGAACAACAGCAGAGACTGGAAAGTGTTAGGCACATTGGCTCCCTTGGATCTGTATACTAAAGAAATGGAAAAACAATACTAGGGGAAAAAACGTTTTTTTCTTTTAAATTCATTTCAAGGCACTTAAATGAATAAGAAACTCTGGAGGCCCTATAATAGTAAAATCATTGGTCTGCTAAAATTGGCAACTACATCTCAGCATCTGCTGACTGAGCTGACACACCCAAGCCATTCAATTATCTCACAACAGCCACACACCCTGTTGTGTTTTGCTTTGCATTTAATGCAGTCACTTGGTGACATTTAAATGCAAGCTAATTATAAACACGTTTCATACGCAACTGTTCCAAAATCTAATTCCTATGCATATTCATGTGGAATTTGGTTTACATACAGTCATCACTGGAGTCATTGTGATTAAAAACTATGGTACAGTTATTACACTGATTAGCCTCCATTAGACTCACATCCATTATACAGTAGTTCTTGATCCATCATAAATATTTTTTCTTCTACATTTTATTTATTTTTCACCATGTTATTTGATAAAACTTAGACAAAAAATAGATTTGTGAACTTTTTGGAATAGGAATTTGTTTAATTTATGTTCTTTATAAACAATATATGTTTTAACTGTTGCTTCTTTCTGGTTTTCAATTTGATAAAAATGTCAGCTCTTAAAGTTTGAAAAAGTAGAGCACTGTGGCTTTTGTCTAAGCTAGAGAATATCACACTTTCAAATTGTTTTCCTTTTAAGCTAAATTGCTGCATATTGAATGAAAAACATTTTTTTTTTTGGAACAGAATGCTTTGCAATTGATGCCAAAAAATAAATCAGCCAAATTATTATCTTTTGCTTAAAACTTCTATAAATCAAGAGGCCCAGATGCATAGTTTAATAACACTATGCTGCAACTTTAACAAGGACTACGTTTGTCTTTAAGTCCACATGATAGTGAAAGCTTAATATGAAAAACTTTTGTCTAGCACAAGTGATTTGAAGATGTTTTGCTCCATGCATGTGAACTCAGCAGGTGATTCTTGCCTATCTTTGATGTCAAACAGCACAAAACTTCAGTGAGTAGTAGCTTCAGAAATGCAATAGACATAGCTGAGTCTTCATATGAAGCTCATGCTTGAACTACATCAGAAGAACTGACATCTATTATGGTGAGCAAAGACAAGTGTTTGAAAAGAGATTCAAACAGAAGTGTCAGAATTTACAGTGCATAGTTTTATATAAGTTGATTTTAACCAAGCATATCTCTATGAACTCTGCAGGATAGAAAAGAAATTTCAAAAGGCAGAGAAATTGTTGTCATCTAAGGGCATGGAATGTTTTAATAGCTTAAGGAAGAACATTTCTGAAAGGTTATATGGTGATCCATTTACTTTGACTGAGTAATAAGGCTCATCATTGTCACGGTGAGGTTTTTAACCCTTAGAACAATGAAAATGTTTCAAATGTATTGCCAGAATTAAAAAGCTGAGAGTAATTGGCTCTTTCAGAGATTTTTAGTCATTTCAAATACACATTTCCCATTAAGATATATGAATAAATAAAATGCACTTTTTCAGTCACCGTATGTCTGACCTGGAGTCTCTTGCTTCAGTCTAGACTAAGACATACCTTAGGATAAGGACTCGCACTTACATATTATCACTTTTAAGGGAAAAGAATTTAGACAAGAGTTCCATTAAAGACCCTTACTTTAGTTTATTGTCTTTCTTCCATTTATTAATTTTCTTTCCTTGTCCTGAATATATACATCTCCACATGCGTTACATGGCACTGGAAAAAAACTCTTTGTAGAAGTGTAGTTTGTTTGAAACTGTGTCCTACAGGATTACTTACAGTCGTTCTCTAAAACTATCCCCAAGGAGTGCCATGTCACAAAACAATCTAATTGCTCCTTTGGAAATGTCTCTTCTTTTGTTAAAAACAGGAGGGGAAAAAAGGATGATGATGATAATAATAATAATAAATAAATAATAATAATAATAATAATAATAATAATAATAATAATAATAATAATAATAATAATAATAATACGCAGTTCTCCAAGGCAGAACTCCTTGGCTGAAGCACACAAAGCAACAAAGTAATGAATTTTCTAACTGGTAATCAATAATATGTAGGAATGGGATTTTTCTTTAGGTTTTCTAATTTGCAAGCAAAACATATGAGGAGATAGTTGCTTAATTACTATGAATTAATGTTTATTGACTGATTTTTTTATTAATTTCTCTACTTTCTATAGGCATATAAAATCTCAAGCTTTTAAGGAAAAAAATTTAAAAGACCAATTGAATTGAGCTTTTTCTTCACTTTGGACTAGAAGTATTTTGAGGCTAATTTGTTTAAGGCTCTGAATTGTGCTGCTGTACTGTATTCAGATGCCCCTTCAGTCCATGAATGAGCTAATAACTTAATTATAATATAAGTAAGTTATTCCACACTACATTTACTTGGAAAGTCATTTGAAGGCGTCTCACCCTCTATTGAGAGATACTTGAGCTTCCTGCCTGGCAAGCACAATTTAAGATATAAAGTTTTCTAAGTCTTAATTTTACAACATGTATTTTTCTTGTTGTCTTTTCTTTTAGCTTAATGTACCATAAGGTACACTAAAGAGTTGTGAAACTCTACTGTAACTGTTAGACCTTTTTCGTCTAGCAGATAAAATTACGTAGTAATTAAAAATACTTTGTTTTAGAATAAACCATTAAATACAAATATGGATCAAAAGACAAATTTCTACTGAGGAATAACATTTTCTTATGTTGCTAGATAATCCTCACAATGTTCGATTAACATATTGAAGTCTGTGTAAAGTGCAGCAAGGAGTTTTGAAATGTTTTGGGCTTGTTTGAAGATGTGGTGGGGTTTTTTGCAAGATTTCTCCTAGTTATAACTAGTATGGATGTAAGACAGGAAAGTGTACAGCATCTTTAAAACATGGAAAGATTTTTAGAAAGTGAGCCTGACCCCGGAATAGTCTGATTGGTAGGGTCCCAAGATAAAGCCCATCACAGAATTTCCTCCCTTTCCCTCTCAGGAAAATACAAGCAAAAAAACCTTTCAATGACTTAATAGGGAAATTTTGCAAAATAGCACCAAGAAAGGAAAAAAATTATACAGGTGTCATATACAGCTCCAATGCTATGTACAGTCTTAGTTCTGGCTTAAGGGATTCAGGATTGAGGAGTAAGAAATTGTTTCTAAGCTTAGGTAGTAATAAGAGTGTGTCTATGACAAGATTTTCTGGTTTTGTTCCTTAATTGAAAAGCAAAGAGAGGAAAGTGTTGTCACACTTGCTTTATCTTTGTGCTAAAACATCACAATTTCTTTTTGGCAAATGCCCTCTTCCAAAGAAAAGTAAGGCCGGTTGATTTAAGTTATAAAATGTTAAATTGTTGGCTGGAAATTCTGTTATGGGATTAACTTCACAAAATACTGGAAGAAGATAATGACCTTTCTGGATAGCCTCAGACTGGATCCAGGAACACATGAGATCTCTCCCGTCCTTATTCCCAGGCTGGAAGACATTTTCTGTATCCTTGTGAGGGTTCCTGACCACCAGCCTGGAAGATATCTTTGGAAAGGCTAGCCTTCTACTTTCTTTGACAAATATTTCATGTTATATGGAAGAGTGAAGAGACTAATTTACCTCATGTACACACATTTTTAATAGAGTGCTTAGAGAAAGAGGGACTGCTCTAGCATTGTTTTAGTGCCCTTTCCTTTGCCCTTGTGCATCTGAAATAGACTGAATGTAATGTATCTATTTAACATTTTTCCTTTATAAACCAGAACAGCATAGTAAAAAAAAAAAATTAGTGCGGTGTATTAGTTGATAGCCTTACTGACTCCATTAATGAGAGACACTTTATTATTTGGGAACTTTCTAGGCTACCAAAAATTCAATAGATGATGGATAATCACCAAGCCTCTCCTTATGGGTATAATGTCTATTCTTTCCACAAATGGTCTCTTACCTGGAAACCTTGCCATAAAAGTCCCCAGGAAAAAAGTTTTCCCTCTTGGTCTTGAAATACTGGTCTACTGGTTTTCTGAAGTTTTCTGGAATTATGAGGGTATTATCTGACCTACTCATTGATGTCTTGGAGATCCCTGGATGACCAAATACCTTTCAAGGGGACACAGTACTTCACTTTAGGAGGTACATAACTAGACAGTACATCATTAACTGAATCCAGGTCAGTGTCCTGGATTCAGGTGAACAAAGATATTCAAAAACTTCCTATTACAGGAATGTCATGACTAAAAGCTACGTATCTTAAAATGAAGTATTCACATTTCACTATTAGGCCTTTTACTTTTTAGTAGACCCCATCTTCAAGTTTTATTAAAAATGGTAACATGCTTTAAATGTCTCTTAGTGTATGTCTAATTATAACGGATGGCCTATAAAAATCCTTCCAACAGGCACATGAATAGCAAAACAATTATACTCAGTAACATTACAATGAATACTAAGTGAATTAATAACAAAGTGAATCTTAGAAACAGAATTGCAAACAAGAATGTTCATCTTAATCTACACGGGGCCAAAAAGTTAAAAATTTCTGGAGCAATTTTTTATAAAATCAATGGACAATTTTGCTTTAAAATGATCATAAAAGCTGGGTCATGATACTTTCAATTGCTTATGCGAACACCTTAAACTGGAAACCATGAAAACTTTTGTTTTCAGAGGAAAGGAAGTTAAAAGATCAGGACATGGGGATGACTGCAGGAGATAATTATATTTTCTCTACCTGCATGTCCAACAACAGTTCTCTTGAAGATTGTATCTTGAGCAGAGAGACATTTAAAACATGTGATGAAAAAACATATTACATGAAACATTAAATTAACTTAGCAATAAATAAAAGAGATATTACTGACAAAACTTTGAAATGTAAAAATGGAAATGAATTTATGAATAAACAAAGGAAATTAGTGGGGGTTATTTCTGGTTGTTGGGGGTGCACAGTTGTTGTTTGGTTTTTATTTATAAAGTTCAGTACTCTAACTTTAGAGGTCCTTGACATGGATATCTGCAAAACCAAGAGTAATTTATATAGTTGATATTCCCTATGTAATCAGTGTAGAGAAATACTAGTTTTAGAGTATGACTAATCTTCTCTTAAGATAGGTAAGAGATATAAATCAAATGAATCATTCTCTAGACTATCTATTTCTCTCTATGAGCATACAGGGACTTCAGTTGCTCAAGTGGAGAATTCTAACAGTAAATGAGATGAATCCCACTCTCTATGAAACAAAATTTGCATGAGTAATAGAAAAATTTCTAGGAGAGCAGTGAGCCTTTCTGGACCTTGGCTGAGGATTGAATGGCAAGACCATGGGAAAGGAGCCTGATTGCAGAGGTAAGACTTGTCTTATGAGGGTAGGTCCTTCTGGAGAGAATTTTTGTGAGCCTTCTGAGGTAAGAGGCACTTGATTCTTGTCTTTCCTGAAACAAAACAATTTGAGCCAACCATACGTGAAATGTAGTGGGAGAAGAGTTGCAATTTTAGTCTACATATTTCAGCCTGTTTTGGTGTGTTTTCTGCTAGACATCAACTGTCTAAACACAGTTGAATTATTTGCATAGAAATACCTACTGAAATTTTAGGATATTATTATTATGATTATTATGTCATTATTCAGTCCAAAACACTAAGATGGGAATCTCTCTTTTAAGAATAACCATCTAAAATTTAGGCATCTAGTCTCCTAGACTTAAATGTCAGCAGACATATCATAAGATAGATATTTAGATAGGTGTAATGACTTGCTTTCCTAATGTGCCCATCTCTCACCCGACAAAAATTCTGTAGGAGTTTCATATCAAAATCTAGTACAGTATCAGATGAATAATTTCTAGTTGCAATTAAATGAGGGGAATATATGTTTCAAGGAACTTGATGAAAGCCAAAGTTGCAAAGGAAATTTTTTATTGGTACTTATTGTAGTCTTCAGAACCTTCTCCCCCTGATTCTCAATGCTTGCATAAATTTGGGATGATTGTTGATTGTTGACATCCCAAGAAGTTGATTTTGGGATGTGATATGAAGGACTCCATTAATCTTGTATTTACTGATTTTTTTCATTATTAACAATTTTTAGTGATTAATACTAACATTATTGTTAACTATGTCTTTATTTTTTAATATTGAGAACAAAAATTAATAATAACTAAGACCATCTTATTAATGACTTATTAAAAATAAGTAAGACCATCATTATTGGCAGTTTTAAAGCAAATGTAGGTATTTAAGACATTGGTCCTTTTTTAAAGGATCTGTAAATATTACGAATTATCAAATATGTATTCAATAAAAGAAATCACTTTTTCTGAAGAAACACTGCTAACCTAAGCAATGAGGCGAACAACAGATTAAAAAATGTGCTTGGTTTTTCTTTATGCACCTTATTGGATTTTGTCTATGGCTTTGCAGTAATTGGGGGGGGGGGTTGATTAATTATGAAATGAGAATATGTATTTAGATATACTAAATATAACAGAAATAAAACCAGAAGCTGATTGGCATGCACTAATGCCAATTTTCAGACTTAAATGCACAATTTCAGTTTTTCTTAGTATTGAAGTAACTGTGTATTTTTATGAATAACATTTATCAGTGAAAGACAGTGCTTGTTTCAGTAATGACTGTTAACATTCATCCAAACCCAATATGCTTTCTTTTCAGTAGTTACACAGCATTGTATCAGAATTTTAAAATTTTCTTTTAACATAGTAGAAGTTATTCCACAGATTAAAATTCTCTATATCAAATGTTTGGCCAAGGACAATTTTTACCAGTACGTTTTAAGCAATTGGAAACTGAAGTTTACAATGGAAGTTTCACTACTGACTTAGTGACAGAAACATGAAGAAGCTATTATAATTTAACATGTAGAAGAACCTCTATATATCTGTGGCAAATACAGACTTTTCTGCCTCAAGGGTTTGGCATTTTTAGATAAAAAAGAATCAATGTCATTATACACAGTCTCTCTAGAGCATCATAATTATTCTGCATGCATACAATATTTATTTAAAACTTAAAATTAAACTTCAAGAGGTGGTCATTTGAAAGCTGGCAGTCAGTGAACAGATTCTGTCTTCATAAAAAAGAGAATATTTCTTCTAAAAGTTAAGAAGTAGATCAAAACGGTCTTTCCAGTAACTGACACTTTAGTCATACAGATGCTTTTTATGTGTCAGATTTATTAATAAAGAAGGTCCATGGGAATGAACAGAAGAAAATCTTGAGGATGTGACTGTCAGTTTTTGATATGTCAGGTATAATTTTGTAACTGTGATTTTTGGATAGCAGTACACACACAGCATTGTACTGATGTTTGTGTACTTCTTTGTACTATTTCATTTGTGATGACTGAGAAAGAAGATGAGGCGGAGATGTTTTGATACAGGATTGAAACTTGAAACTGCAGTCCTTCAATTTGAACAGCATTCCTTTTTCATCTTTCTTTTCATGTTACCTTTTTAACTTTTGCTACTGATGTAAAGAAAAAAAGAAAATTTGAAAAGATGCCAGGTGTTGGTTCTTATCTAGGTGAAAGATCACAGAAATTGAGAAAAAAGTAGTTTTATTTTGTCATCATAACAGTATTATGAGACAGATGAAATAGTTGTCAACAACAAGTGTTTGTCCTCCAAAAGCCAACACAGAATAATTTAAACTGTGATATCCCTTCCTACTGCTCACAGAAAATATGCACACTATTACAATTAGCTGAAAGTGTAGTATGTTGGTGCTGCTATTCTGCAAATAATAGCATCTTCTTTGGCTACTCTTTGTGTATGTTGGAGGTATTTTTAACTTACCAATGTGCATACGGTAAAGAACTGCAAAAGAATATCACAGTGCACCACTGGAAGAAAAGGAATGGTCTTTTCCCCTTTTTTTATGTTATTCATCTTATAGAGCACATTATATTAGAAGAAGGAAGAATAAATTTCTGTCAGTTGGAAGATTGATTTCAATTGATTGGAAAAGTGCTTGCAAACAATCCTTTCATTGGTGGATTTATTAATACACATCGAGGATGCTGTTTCAGTGTTGAACAGCAGTACTCAGGATTCTGAAGTCAGGCATCTGCTTAAGGGTTTTATTGTTTCAACTCATAAACAGAAGCAAGGGCTAGCACTGCAGGAATTCTAGTGACCTGAAACCTGCTCCTTCATCTGTAAGCAAGAACAGCATGAGAACAAGAAAAGTTCCTCTCATTACCCAATAGGTTACTATAATTAATGTTTGAATGCAGTGAAACTGTTCACCGTTGTGCATCAAAACTGCTACTTCTGTTCATATTCCTTATGATTTAATTCTTAATTTTCTCATGCACCTTGTACAGAAGTTATCCCTTGTTTAGCTTATGAGAATTTCTTTTCAGAAAAAAATGATAAATGCATTTCAGAGATGATATTTTTCCCAATTTTGTAGTTCTTAAGACTCTTCCTGCTTAACCCTTAAACTGTTCACGGTTCTCCATGTGGTGCTGCTTCAAACACATCTACTTTTGTAAACATCAGTCAGAGCTCAGCTGCCCTGTATACTTAAGAAAAGTCAAAGTTCATTCGTTCATTTTTTCCTTCCTTCCTTTTTTTGTGAGATACAGCAGTCTATTAATTCACTTCAGTCTTCTAACATTCAAGGTATCTGTTCCTTTTATCTGGCTCTACAGCCAAACAAAGATAAACACAGAGGGTGTCTTGGAAATTTCTTAAAATTGCACCAGGCTACTGTCATGCCTCCTCAGAATCATCTGTTTTTAAAGGACTTGAATGCAAAAAATACTGAGAATTAAGCTTGGATACAGACAATTTTTTTCTGTACAAAACCTGAGGTGATACAGTCTGATCATTCAAAGTGACTATGAGGAGCATCATGAGCTCCCCATACAGTCTTACAGAACTGATACAATGGATATTAAATGATGGGATTGAGCAGCACTTAAAAGTTTGCTGCACTTATAATCATTTAAAAAGAAGCCACTCGGCCTTTGCATATGTGCAGGCTTTCCCCAGGCTCAATTCTTCAATCCTTCAATTCCTCCCTCTCGACCTATGGGTAGAGCTTGCCATTCACCAGGGAAATCTTCTGAGCCAGCTGCTCTTTTCCATGACTCCCTGAAGAATGCATGGCCAATCAAAGCTGCTCTGCACTCCACACTCTTCTTCTGACGAAAGCTCTTATTCATCCTTGAATGCCTGCTTCTCATTTTTAGGAATCCAAATGCCTTTTCCACTTTAGCCCTGACTCAATTTCAAGATTATTTAGTCTTGGCAGTGGTGTAGATGACTGAGTAAGGATGTGCCCAATTTGTGTTGTCACACACAAAAGAAGTTTCTTTTGGCTCTGTGGAAAGCAAAGTCCCATCAGTTTTGGCTCTCTACTTGCTCCCCCTTCCTTCAGCTACTTAAAAATTTCCTGGCTATCCATTCCATCTTGACTTCAGCTCCCTAGGCTGCCAGGGAGGGGAGGCTTTAGGCGATACTTATCGTTTTACTTGGTGTGGGGATTCAATTAAAGGTGGGTACCTGAGGCTGCAGTTTCTCCCAGCAGATCAGTAACTCACTGACAGTGAGTAGTACCTCGCCTGCTCTTTAGATGTATAAAGGGTGATTACAGGGACTGCACAATACACCCCCCAACAGCACCTGTTTGCATGAAGGAATGTTTAGAGGGTAAGAAGATAATAAAGCTGAAGGAGAAGGAAAATCTTCATGGATCCAGCTGGGTCTTAGGTCATGGAAAGTGGTCACCTGAAGTTTACCTTTCTGAACATTTCCTATACAAATAAACATAATTGAAAATGAGAAAATCAAAGCAAACTCTGAGCTAATAAACGACAAAGATATCTTGAAATGATTTTCAAACTCTTTGGGTGTTTTAGGAAACATGAATTTCTTACCTGGGAGGTAGTCTGACCTAATCCTTGAATAAAATCAGAACGCTTGCTCTAATTGCACCATCGTCTTTGGAATATCTGTGTCTGTGTGTCAGGGGAGTGTGTGTGTGTGTAACTGCAATCTTCCTGGCTTTGCCTTGCTGACATCCCTGCCAGTCAGCAGCTGCACGTACCAGCCAGCCCTCTTTTGTGCCAATCTGGTGGTGAGTGGTGCAGAAACATTTTAATTAATGTTGAACTTCTTAAAGTTGAAGTGAAAACAATTACAGCTCAATTTTACTTTGCCTCCCTACTTTTATCACTTATTCTCTTTCTCCTCCCTCTCCATTAGAGAGCTTCATTTCACAGACTATGAATTATAATCTAATTATTATATTTTAAAAAGGCAGACAAGGCATTGTTTCTTCACCTTTCAGTTAAAAAGCTCTGAAATAACAAAGGAAAAGCTCCTTCCTTCTTGAGTGCCAGGAGCATAGAGTCATTCCCATCACAGACATCTCATTCTTCCCCATCTGTGACTTTTTTTTTCTTTCTTTTTTGTACAGAAGGGATCACATCTTTCCCTTAACAACTGTTTGCACACCAGACTCAGAGAAAGTTCACAGTACACATCACATGTACATTGGATATGTAAGTGAAGTGATCTGTAGCGCAGCTAATTAGACCTAAATTCTTGATTTACTATTTATAAAACAAAATTGATTATTACTTCATCAACAACATTTAAAGCATCATTAAGAGAGGTCTGCTCCAGCAGCCTCAGGTTAAATTTTTTAACAAGCACTTTAGTTGCTAATCTGTGTTATTGCCAACATATGTAAACTTCCTAATGCTAATTGCATTCAGCTGTGAATCAAACAATGTCTAATTCTCTTCAGGATTAATTATGCACATGTGCTGCCTGCATTCCTAAACATGGTTCTCATAAATAATAAGAGATATATCTAGGCAGATGGGATTTTTCCAACTAAATGATCTGTTTATCATGAATAAAACAATTGACGTATACTAGACTTCTAATGCAAAGTCACCACAACATTCCCGTGTTTTTTAATCATAAATAATTGCTGCGACAGTTGTTTGTGTGAACGTGTTTTTGTACAGCCAAGCACTAAGAAGCATGTCCTTCAGTAAGCACTCTTACCTTTGTGAGCACCTTTCTTTCTTCTTTCTTTTTCATCTTTTGATTTGAAGGTGCATAACAGAATGGTTTATATCATGTGTTTGATGAATGAACTAAAAGTCTCCACTAAATGCACAAGTTCTGTACGCCCCAGGGAAATCTGGTTTAAGTACAGCTCAGGAAAAATTGCTAAATTATCATGTATTCTGCTTGTTTCAGGAAGAAGCAATGAGTTTCTGGCATTCAGACCCAACCTTGGCAGTATCTCTCTTTGGAGTTTCTTTCCTATTAGTCTAAAATGACTGATAATTAAATGAATTTGTAAAATTAACTTGAAAAATAGCTTCCAATGCTCAGTACAGGACAAGTAGAAATAACAACTTTAAAATTATGCTTGACAGCAACAGAAGAAATTTTCCTCTAAAAAGGGTAGACAAAATTTTCTATCATTTCATTTAATGAAGATATCTTTTTAAATAGAATTTAAAATCTAGCTGCAGCAAGCAACTCTGCAGTGTGTCTCTTCTCATATGACACAGGTGTCTTGGTTTCCACTGAAAAGGACTTACAAGCAAATGCATCAGAATAGCAAGAATTTGATACTAGTAGACGCTTATAAAGTTATACTGTTCAACTATATATTATTGAACCCATTATTTTTTGTCTTACTGTGGAATGTTTTAATTAGCCCTTATGGTTTAGGCTGATTTGAGTTTTATATTGAGTCAGTTTATTTTATTTCTTTTTTTCTCCTAAAACAAAAGTTGAAATACCATGGTATTAAAAAAAGGTAATAGACTAATAACTTGAGTGTCTGAAGTCTTTCAGTTTCACAATAGGTGTGACACACTTAACCCCTGGCAATATGCTCTTAAACTTCTTTTTCTGGTGCCAGTTGTTGATGTGAGGAAGTGGTTGAGCACCTGTGCCTCATTTAGCTCATCATTTCTCAGTTGAGTCTAGTAAGAGAGGTTATCAATTGGTATAATGGTTTTTATAATAAGAACACCTGTCCTCTAGTCACTATAGCTAGATCATCAGCTAATTTCATAAGGCCATCAAAAACTCAGTTGGTTATCAGTGATGACCTTTGCTGAATTTCAGCTGGTGACATTGAGATGAAAAGCTATGCTTTCTATTACTAGCTGGTGAGTCAGCCTGCCCTTGGCTCAGTTTGGGCAAGATAAAACTTGATGAAGCTATGGTTTATCTGTGTTAAAGTGAGATTCTAAGATGACAAAATGCTTGATAATCTGGAAAGCACATTTTAAATAGCTTGAACAGCTTTATTACAAAAGGAGACATTTTCTGGTCTTTGAAATCAGATAATTCATTATAATCACATGTAGCTGAAAGAATAAAAGCAACTGAAGAGCTGAGAGAACTGAAGCATCCAACTGTTTCCCAGAAGTGGAGATTGCAGAAAATGTTTCACAGCATAAGGTGCTGTTCCAGAGTGTGAGAGACAAGAGCATGTGGGCAGAAAGCTATCATTGGGTGAGAGTACAATTTTCAGGGCAGTTATTTCTTATTTATTTGTATTTTTATACAAAGCCTAGGAGCTGTGCTCATTTAGCTTATTTGAAAACAGCTTAGATGCTCATTTACAAAAGGAAAATGCCTTTCAAGGGTTGAAAGAAGTCCCAAGCTTGTGCTTAAATGGGGTTTGAACTTTCAAGTAAAGGTGAATTTTGCTTGCATTTCTGAATTTTAAAAATTAACTAAATTACTTTGCCATTAAAGGAACCAGATGGCACATCTGAAGGTCTTGGACCCCTGTAGATATTTGAGTTGTTGGACCTCCTTACCACTGGACTGCTTCTCAGCCTGGAGTTCCTTTACAGGCAGACTGGCTACAGTCTCTTTTATTTTGGATATGGAAATTTGGCTCCAGACAGCATGAGTGACATCTTTTTACTGAGCAAAGGTGATGTACAGAGAAGAGATAAAGTGTTGTGTGGGGGAAAGTACTACCTTGGTTTTCCATCAATAGGAAGACCTACCTACCTTTTCCTACTCAACTCCATCATAAAAGCCTAAATTAAAATTAACTGTTAGCAAAATAATGTAGTCCCTGACAAAAAAAAAAAGCCAACCAACCAACCAAAACAAAACAACCCCCCCCCAAAACAAACAAAAACCCACGCTACTGGCATTTTTGCTAGTTTTACTCACCTGTAAAATGAAATAATTTAATTGAAATTGTTCATCTATATGCGGAAGTGTGATTGTTTCTGGGTTTAAAACAAGGATTGTCGACATCATGTAGTCATTTTGGAAAATATAAACTGGACTTCTTTGGGATGTAACTAAACTGGATTATATTCTCCAAAAGCAGACGGAAAGTTACTGCAGACACGTGCTGAACCTTTACACAAGGACTGGTCTAAATTAACTTCTTATTGAAATATTTGCCGTGTGGATGTGAGGCCTTCTACATCAACTGTTTTGTTTTGCAGACCTACTGCAAGGCTGCACTGCTAATCCATACACAACCCTGAAGGCCATCGAGTACACCATTCAGAAAACGCTGAACTTCTTTGAAAGTCTTTATGCAAGGGGGAGAAAAGCAGTTCACAGACTGGGATTCAACCCAGCATGGCTAAATGTAGGTATCTTAAAGATAATTCAACAAGTCCTTTTGAAAATAGGACTTGCAGCATCATGGGCAAAATAGACCATGGCACATTTTTATTTGTCTGAAAGAAGCTCTAGAGGATAATTTCATTGTTAATTTAGCACAGAAATATAAAATGGTCACATGACTACAAATGAAAAATGAAGGTACCTTAAAAAAATTAGGAAGCCATTCTCTTAGACTGTGTTTGTGCATGTAAACAAAACAGGACAAGGGAGAGAGTTCATGCTCTGCATGGGTGGTCTTGGTCTTGGTCAAACACTGTTTGACCCCATGGGTTTTTAGGCTATGCTCATTGGAGCTGCCTGATGAGGCTTGGCCACACCCCTCGGCAGTGTCAGTGAAAAGGTGCCAGGATGGGCCCTCTCCATTTTCCATAGTCCTCCATTTCTGCTGCAACTGGCTTTTGTGTCCTCCAAACACCTCTATGTGCCTTTGTGCTGCTTTCCACAGCATGGAGGCGCAACACCCTGCACAAGAGGTTTCAGGTTATATGAGCTTTAAAGCATACAAGATATAGCAACTACATGTTAGGGCCATTAAAGCAATACACTAAACCTGGTAGAGGCACAGGCCATTTTCACCTTCACTGTGATTCCACTTGGTATTTTGTCCATGGTTGCATTCAATCCAAATGTCTCCTTCATTAAAAAGTGCAGAGCCACAAATAAACCTTAGAGAAGAAGAAAGAATTTCAAGCCTTAGGTATATTACATAATAGTTCTAGAAAGGTATTTTACCATTTTAGTGTCTCCATTTCATTGTTAGTGTTGTCAATTATAAATACATTATTGTCTGATGTGGTTTTTATTTCCTCACAAATGAATAAAACACATTGTGTTTAAAAAGTAATCTCTATACAGAGTGGGAGGAACTTGAATTAAAGGCGAATGTTTTCTGAATAAATGAGGAAGGAAGAATGTCTGTTTCTGGATTTTATTTTGCCTCCTCATATTTGAAGGACCTAGTGGGGTGCTGAAAGCTGGAGAATTTTTATCAAGATGTTTTGTTTGTGCAGTGCTGGTGTTTCTTAACTATGTGCACAAGATAAAATACTGTAATATGCCTCCTGGTAAAAACTTTGACCTTTAGTAATCTTTTTAGTCACTGCTGGCAAAACAAGTGTAAGTGCTTGGCACATAGCTTTACTCCTCATCAATACCAGATTCTGCAGCCATTTTTGCATAAAGTCTGGGTATCATCCTAGACCACTTCCATAGATTCTTCTTAACTAACTATAATTTCTTTTAATTAAGATAAAAAATAATGAAAAGGTGTTGCAAGCTATTTTTCTATGTTCTATTCTTTAAAAACTAACCATTTTCAGTTTAGGATGAATTTTATCACTCTCCCACATCCAAGACATTTACTCTCTTATGTAGGGAAAGCACTGATTTTTTACACAGCTTTATGCTTTGCCAGCAGTCTGTATTAAGTTATATTTTGTGGGTATAACTTCTGACCCCAAGCTCAAAACTGGGGGTTTTATGTGAAGAATATCTCCCAGCTTCTAACAGAACTTAAATCTAACAGTTCTCCTGTGCTTTATCCATTTAAATACCAAATGTATTAGAATGTGTTTTTATGCAAGAGATCAGTAGCTTTCAAGAAGAGCATCGCTGCCATCCGTCACACTCTGGGCTGCTCTGCAGACATGCTGAAGCACACTACATTTGCAAGTCCTCAATGACATTCTCTCAATTGCTTCTGTGAAACTGTTTGGATGATACACCTAAACTGATTAGGTCACCATTATGGACATTAACATACTCAAGTGTTTGAAAAGGGCAATAGCAGGGGCCCTTTGGAGGCTAATGACAAAGGCATATTAGAAAGGATAAACTTGCTTGGGGTTTTTCTCCGTCTTTTTGTTCGTTTTTGAAGGGGAATGGGGATTGGTGTATTTGAAGTGTTTCTAAAAGTTAATTTTCCATTTGCAGCAGCTTAATGTTTTGGGGGTTTTTATGAGTCTTGTTTAGATGTTTACTGATCCGACAAAGAAAAGCACATACATGTGTAATTTTGGGGGTAGAGAGAGGGTCACTGATGAATGGATTACTATGGCAGTATTATCACTTGCAAGGATGGAAAAGGTAGAGTGTTTCACTCTACCCCCTGATCCTTTATTTAATTGCAATTGCATTTAACAATCTGTTGGGTTTTCATTAAAAATACCATACTAATAGACAAAATGATTTATTTTGAATTTCATAATTTAGCATAATCTCTGCTTACTGTAAGTGATAATAAATATTAGGATTTTTTCATTGGGTGCTGTAGCAAAACAGTATTTTGAGGAGTGTAGTAAATTGCTGCTCTATTGAGATTATGGAGGGTTCCAGTTACCTGTTTTCTAACTGTAAGGAGATGCCACTAAAACTAATCTAAAGTCCATCTGCAAATATCAGCATTTTATTTGCTCTTCATCAGAAGCTGGTTGCTATTGGAAAGGCTGATGCTCCAACTGCCAGTCAAAATTGATAGAATAATGCACATATGAACTTCCTAAAGAGGGCTTTGTCTGAGGTTAAGTGTTTGCTGGGCTCAGGGAACATGGTACACAGTTGCTCAAACTATTTATGTTACTGCTGCTAAGTGGTAGAGAATATTAGGTAAAAAAAGACTACAGAGAGTCTTGGGTGGGTAAAGACTGAATGGTTATGGAGGACACAAGAAAAAAATCATGAGGCCATTTTTAGAAAAATGACTGAAGGTTTTCAGGAGAAGGTCAATATCTGAACAGCAGCTAAGTATTATTTTGTATATGAATATCCAGATACTGAGGTTTGTCCCTATGCTCAATGCTCCATTCATGGTCTTTATAACTTCTGTATTTCTATAGTCATATTCACAGAATCATATTGCAATTTATAGCACAGATAATGTTATGTGGCAAAAACTACCCCTACACCTATGGCTGATGTCTTAATTACTCTAAATAGAACATGGCTGGATAAGGCTTTTAAACTGGACTGGAAATGAGATGGACATGCAAGCTGGAGCCTGTGATTAGGAAAGATCAATGTCAGGAGTGGGAAGGAATCTTAATGCCAGGGTCTACTTAGAAAATACCTTACACAGAAGTTGAGAGGAAAGCCCAGAAGACGAGGGATCTGTATATTCTAAGCCTAAGAGACAAGGCAGAAGGTTCTGCCTAACAAGTTCAGACAAAGACAGGGTTAAAGGGATTCTAAGTCTGAGGTGAGTGGGATGGAAACAGGAACAGGCAGTGCAGGCTAGGTGGGGACAAATACTTGGGCAAGTAAGATGGATATAAGTAAGATATACTAAGACCTACAGACCAGATTGCAGCAGGTAGGAGCCAGAGTTAGGAATCAAGAAGCAGAATAAGACTCAGAGGCAAACTACAAGTTGCTGGGAGTGTTTTCTATAGTCCTCTGAATCCATTCAGAGGCTTTATTTTGGTCAGGATTGAAATAAAGGTGCTGCCTGTGAGGTAGCTACCTTGGTCCTCCTTATAACCAGCAGGGAAAAATATGCACCTGATGGATGCAATTCATCTCTTCCTAAAGCAGATGTTTAAAATAAGACTGATGAATTGCACCGTAGAAGTGTCTATTTCTCTCCATTAATTATGAACAGGGGCTATAGTAACTAGCTGAGACATATGCTTTTGTTATAAATGTTGGATGTCTAATGTTGGATGAGATGAGTCCTACAGCCTCAGGTGTCCTAGTCATTCCACTGCATTGCAGCTTTGCCCTATTCAGTTAAGGCCCTGATCCATCAAGCAATTAAATATGTACGTAGGTTTTTGAGAATGAATGTGATTAAATGTTCTGGGGAATTGTAGGCAGATGAGCAAATGCTTCAGTATGGGAAACGTGGATCTTGAATTAACAACTTAGTTTGTCTTCCAGGAGTCTGCCACTGCTTTTGTAAAATTCTCTGTCTCCTCTGTACTTGAAGCTGCATTCTGTCCCTAATGAAACATATCGTCCATGCTATCCATATGCTAAGTGCAAGCACAGACTTGGTTTCCTGATAGCAATTCTGCAAATCAGTTATCCACATATTTGGAAAAGTAGTCACCAGAGGGCTGAAAGAGTAGCCAAGTAAAATTAATCTCTGAATATTCAGATGAATTTTCAGGTGTGTTTTATGATTTCTCCCTGGTTATATCAGAAAGTGGGAGGTGAAGTAGTTTAATCAAAGTTTTAGACTGCACAAGATCTATGGTTGATGGTACTTGGCTCAAAAGGGGAGCTCCTTATCATGTAGGGCAGCTGTCACAAAAAAGGAAGGAATACAGAACTGGGGTTGAAAACATGATATCCAAATATTTCTGTTGTAGAAATTCACCAGATTTCATAGTGGATTTATGTCATCCACTTTGAATTCAGAATTTTGATATGGTCTCCCACCTTTTTATCACAACTGGATATTAGCCTTGATGGGTAGATTATTAGGTGAGGCAAAAGTCAGCTGGATCACTGGTCAAAGTGCAGAGGTCCATCATCCATGTTCTGCGTTGGGTGACTAGTCACAAGTGAAACTTCCAAGGGGTCTGTCCTCAGACTGATTGTTTTTAATATTTTACCAATGACTTAGAGGAGAAGACAGAGGCACCCTCAGCTTCTCGGAGCATCATGGCTGCTCATGAGGGCAGAGACACTGTCCAGATGGACCTGCCAAGCTACACAAACGTGCCAAGGGGAGCCTCACAATATTGAACATGGACAAATGCAAAATTGTGCGCTTGTGAGAGGCTGACCCCCTGCACCAGTGCAGGCTGGGCGCTGACTGACTGCCTGGGTACCAGCTCAGCTGTAAAGCCCCTGAGGGTCCTGCTGAACAGTAAACTAGATACCTGGCCATGATGAGGGCTAACAGTGGGCTTGGCTGCAAAAATAGGATTGTAGCCACTAGACCGAGGGAAGTGCTTAATCACTTCAGTGTGTTGCTCATTTGAGAGTTTCTGGAACACTACATCCAGCTGTGGGCCTCTGAGTACAGGAAAGGGATTCTGATCAGCTGGAGCAAGTTCAGCAAAGAGCCATCAAGATGGCTGAAATCCTATGAGGGAAGGCTGAGGGAGCTGAGCTTGTTCAGCTTGTTCAAGAGATGTTGTTCCAGGGGACTTAAGGGACTACAAAGAGTACAGAGGCAGGCTGTTTACTGAAGTGCACACTGGGAGAATGAGAAACAGTGCACATAAATTGAAGCATGAGAGTTTCTGATGTTCTGAGCATAATTAAGCACTGGTGCAGTATCACTGAACTTACAGTATCTATATTCTTGGAGACTTTTAAGAGTGGACACACTCTTGACCTATTAAACAGATCTTAATTTTGTGTTATCCCTGCTCTGAGCAGAGAGACAAAAGACCTCCTGGCATCCCTACCAATCTAAGTGATGCTGTAAAAAGGGAGGGCGATCTGATTTGTGCTGGTGAATGTGCTGGGCTGGGTATAAGGAAATAATTATTTAAGAAAAAGGATTTAGGTGTAATACTGCATTAGATATAGACCATAGCCCTTTATCTGGACTATCAAGGCAATGCCTGATATGCCTGGGTTGCAGAAACAGCCTTCACAAGCCTAGGAATGCACTTGAGTGGCTTGAAATGCAGGATCAGGAGAAGACGGTAGATCTCTCCTTGAAGAGGGTTTCTTGCCATTTTTTCCCGGTTTAATATTTCAGAGTCACAGGTGAGACTGTCATTGCTTATTTTCATACTGATGATGTTCCTTCAATATATGTTATACATGATAGATAAAGCTTTTAGGGCATATTTTAATATATTGGTAATAGTTAAGCTTATATAAAAGGCCTAGTGTTGAAGGCTGTCTTTAACTTGGTTTGTCAGACTATAGGTCTCTGTGAAAATTTACTGGAAAATGTAAAAGCACAATTAAACGAATGCTGTGAGCAAAGAAAACAATAATTAATAATTTCACTCACTATAGATATGGGGGGTTTGGCCCCACACACTTCTGCAGTATTGTGTCCATAGTAACATAATAAACATATATATTTCTTTGAAGTTTTAATACCCTTTTTGAGGTATACAGCACCCTATAAAATTTTATTTATAAGTGGAATATAGCATGCAAACAATGAAAAGCTTTCAAAGATAAATTCATTGCAGGTATTAGAATGCACTCATAATTATGCTTTTTACCATTCATTTGAGCTGGCTTGTTATTTGGCACTTTGGGGATGGAAAGGTTTCTGTTCAATTCATGAAAGGTTTTCAACTATATTGGTCCTAGTATGTAACAGTGTTTTTATGTAGACATAGGCATATAATACTTATGAAAATACTGGAATGAAGTACCATGAAAATTAATATTCTGCTTTTTCCCTAAAGACATTTTGAATGAGAGACTTTATGTTATTTTTACAGAAACTTGATATGAACCTATATATATCCTAAATATCACAGTCACTTTATTTGCAGCATGCTTTAGCACAGTGCCAACATCTTACACACCATAGAGTATTTATTTTATGTGAAGTATATTTATGATAATTTACATTTTTAGTAAACCATGTGTATTTGAAATATCCATATTGCAAAAGATCTTATGCCAATATACCTGGTATGGAGTACTAGATTTTTTCTGTGGAAAAATATAACCTCGGCAAACTTCTGAAAATATTGTCCTTTTCTGCCCTTGAAGTCAGTTTTTTTATTATGGATTTTGTTGCCTAAATATGTTTTAAGGGATTTAAAAGTGTTCTGTCCAGTCTTAGTTTTATTTCCATCAAAGCAGAAGGTAAGAATTGGACATAGCTGTCGTGCTCATGCTTGGAAAAGCCACAAGTAAGTGCACATTAATTTTACTGGTTTCATTACAGTAGCACATTTAGAGTGTCTCCTGAAATCAGCCCACTTCTGATGGCCTCTGTTCAAATAACTGGGAAGAACAAGTTCCGACTCAGATTGCTTACAGCACCAGCAGATCAGATTCTGCCTGCTTGGATTCCAGTGTGCATCCCAATGTTTCTTCCTAGTGTTGTGTCTTCATTGCGAGCATTGCCAAATAATACATTTTTCATGGAATATCAGTGAGTGTAGGTAATACTTTACCCCGTATCTAGTTACTGTACGCTTTACGCATTTCTAAATTTCTAGCTGTACAGTCTTCAAGAGGAATTAATAAAACTTCTGAAAGGATCCAGCATTTAGCACATCTAGACATCCTAGAACTTGTGTCACTCCTGAAGACTTGGTGGTGTTTTTCCACAGCACTTAGGAACATGTCATAATACTTTTGGAAAAGTGGAACATCCTTCCACAGAATCACAGAACTCACGTAATGGATCCGGTTGGAAGGGACCCCAGTGGATTATCTGGTCCAAGCTCCCTGCTCAAACAGGGCCATCCCAGAGCACAGGGCACAGGATTGTGTCCAGATGGTTCTTGAATATCTCCAGTGAGAGAGACTCCGCAACCTCTCTGGGCAATCTGTTATTTGTTGCTAGCATTGTAAGAATGTGAAATACAGATTCCCACACTTCTATGTGCAACAGAAATGAACAGCAGCATCTCAGACTGATGGCAGTTTCTGTTAACAGTGGCTAAAGCAACTAGGATAATGAAATAAACTGGACTATGGGAATAGATAATATACAATGAAAATTTAGAAATGCTTCTGCAGTTAGCTGATTTTAATGAGTTTCTGATGCTACCCAGATTTTTTTTAATAAGAGTTCTTGACTTGGAAAAGTGAAAAACACAGAGTGGGACCTAAAGCACTTGATTCTTAGCACAGAAAACATTTTTATACTTTGTACAGTGTGCCTAGCAAAGTGACTCCTGGAATGTGCCAAAGTAAAAGAACCAATCATCATCACCACCTCCAATAATAATAACAATAACTTTGCATTTATACAATTTAGCAATTATCACCTGGCTTCACATCAGCTATTTGGTCTGTGCTTATGATTATGTATAATTTCCTCTTTTTACACATCGGTACATAATTGTGGTGACTTCTTGTAACAGCCTCATAAAACCTCTCTTACACTCAACAGTCCATAAAAAGTTACTGTGTTATAATGGTTTTCTAAAAAGAAAAAATAGTTTACTAAGTTCTAGGAAAGATTTTACCTTCCTCCAAAATTGCATGCCCTCCCATCTTCCCTCTCTGCGGATCTCTTGAATGTCAAATTTCAGTTGCTGTTGCTGACTCCATTTCCAAGGTCTCACAACAAGTCATAAAAGGAAATTGGCTATTTTTCTACCACTGCTTCCTGGCTTCTTGTTTTTATCACCACCTCTATTAAGAAAATGCTTGAAAATTGATTTTATGTCCATAGTTTTCCATTTCATAGAAGTCACGACCAGAAAACTGGCCATGAGGACATGGAAAAGCAAGATGCTTTGGTCAGTTTTGTGATTTAAGGTATATATTCTTCAGGGGAAACTGCAGAAGGGTCTGTGGAGAAGCAATTTGCTCCTCATTCTCCAAAATATCAGTGTCCTGCTTCTTCTGTCAATAAAGTGTCCCTTGGAAGAAGATTGAGTTAAAGGCAGCTGAAAGAAAAGCAGTTTTCACAATAGAAAAGCATTTTTCTTTCCCTTTGAAAAGAAAGACAGTGCATAACTTTTCACCCCTTTCATATTGGCATCTGTCTACGTATTCATTGCCTTTTTTTGCAAATGAATGATGCTTCAGCATCAAAAAAATTGCTCAATGTTTGTTCAGTGCCTTAACAATGCATCGGTTAGTGTTCCTTTGTCTTTAGAAATGTAATTCTACCAAAATAAATAATGAAAAAGGACTTGACACTGATTCTGTGTGAATAGTGCATATATGTGAATATCAAAATAGTTACACCAGACAGGTTCCTAGAATCTAATCCTTTTTTTTTTCCTCTGAATTTTAGGAATCCCCACTATCTTGTCATTCCTTTAGGGTTTTTCCTGCAGATTTTTTAAATGTTTTGGTTGGATGGTTGGTTTTGGCTTTTTTTGTTTGTTTTTTCCCCAGCGCAATATTAGTTACATTTTCTATGTTGCCATAAATATGAACATCATTATTTCTCCTTTTGTAAGGTAACTTTTTGGATTAGGTTTTCATTCTATTGTGTTGACAAAGTGTCATTTGTAACAAATAGGAAATTTGAGTAGAGATTCAAGTAGTTCCATTCTCTGTTACATGTCTGGGATGTCTGATTTATTATTTCAAAGATGACTTCAAAATGGGAGTCATGTGGTGTAGATTACTCTCTCTTTGCTTTTTATGCTGTTGTCATCCAGAAAGATAAAACTACCAAAAGTATAGGAAAATGGGAATTTCATTGGTAAGATTTCCTTTTCACAATTCCAGCATCACTGGCCTGTGCTACGTTTCTGATCTACAAGTGTTCTTGTTGAGTCCTTTAAACAAATGGGATTTTGAAACAGAAGTAAATAATTTCCATATTGTCAACAGACAAAATGAATATTTCCATTAAGTTGTATATTTATTTTGGAGTTCAAAAGGGCTTTTATTATAGCTTTTGTTGTTGTTGTTAATCTACTAAAAATAAATTTACTCTAGAACTGTTACATTAGTCTAAGTACTGAACCTCTTGACTCATATTTAATTTGAAAATATCATATACAGTTAATTAAATTTTGAGTTGAGTTCTTTGGAAATAAACTTCTTGTTATTGATGATGTCATTAGTGCCAGGAGATATTCATTTCCTGTGAAGGACTATAATAACCCACTGGGATTTTTTTTCTTTTTTTCAGTCCCTGCATGATAAATTAATAATTCAGATAATTTGTTTATAAACTAGGCTGTAGGGGGACATTGCTGAACACTACAAATAAGTTTTTGATGTAGTTATAAAATTATTTCCTATGCTATTTATCATTTCCTAAACCAGACACTGTTGATGAATATTCAACATCTGCATACAGCACAGGGAAACCTTTTTAATCAGCACTAATACTGAAGCGTGAATTTTCTAATCAGCATAACTGGTGTGTGGTGTGGGAACCTATAGGGCTGGTGAATTTTTCAGATTAGGGGGTGTTAATGGATGGAGGAAGGATGGGCACTGACAGCTGGGCATAGCTCTCATTCAGTTTTAGTACTTCCATGGCTTTCAGGAGACGTCTGGGAAAAAAAATTGGTTTGAAAGGCACAGGCTACCATTCACAATGGCCCCAGGCTCCCTTTGGGTAGCAGGCTGGTGGCACTGTTTCAGTGGGCTTTCACCCAAACAAACCAGCTCCTTTCTCATTCATGGATTTGTAGTTTTACAAGGTGGTGTGTTGTGTGGGGCAGCTCTTTGTATTTAAATGCATGGCCTGACAAACAACCAAGTTGTTTGTGGTTCTCTTGAATTATACCTCATCCTCTCATGTATTTGTTTTCATGGATCATAAATATACAATTAGCTTTGATGTAATTTCACACTGCATTTTTTATGTCAGAAATAAGTGCTTGTTTTGTCTGGCTAAAAAGTTGCTGATGCTCATGGTGAATTAGGAGATAGTTTGAGGAACAAACTATCTTTTTTTTTTTTTCCCCTGAGTGGACTAGATGATGTTAAAGACTGCTTTTTCATTACTTTTTTTTTTTTTTTCTATGTTCTTACCATTTTTCCTTCTTTTGAGTTCAGAAGGCAGCTTCTTTCTCTAGGAAAGACAAAGATTTAGGATGCAAGAGATGCAAATGCAAAGATTATGTTCTAAATGCAAAGATTTAGTTCTGCTCTCTCTGTTCCCGTATGGCCTAGGTCTTCCTTGTCTTAACAGTTCAGTGGCCCTTTGCTGGGGATTCCCTCTTCCATACTGGGGGTTTGGAATGGAAAACCTGTCCATGTTTCAGGAGCTGTTTTCACTATCTACCAAATTTAAGATGCTTCTGAAAGTGGATCTATGATGGCATTGGACTGTGGGCAGAAGCCTGGATATGCTGCTAATGCAGCTACTGCCTGCAGTCAGGAAACAGCCTGCAAGAGAGGACTAGGGTAGGGCAGGAAGGAGTGGAAAATTCCTTTACCAGCACTGGGCTACCAGAACCCTTAGAAAGCCAGGTTACAAAGAAATATAACTGTACTAAAATCGACTAACATAATAACACGGTCCGTCCTTGCATTAGTTTTTATTTTTGTGCAGTGGTGTGAGAGATATCATCTGGAGGACTATAAACTGCACCTGCTGAAAGTCATTCTGAACTTGGGCCAAATTCAGTACAAGCAGGAACAACTCAATTGAAGTCGCACTTGCTTACACCTGTAGCAAGTTTAATACTGAGTGTATGCATTGACTTGTACTAAATATGTTGCCTGAAATGATTACGCACCAACCCAGTCTGTAGCAAACCTCTGAAGCCTCTTCAAGTCAGGTATTTTATGATAATTTGCATTGCAATTGTTCTCTTCTGTGCTGGTCTGTAGTGTCTGAATGCACTCTCAGACTCTTTCTGGTTAATCTGTTTTCATAAGGACTCTACTGGTTCTTCTGTGACTGCAGCTTCACACTAGACAGCAAAAGTACCAGTGGCAGGATATTTTCAGCATCAAGGAGCTGAGCATGGGCTGCAGAAACTGCTAGAGAAGCAAATTAAGTACTCAGATGGTTAAGGCAGGTTCCACGTGACCATGGCTGCCTGTTGATACTACCTACTTGAAGAGGTTTCGGTTAAACCCAGGTAGGTCCTCAAGAGCAGCAATCACTGACAGCAGTGCAGATATTCCAGGAAGGAAGCAAATAAATTCACAGCTGATGTGGCTAACTTTCAGCAAATCCATCTTCCCTTTTATCAACGTGATATATAATATGATCCTAGAATTCCATGTTGTTTCATATATGTTTACATTGTTATGTTGCGGGCCATCTTTCTCTTGACTTCTTTGCCATAGCACAACACACTGCTCATGCTATTGAGCGCGTTGTCCCCCTGCATCCCAATGTCCCTTTTCACAGAGCTGCTCTCCAGCCAGGTAAATCTCAGCCAGTTCTGTACTCCTGGATTACGTTTTCCCACATACAAGACCTTATACTTGTTCTTGTTGAACTTCATAAGATTTTCAGTGACTTGAGAATTAAAATATAATCAAATGTTATAAACCACACCAAATATTTATGACCATCTTTGTTAATGTAATGTTTCTTACTGCAGCTGTTAAGGCTTTTGCAATCTCTTTTTTTATTTTTCTCTCTAGGAAGTAAAAACACAGGTCCTGACTTGTTTTATACTCAGACAAACATCTGTCATCTTTCAACCAACTGCAAGATTCATAAATTATAATAGTCCACCCAATGTAGTGCAAATATGGTCAGCCTTATACTTTTGATTATTCCTCAGAATTTTGTTTTTACACAGTGCTGAGACATTATATTCTGAATTCCCAAGAAATGCAATATAAACTATCAAGCCTTTACAACACAGTAATCTTCTTGTGATGATCTTGTATTTTCTAGGTATTTGTCTACCTGGTAAAATGACCACATAACAAGACAACTGGCAGCTCCTGTTCAGCAGAAGCAGATTATAATGGCAGGTCAAGGCTAACACATACAGCAGAACTTAGTGGCTAAGTTGGTAATTCCTCTTCTGACTTCCCATTTCTAAAAAATCTCTTAACATGATTATTCCAGAATTCATATTTTCAGCTTAAAAAAACACTTAATAGGCTAAATAAGAGCTATGTCTACCTTGTGATAATGTTTTAAAATATTGTAATCACTCCATACCTGGTATTATTAGACAGTGAAATAGTTTATACTCTCCTCTCATAACTGCTGTAGCCAGCCCCTGCAAGTATTCTTTGAGCTGGTATCTTCCCAGCATTTCCTTCATGTGTCTACTTTAAACACCTCAAAATAGCTCCGGCCTCTCTCAGTCTCTTTTAGTCGTGTTCTTCTCAAACATTCCTTACATGTCATGAATTCATCAGTGCAATACTTTTCTTTTTCCTTTCTTTTTCTTTTTTTCACAAGTTATCTTTAATAGCTTGAAAGTCAGATAAAACTCAGGGTTTGCTTTGCAATCAATGAAAAAGAGCAGACTGGGTATTGAGGGACAATTGTTCCTCAATAACCATGAAAAGAGTAATCCATTTTACAAGTCCCAGAATTTGGCTTGCCTATCCTCTCAAAACCACTGAAGGTTAAGGGCACCAGCCAGTTAACAGAGGTGTGAATAAAGACTACAACAAATGAAACATACCACAAAACCTGGGCTTTTTCAAATAGTAGTAGCTAGCTGCTACTATTCAGATAGTGGCTGGCTGCTACTATCCAATCAGAATACAGAAGACTTTTTGGTATAGAAATGTTTCATAAGCTATAAACTAGTCAGAGAACAGTTTTCTTCCCTTCTGACTCCCTCAAACAATCCTTTCAAGGTCTTTCCATCTGTTCTTTTTCTCAGTGTATGAGCAGTATGCAGTAAATCTATTTTTTCCCCCCAGAAATTAGCTGTGTTCACAATTTGGAAATGTTTATAGAAAATTATTACTCAGACACTGATCTATATTGCATTTTGAATGGGGAATGATTTTTTGAGTTAGCATTGTTGCAGTTTTTTATGATATAGTTGTTCTGCACTTCTTTCACAGCAAGAATCTAATAATGTAATGTGTGTTCTGAAGAACACATTAAAATGACATTATGTGATCAGGATGCCAATTATAGTATGACTAAAGACTAGCTATCAAGCTACAGAAATTCAGTAATTATGCTGATATAAACATAATGTTTATATGTATTGAACAGAAAAAAATTAATCCCATTTTATTACTTACATGTGATTATTGACAAAACACTTAGGCATACATTTTCAAAGTGTTGTATGCTTTTTTAGCTGCATGACTCCCATTTAAGTCAATAGGAGTCACATAGTTAAACCCCCATGCAACGTTTTGAAAAATTTTCACAGAGAAACCTCTCTTTTATTGCTTAGCTACACAAACCATTTTATTCTTTAGTGGTTCTTCCACATGACATGCTAGTAGTGTTGACTGTAAGTAGTCAGCCTTCAAATATGGTGGTCTCTTTATAGGCAGATTGAAAAATGATAACATGATTTGTACTTCTATTGTTACTTTCATCAGTTAAATGCTGGTGTTTAATGCTTTTATTTAATTTTGCCCCACATCATTCCTCCAAGTAGGTGCACTCCAAGTAGCTGCCACCTTTGGTAGCTCACTCAAGGAGACAAGGTGAGTCAGTGGAAGAACAAAGAATTGAACCAGGCCAGCACCAGGTCCTTGTTCCCTTGTTCCAGCTATGAAATAGCCTCACCACACAAAGAGTCATCATTCAATAGTATGTAATGCATATGAAATGCTAACATTAATTGAAAATGGCACTGGAGTGACCTCACTTCAGTCTACTGAGGTCTGATATTGCTTCTTTTCACTCATTAATTCATTAATTAGTTTAAAAGGGCTAATGGAAAACAAAAATATTCCATTTGCCAGAGTAGATCACTGCTGAATATTTATATAATTTTTTATTATTCATACAGAATCATAACTGCCTAACAGACAAGTCATTGTGTGGTTTTTTTGTTGTTGGGATAAACACAATCCAGAATTTTTAGAGCTCATCAATTTAAAGGATTGATGGTATCTTCTCTAGAATTTGACTTTGCAAGGCTAAAGAAGCTCTAGGAAAACAATCTTCTGAACAGCTTAGTAGATTCACAGGCATCACAACTCCAGCATTTCCTTGCTGCATTGATGGCCTCAACGACTTTGCAGCAAGAGCAGAGTGGTGTCATATGAAATCTTTATGCTTATTATAGTTCTTTCTTAGGCAAAAGAAGAAATTTGAACATGTTATTTCTTTAAACTAAATGAAAAAGCATTTGAGTAAATTACTCATCATTATTAGTGCCTACGTATAGAAATCAATAATTAATATTTTTATATACATGTTGGAGAAATTGAAGAATTTTAGATGTATCATTAGCTGTGGTATTGAATTCATCAGTCTGAAGTTGTGGATTTAGAGAATCTTGTTGAGATATGTATTTATATTATATTGTGTTATACCTTCAGTTCTTCTCAACTAAGATGCATGCAGCTTCTCATAAACTGACTGGCCTATTTATGAACAGAAACATTAGCCACACACACATTTCCTTAAAATAGATAGTATAAGTTAGAGCAAAGCAAAGGCCATGAAGATTAAGAATTTTCATAAAATAAAAATTAGAATTCAGTAAGGTTCCTCTTACCATCCTGAGATATTTCATTTAATAGCAACATTTTTCTTATTTCACTGCAATAGTGCTGCCATGCTCTAAGAAAGAAATTGTTTTTCCTAGTCGATTGTACCCTTGTGCCTTTGTTGCTTGTATTTCTATCGACATTGAGTGCATTATCCATTGTTAAATGATTGATAAAAATTGTTAAATAAGGCAAACACTATACTCAGTGTAGTGTAATGAGGCCTATCATGAAGGAGAAATACTTCTCATCATGATATTAAAATTAAATGTAGCATTTTAAAAATTCTTGACATAAATAAAGAAGTTATTTATCTGGACCAATGCTTTTTCTGTAAGCCCAGTGTTCTGTATAAGTCATTGACAAAGAACATATTTTATTCTGTAGAATACCTTCATTTTCTTCTTCTCAAATGCATTTTGAACTTGCAGTCATTAACCCTAAGATACTTCACAACTGTATGTCTTTCCTGTGTAGGGCTGTAATAGCTATTGCAGTCTTATTTTGCCTTCAGTTTTGCATATCCATGAGAATTCCTTTTTCCACATGGAATGTGATACATGCCCTCACATTTAATTGTCTGTGATAAACACAGTCTTATTCCTGACTATATTAAAATACCAAATTTAGCAGCTGTCTCTATGCATACAGTTACCCGCATGCCCTTCCTCTCCCCTCCAATTCCAATCAAGAATATTCCCAAGTTAAGGAAACTGAGCTAGCAGCCATAAGGCCTGCAGTACCTGTAACCATCACCATACAAGGCAGTGATGGAGTCAGTATCACATCCAATTGTCTTTGGTTGCTTTTCCTTATGACAAGCTAGTCATGCAGAGCTGAACCCTTGCAATGACTTTGCATTAAGCCTCGAAAGCAGAGGCTAATATCTTCATGCATGACTACTGCAATTACATAGGCAATACAAGGTCTGTTTTAAAACCACTGACTGTTTTTTTATTTTAAATACCTGGTTTTGATCTTTTTAATGATGTTGCTTTTCTCTTTTGAAACTGACTTCTCTGTCATCCCTTACTTAGAGTGTGACAGAGCCTTATCTGCCATGCTTTTCACAGAAACTTTCATCTTAGTGTAATTGGCAATGTTTCCTGTTTTTTTTTAATTATTTTCTCTGTTTTCTATATATTAGGATTTTTGAAGTTATTAAATATACTCTTTCACATGTTGATGTAAGAGCAGGGAGCAGTAGTTATTTTTCTTAGGTGCTATATTATGGAACAGAGCTCATCTATAAAAGGAATGATGTATTATTAAAAATGGCTTTTAAAATCTGAAATCTTCTTCTACCTTAGTTTTCATAGCTGTTCTTCATGCTACATGTTCTTCTTCTCAAGGAAGTCCCTTAACTGTTTTTTTGTGCCTTTTGTGTTTTTGTTTGTTCTTTTCCTTTCGGTAGTTACTTCTCCTGATCTTTTAATACATAAGAATTCAAATTTGGGATAAATTCTGTTTTTCCCTTTTAGCCAATTCTCTCTTTATCTGTGATATTATTTCCTGAGAGAATTTCAACTACATAGAAGAGCAGATGGTTCACAAATTCCTTTTCTTGTAGTTAATTTCCTTTCAGTTCTACAGAGGAACCTATTTATTTCACATCTCCTCTTTGTTTCTCTTATGTAAAAACAAATTCAGTTAAAATGAGATATTTAACTGAAAAAATGTCAACAAACTAAAATCAAAACTGCATTAATTCTTTTGCTGTCAAAGACCAATCTATACTCTTAATGCCAAAACATCCAGGGACAGCTAAGCATCATAGTTGCGAGTAGGAACTATATGCAAAGAGGGGCTCATCATGCTAAAAGAGAGGATCCTTTCCTTCTTTTTGTGTGTAAATGACTTGCCTGATCTTATCTAATGACCTCCAAATCTGTAGTGCATTTAACTTCACTGGTACTTTGTGAGATGTGCATCCTATAATTCAGCTAAAGTTCAGTGACATTAATTGGTTTAGGAAAGGCCACATAGGAAGATGATGGTAGAGAGAGTGAGTGATCATAAATCCTTTAATTAACAATGTATAATAACATATATATTCTCTATTCATAATTGCATATACACAGCAGGCCTGCAATCTATTTTTTTTTTTCCTGAGGAGGGTTTTTTATATATCACAAAAAATAATTTAATACAAGAAGAACTAAGGCAGCAGTAATGTTTAGCTGCTTTTGGGGATATGCAACAGAAGATTCATGTATTTCCAAGTCTGAAGACTTTGAGCTCAAATTTATAGTGATTTATTAACCTATATCTCAATGATTAAAGAATTTAAGTTCAATTTTTTGCGCAGAAAACAAAATCCTCTATGTGCCCCTGGTAAGTTTTGTCATCAGCTGTTTCAGAAAGTTCTCTTCCACACACTCCAGACTGCTTCCTCTCTGCTGTGCTGAATTTCCATTTAGTGAAATGTCAGCTTATAGAACTCTTCATCTGCCTCTTTGTGCTGGTTGGGTGGTCTGTAACAGACTCCCACCAGGAGACCTGCCTGGTTAGCCTTGCCCCTGATCCTCACCCACAGGCACTCAATTTTACCCTCACTCCAGTCAGCTGAGTCATCCCCCCATGTTTCCCTGATGGAGACGCTGTCGCTGCTTTCCTGCTGCGCACTGGCTTCCTGCTCCTCCTGTTTCTTTCCCATACTGTGAGCTCTGGTGTGGATACCCTTCACCTGGGCTATCAATTTCTCCCCCAACACTGCCATGATGCCCCCAGGTTCATCTTTAGCAGCCTGGTCTTACCCCTTTTGCCCTTCAAACCTCGTTTAAAGCCCTCTCAATCAGCCCTGTGAACTCATGAGCTAGACTGCTTTTCCCCCTTTAGACAGGCGAACCCCATTTGTCGCCAGCAGATGTGGTGTTGTGTAAACTGCACCATGATTGAAAAAGCCAAATACCACAGATTTGAGATGGCATCAGCCTCTGAGCCATGCTTTGATTGGGTGGGTCCTGCTGTTCTTAGTGGCTTGATGTTTTTCTAGATGTTTTAGGTTCATTATCTTGAAGACAGAATTGCAAGACTTCTTCCTTCTCTAGGATGAATTCTAGAGTAGTTCTTCTACAAACACAAAACTTTGGTTTAAACATTGTGGTTTGTATTATTTTGAATTAATATTTGCTTATTTATTTTTTCTGTAAAAAGGCTGGTTCCTAGTGTTTGGCAAATATTAAAATACATTGTTAGAGCAAGTTTTTGCATCTAGTGCTTCTCTTTTCTAGATAGTTAGATATATGAGATATTTGCATATTTATTTGAGTAAATTTACTGCTTATAAGGATTTCTGTGAGTTTAAATGAATATATGCCATGTGTTAGTATATGGTTGTTGCTATATTTTTAGTCTGGTTTAACTGAATATGTGTCATGTCTTTATACTTGATTTCCTCAGAAAGGATTATTCCTTTAGAGAAGCACAAAATAGTTACTATTTTTTAATATAAAGAAAATGGATTCAACTTTCTTCTGAATAAGAAATGGATAAATTTATCTAATAATTTTTCATTTTAGTTTGCTACATTAAACTGCTTGTAGCCCTGAGTCACTAGATCCTTTTTGTCCTGGCATCTTCTGTTATGTTGGAAGAAGCTCTGCCAGGGGAATACATACATTTTAAGAGTATGCAGTGGTCATTTGTTGGTTCATACACACAGCAGAGGATTGGTCACTCCATGTAGCTCAGCTAAGGTGTATATTCACTCTTACTTTCCTCAAGATACTTTGTGAGAGCATGGAGGTCAGTCAGGTGGAGGAGCAGAGGCCTGCACTGCTCTGAGGAAGGAGCTGCTCTTCAGTGTTGCTGCATTGCTGGCTTCCTGTTATTTGCTTTTTGTCTTGGAGTTTTTTACCTTTCCATGTCAGTATTTTTCTTCTTCAACCCTTGAGCTGATGTCACCATCTCAAGAGTTTCAATTTTGTCTGTGTTTTTACTTATCTCTTATGGCTTTAGCTTATGGATTTTCTCATACCATAAAAAAATATTCTGAGCAAAACTGAGATAAGGTCACAGAGTTGTGCTGTATCAGACTAAGCTTTGGATCACAGAGAGCTGAACCTCCACACTGAGGGTTGCAGACTTAGCTAGAGAAGGGGACTGAGCCATCTCCTTTCACTCTCATAATGAGTTTTAGAATTAGTAGATCTCATCTTCCTGAGCCCAGTTTTTAACAATAGAGAAAGAAAACAAATCTTTATAATTTGTCAACTCCCAGGAAATTTCTCACCTTTCAGTGAACTAGTAATTGAATCAATTTGACTGAAATGAAGAAAATATTCCTATTGCAGTTGTGAAAGATTCTACTGCTGCCAACAGCTGGTTTTCATTTCAACAGACTGAATCTAGTCACTTTCCACCAATTCAGATTTATCCTTCAATACTTCAGATTGGACAGGTTGTTATATATGGCATGTCCAGTATTGATCAAAATACATTAATTAATGATTTAACTTGAGATTCCTATTTCTATTTTAAAACGTACTTTCTTCAAAATTACACATAAGTTTTCTAACAATTTCTTGTAATGCTCCACTACCACACTCTGTTAGCCTTTCAAACAGAAGGGCTTCATTCAAGCTATTTCTTGTGAATAGTCTGTGGATAGCTGTAGCTCTCTAACTGTGCCTGGCAAAGGTTCTCAAAACCAAGGTCTAGCTGGCCAGGAGTAAAACTGTGCTGTGGCCAGTCAAACAGTCAAACATTTTAACAATATGATTATCAAGTTTAAGTGTCCAGGAATGTCAGATTTAATTGTACAAGTATTGCCTTATTGGATGAAGGCCTGTAAACGGTGTGGGAAATACAGAGTTTGTGAATCCCATAAGGAGTTGGGCATATGCTGCATGACACCCAAACCCTTGTATGCCATCTGCCCAGGCAGCAGATGAAAGGACATTTCAAAGGTTTAAAAAATTATTGCTTTATACATATTCAAGGAAATTGTGGGGTTATGTTCTGGGTGTGTATAAATTTATAATAAGATTTTCACTTTCATTCTCAGTTAGTTTGAGCCCTGTAAATGGACTTATACAAATGAGCTTTAACTTGGAGTAAACATCCTTCCTGTTCAGGTGATTGTTCAGTGGCCCTTTTCTAGGAATTAGCCCTGCTTTATTCTCCACAGGTGTTAATCAAGAGCAGTAGAAGGCTGATTCAGGAATAAATTCAGGAATAAAAATATGGTGGGAATGGTAACTTCTGGTACTAATAAACTGTGAATAACAAATAAGTTTTACCTAGAGCATAAGGCAGGTAGGAGACTGCTGGCAGTCATCATTCAGCAGAGGCTTTGGGACAGGCTAGATGAGATGAGGGTGAGCTTTTCTTTGGGCTTGATGGTGAATGCATGCACAATTTCAACAGTAAGCACAGACAATATCTCACTCTCACCTAAGATAAATCATTTAGTCCGTTAGCATTTGAAATGAAATATATTTTTTAAAAATATTCAGACTTTTATGTCAGTTAGATATTTTATGTAAGCACTGTATACAACCAAAAAATGCCTGACAGTTCAGTGTTGTCTAAGGATCAAATTACAGCAGAATAAACTTCTTGGAAAAGTAAATTCATAAAGGGAAGATTATTTTTGTTCAAGAGCAGAAGCCTCTCTGTGTAGAATTACATGTGTACACAAGGTAATGAGACATATGACATAACACCCATCTAAAGAAAGGGTGTACTTAGTACAGAATTCGTTGAACTACTTCATAGTAGTAGAAAAATAACACCCTAGAATTGCAAAGTATTCAAGTACAGGTTACAGATCTCAGATCTATCAAAACAGACTAGATACACAACTGACATGCAGCTTCTGTGCTAGGAGTGTCTGACCTGTGCCACAGTCATCTGTACATTTGAACGAATGGATTTGTCTTCAGTTGAGAAAGGGGAATTGGATCAGCACAAGTCATCTGATGTGCTTTTCTAACAGCACAACCTTTTTCAGAAGAAATTCTGGGATTTCTGCTAATTATACCAACATTCTGCAAACAAACCTATGGCATTTTCATTGTCTTTGCCATCTGTAAGCCTGCTCAGGTACATGGCTCTGAATATGCCCTCCACTAGATGTGGGCAGTACTCCTGCAGGATTCTGAGTCATCTGAGTCCAGCTAAGTAGATCCAAAGTGCTCCTGGATGAGCAAGAGGGACAAGAACCTACAGAGCTGAGTAGAGAGCAAAAATTTCTTGAGCTAACAGCATTCAAGTATCCTCACAAAATTCTTATTGTTGTTCACAGACTGAAAACAACACTCATATGCTTTAAAATGCTCAGAAGTAACACCTTCTCCTGAAAGTTTACTCATTTTTCTTTCCATACTATTACTCTCTAGCTAAATAATGACTTTGGTCAGTATTTAAAAATTGCATTTATTAAATAGATTGCTAAAAATGATTCAGTCTTATTTCAACTATGGTCATTAGGTACAGACTTTTAAAAACACCTGCCATCTGCCTTTTTCTGGAGGTCCTCACTTAGTATAAATTTACAGTAAATATGCATAAGCCAAAATACTTTTTTGTTCATCTGTAATTATCTCATATTGATTTGGATGACATCAGCTTAGATGTGAAACATAACCAGTATCATGCTGTCAGAGATACCTTATTGTTTGAATACATTCTTCATGGGAAAAAAATTAAAATTTAAAAGGAAAATACAAAATTTTTAATACAAAAAATACAATATTTTTAATAAAAAAAAAATAAATGAGCCTCTCTGAAATTAATTCTCACAGAAACCTAGAGGGGTTCTTCTGCTGATATAACCATCCATTTCTGCCAGGGCCGACTGCAACAAATCACCAACTGTGTTTTGCAAAGTATTGTTGTTCCACCTTTGTGTTTTGTTTGGGTTGTTGAACTGTCACTTGTACAAGGTATAACTTGTTCAAGATTCAAGAGCCTACCCATGCAATAAAACATCTGACCAGAGATTCAGGCATGATTTAAAAACCTCAAGTATGCATATTAAGAATGTCTGTAGATTACTTGCTTGGAATATCCTACAGTTGTGCCCTAAGTGAACGCTGTCTTTTTAACCAAAGATGTCACCTTATTGCTATCAAGAGATTATGTGTGATAAATTAAAGAGTGAGAAGAAGGCTGGATGCTGACAGGAGATGGAATACAGTGGCTTTACTTGGTTTCAGCTGTACAGATCTCAACATCTAGGAAAGTCATCTACAGCAGAGTGAGTCTGGCAAAGGAACCTGCTGTGTCAACACTGTCAATACTTTGGCAGATACCAAAAATGTCATCAAAACTAAAAAGATATGGTTTATCATTTCTCCAGTCCTATTGTCAGATTTCTGTAGTTGCATGTTCTTCTTCCAAGACAGATTGCCTTCAGTTTCTAGGATTTAGACCAACATTTTTTTTAAAGATTCTGTTAAAAAAACAATGTTTCTTGCCATAAAATTACACTTGTTTAGGGCAGATTTTATTTAGCACAAGCAAGATTGACTTTGAAATAAAATCCTACAGGATTCCCACTTGATTTTGATTTAATGGACATCTTTGGAAGAGGACCTCAGGGTAGGCTGGCTCTAGCTATTTATCTTTATACTGGGTAGTTTATATATTTTAAGAAAATGACAAATGGCGGCTTTAAAAAAACTCATTATGGTAATTGATTATTATAGGAGAACCTTGGAAACCTTATGAAAGAGAGACATATTCTCTAAGTGTCTTAGCTTTAATCCAGATCTGTAATTAGAAGAATCCATAAACATTTATCACATTCAGAGAGGTTTGGTCAGAAGGTTTAGAATAAACTCTGGAGTCACTTTATTGTTCTGTGTTAAAATCCCATACTTTAGCAGTTTTCCCTTACCATAGAGAGATTAATTTCCCCTCTGAACAGAGGCCCGCACACCCTCAGGTCCCCTGTAGACTAAGTCCCACAAGAATTTTCCTTTGCACGAACTCTGGGAAAGGTGGCTGAAATCTTAGACATATACATTTATGAGTTTTCTTATCAAGTAATGTTTTAACTGTAGAATTTATTCAAGAATTTGAGTTATCTATTATCCCTCCACTTTTTCTCCTTGGCCTCTCCTTCTGTCTGAAACTTTGAGTGTCCCAGGAGGAACCTCATTGATCTCATGTTCCTTCCTTGCCTCAACTCCCTTATTTTAGCTGTAGCTCATTCTGAACAAATTTTGAGAGACTCCAGTCCCGGATCTATATGTAAGATGGCTTTTAACTCATATTTAATTCAAGGCCTTTTGGTTAAATAACTGATTTATTTTAGCAAGCAAAAAACCCCCATTTTATTAAATTACAGCTAATGTGGCTAGAAGTTTATTTTGCTTTCATTAATGAAAAAATGATAAATATCTCAAACATGAAAATTGGGACCAAATTTTGTCTATCTAGTGTTACATCACCAATGACTGGAAGACAGAGGCAACATTTCTGTCTTTTACAGAGACAATAAGCACACAAGAGTCTTACTGAATACGAAAAATGATCTCTTTGATTTCCAGTCCTTAATCATGTACAAACTTGCCAAGTGGTCACTGTCCCTGTGTGCAGAATAGTAAATATTCTGCAGCTGATTCTTTAAGAATCTTTTGCTCCTGATTTAGGTCTGTACTATGTGACTCAAATTTTCACATATATCCAAGGAGGTATACATTTCATATTTTTTCTAAAAAAGGAAGGAATGGATGGAGCGCCCAGGATAAACTACAATTAAGCATAAAAGACAGAAGACATTTGCAAAGTCATACATATTACAATGATACATATACTTCAACAGTTTGCAGTCCAGAGAAGATTTTTTTGTAGCATGGCTTATCAGGCATAACCTACCATGTATGTGGTAACAGAAGTAGTAGTCGTAGTAGTATAGTACTAGTATATAGTAGAAGTAGTATACAGTAGTAGTAGTAGAAGTAGTAGTCGTATATAAGTAATGTATAAGCTATACAAGGTATTATTTCTTTTAACCAGATTTCATCATGGTAAACCTCAACATTTATTGAGTTTTGTCTTATAGCACCACATTCTGAAGTAAAAGCACTGTATGAGAATGTCATCTTTCTTTTCTGGGTGTGAAAAGATTGACTTTGTCTGCTCAGTTATACATAAAATTCAGAAGTGAGAATGTAAGTGAAAGAACTATAAAAAAATCTTAAAACTTCAATTGTTTTTAACAAAAATAGAAATTTTCAGAAAACATTCATGACATTTTTATGTCCAGAGTTGACAATGCCATCCATTTATCTTTCTTTAAATACTTTCTATTCCTTCATATAATGTCCTGCATATAAATTTATATATGTCTATAACAGGAACAAGCCACAAAATCTGAGAAACAAAGTTTTTGAAAGCCAAGATTTTTGACTCTTTTAAGCAGGCATGTAATAAAACCAAGCCCATAACAATTACATTTATTCTTTTCCCAAAGCAAGCTACATCTTTTAAGCATTAAAGTTTTTCTTATTCCAAGTTTGCTTCAGTCTGTAAACCCCTCTCTAAGCATGAAATAAAATCATTGTTCCTTTGGCAAGTATACAGTTTCTTTGTCAAAAGCTGCTTAATTCAAATATTCTGCTCACAAAGATATGTTACTTGGCAGCTTGATGTATATAGTAAAAGTGAAAGATATTTGTTAATAGAAGAGGAGAAAAATCATGTTCATTTTGTTTCCACAAAACAGAGATTTTTCAAGTCAGCCATTGTTTCAAATGGATAAATGTCAGGTAAAGAATGCAAAGACCAAAGGTCTGACTCTCTGAGTTCTTTTATCTGTATAGTCAGTGGGAATAGAGAATACTACATGCACACTGGCATGTAGTAGTATCAGACCATAAGATTTCAAAGTCTGATGCAAGTGTACTTTGAGGTACAACTGTGTCCTGTCCTCAGGCCCTCAGCTCAGGAAGGACATTGAGATGTCCAAAGAAGGACAACAAGAATGGTGAAGGGTCTGGAGCACGTGTCCTGTGAGGAGCTGCTGAGGGAGTTTTGGGTTGTTTAGCCTGGAGAAAAGGAGGCTCAGGGGAGAGCTTATCACTCTTTACATCTACCTGAAAAGAGATTGTGGCCAGCTGGGGGTCAGCCTCTTCTTCCAGGCAGCTAGTGATAGATCAAGAGGACACAGTCTGAAGCTGCATCAGGGAAGGTTTAGTTGGACATTAGGAAGTTCTTCACAGAGAGGGTGATTGGTCATTGGAATGGACTGCCCAGGGAGGTGGTGGAGTCACCATCCCTGGTGATGTTTAAAGAATGTGGATGGATGGATGGATGGATGTGGCACTTAGTTCCATGGTCTAGTTGACATAGTGGTGTTCTGTCAAAAATTGGACTTGATGATCTCAGAGGTCTATTCTACTTAAATTTAAAATTCTGCTATTTTTATCCAAGTGAAATTGGAGTCATTACATCTTCCATTGCCTTAAGACTGTTGCTGTTTACAGGAACTTCAGGCCACATCTCACCCTCTGTAGACATGGCATTGTAATTCCTGGAAAGCTTGCCAGACTTGTCTATTTAGGTAAGAGTCAAACCTCAATACAGAATCTTTTTGTCTCTTCTCACAGGAAAATTTCTGTAGTAAAGATGGAGCGTACTCCAGCATGTTCCTAGATTCTGCAGTTGGAAGCCTCAAGTGGCAAATGACATTCATTGGCATAAGTGAAAAGAAAGCCCCACAGTCCTCACTTTTGGAATGGGATTGGTTTTACATGTCATCAGAACTTTAAAAGATAGATTTATAAAATGTAGCTAGTCTTCCTTTGCTTCTTTAAGGGAAATCCAAAGCAGTTGTTCTGACCAGTCTTGAAGCATGATGGCTGGTATATTTAAACTGAAAGAGGGTACAGTAAGATAAGGTGTTAAGAGGAAATTTTTTACTGTGAGGATGGTCAGACACTGGAACAAGTTTCCCAGAGTAGTTGTGGATGCTTCATTCCTGGAAATGTTCAAGGCTAAGCTGAGCTTTGAGCAACCTGATCTGGTGGAAACTGTCCCTGCCTATGGCAGGCATGTTAGAACTGGGTGGTCTTTAATATCCCTCCAACCTAAACCATTTTGTCATTCTATGATATAAAAAGATGACCTACAAGTCTGATCAGCCACATGTTGTCAGCTTACCTGGGTCCATACATTTCTGTGGCAGTGCTGTATTTACTATGCACTTCAGAGCAAATAACAGAGAGTAATTCCAATTCACTCTATAAGCTGAATAGGGACAACGGTCCAATGATTGCAAAAGGGCTGCTATGCCAATGCTTCTCCTGATTACTGAGATCTGGGTTAGAACTGAGATGCCTTTTGCCTATCTTCTATTGTAGACTGGCAGAAAAGCTAGCAAGAATTCAATTCTATTTTAGTACAATTTCTTTTGCATATATTTGTCTGTATTAAAAAGCAATATTTTATGCTTAATGGACAGAATTTTTTCTCATTAACCCTGCAGAGGTCAGTGGGATGTACAGAAACTGGGCATTAATTTTATATCATTTGCATACAGCAGTTTCATCTGGCATTTCCAGGATGCAAAACACTGTCATATGGAAATGCATTCACCAAAAGGATTTTTCACAGTACAAAATTTATTAGGAAAACATATGATATATACTTTATGATATATATGTTCCCATGTTTTAATGCATATTTTGAAAGGATTTTTCTTTTTACTCTATTTTTCTTTTAAAGTTGATTCATTGTCATTAGACAAAATCAAAGAGGTTAAGAAAAGCATGTGGCAGCCCTTTTTGTTGCTATCACCTTGTTTTATTATTTGTATTCTCAGAAGCTGTCTATTGTACTTTTATTGATCAAGGAATAGAATACTTTTAAAATCCAGGTGTTGACCACATGTTTATCAGACTTTCCATAAACAACAAAGAGTTTTTCTTTCCATATCTGCTTTCTATGTGAAAATCCAACTGAGCTTTGCAAATATGTTAATCCAGGTCTGCAAAATCTTCAAGCTCTTGATTTGATTCATGCATGCTAGCAAGGGTCAAACTGAGGGGAAATAGTAAAGCAACATTTCCTCTGAGGTGATTGTATTGCTCATGCCTTTGTAGATTGCTACCAGCATAGAATGGTGGCAGGTTTTCACTGCTGAGGATTAAAACTAATTTAATGTTTCTAAACTAAACATGTCTAGGATGCAAAGTTCAGACTCAAATCTCAGATTTATCAAATTATGTGTTCAGATACAGTGATTGGAATTTGCTTCAAATATAAAAAGTATTCAATTGTTCTCATATTTTTAAGCACTGATTTTTGAAAACACTATGAGGCTGAAAAAGACCCATACTTTTTAAAAACAGACCTCTAATTTTATACCTCTTTTTATCTCACTCCTGCTTGCCAAGGCAAAGAATTGCAGATTAAAATAATGGATTTTAGGTACCCAACAAGAGTTTTCTGCTCCTGGGGATCTCTGTTTTTGTAAAATATTATTTTATAGGTGTTCTTTATTTAATTTACAATGCTTGCATAAATATATATAATGTGCATATAAAAAGAAATTGCTGGAAAAAACTGTAAAAATATGGATTTTAAAAATATGGAATAATTGAACAAATATGGTAGAGCTTGAACTTGAGGATCCTGCATAGTTGTTTGTAATAACATCAGTTCCCAGACAGGTATTTGACAGTGAAAAGGAAGAAAAAATGAATGAAAGAATGAAAGAAAGAGAGAAAGAAAGAAATTTAAAAGATGCCCGAAATGACTGTAAAACAAGGGGATGAGGGTTTGAAAGAGTAAACCCATAACAAGAAAATTCTTGTTTCTTTGATATGTTGGCAAACTAACACCCTTACAAAAAGGCAGCATTTAGCTTTCTTTTTTTCTTTCTTTCTTGACTAAACTTTTTGGGTTTTGTGTGACATAGTAAAAATCAACTGACTGAAGAGCACATACTTACTCAATGGTTGAGATTAGTTTCTCTATATTATATTTGGTGCTTCATCATGTGTGAATGTGAGAGAAATTTATACAAATTTATCTAATTAGCACAGCAGACCTTTCAAACACTGTTAAAATTTAATTAGGATTCTTGTTAATTTGGAGTAATGTTAGTTTATTTTTCTCTCACAATTAATTTATAAAAATATTTTTCTTAGCTCTTGGTGTTTATTTCTGCAAAGAGTTCAGTAGGATTAAGGTTTCAAAAGTAATGCCTTAAGTTACTTAGATGTATGGTTTTGGGTTTTTCAAATAAGATCATTTTATGCTGACCGTTTAGATTAGGTATTTTAAAAAGTGATCATTTGTTTGGCAGCATGTCAATTTTAAGGTTTTGTTATAGATTAGTTTTTCTCTGTCTTAATAAAGAAAAAATAATTATATTTAAAATGTAGACTGCAATTCCCTATCATTCTTTTAAAAATAATACATTATGCAATAATAATATGTCTCAGCAATAATGATATGTATCATCATGAAGGATTGTTCTGATCTTAACATAAACAAACTGACATGTTTCTGAGAACTGGAAAAATTGAGGGAGTAGTGGTCATAACATCTTGATGAGTTTAGATCTTTCTTTGTTGTTTTTGGGTAGGGTCATTTCACAGGGCGTATTTTCACTTTCTGTAAACTTATTCTTTGCTGATTAAGCATAGATAGTCTCTAAAAGGTAACTTCAGAAACTACCTTTTTGGTATAGGCAACACAGAATAATTGAAGAGAAAATTGTTGCTATTCCTCATGATTTGGACTTAAACTCCAGGTTAATTGTGAGCACAGAAGTCTTTGGACTAAAAGGTAGAATTAATGTGGGTTTTCTGTGTGGTGTCATGTCATCTCTTCCAAAAAAAGTAATATTTTCTACAAATAAGCAACAGGCACATGGGCTGTTGGATCAGGTTACGTCAGTTTATGTTGTGTTACATGATATGACATGCCCTGCAGTGACCTGAGGCAATGTCAGCTTGTGTTACCTCGGTAAGGAAATACTGTTCTTTATTAAGCAAGTGAAGAGAAGGCTAATCACCTCTAGCCATGAGGAATTTCTGTGCTCTCTGTAGGTAAAAGCACTTAATGACAAGCAGTATGTTCTTTTGATTTTCTTTCAGCTACTTCTAGGCAGTCTAAACCCCATATGAATCATGTCTTACTATTATTTACTAATTGGCATGTACTTTTGAAATCTAATTTAATATGTTCCAGAGTACACACTGAAGAGAAATTCCTGTAGTGCTACAAAGACTTGTGGTACTTGGACAGTGGATAGACAATAGCACCTATTTGGTTATGGAAATGAGAGATTTTGCAAAAGGGATATTAAGTAATCAACTTAGATGGAAAGTCTTGTGTTGGGAGCCTAACTATTTATACATTTTTATGCATAGACTGGTCATTATTACTCTTCTACAGTTCTTATAAGATGCTTGCTTAAATAGTACATTATGAAAATGAGCTCTTGCTACTGCAAAGTATGATAAAACTGAGTCTATAGTGTGACCCTACCCATGACTCTATCAGGATAGATACTCTCAATAAGTCTTGAGTTATTGCATTATGGGATATTATCAAAGGAACCCATTGTACTTGGTCATTCAGTGTAATGATCTTTTATATTATTTCCTATTGATACATTCGGCATGTCAATTCACTTTTAAAAGATTTGCACAAAGAAAGTGAACACTATTACACAGGTACAGCTATCTACTGATTTTGCAGTAAATTACTGGTGCGTGGTACAGAATGTAACCTCTTGGTTATATTATGCAGTAAAAGGAATGGGTTAGAGAGGTTTTTATGCAAATTAGTAATGCTCTGTGTTGGAAGCCTAATTGTACTTTTTATTGTTGGACAAGTCAATATGCTTTAATACACATTTTATAAGCTTCTTGCTAAAATTGTATATGAAAGGGATTAGTTCCCATAGATGAAAAGCATAATCTGAACAATGAGGCCACGTAAGGAGAATGGTTGAAGTACTGATAAAGGATTTGTTAGCTTCAACACAGAATAAGTCTTATTAGGGTTATTAGTCATCACTATTTGACCCACTACAGTTCATTGTACAAGTCACATGTACTCAGTGATGGAACGAATATCAACCACTGTATTCTGGCCAGATACAATAAATAGGAATGTGTGAACTACCTTCAGAAACAACATAAATTCATTTTTCTTTAGCTATTCTTGAATGGGGAAAGCAAAACCAAAATAACTTCAAAATGAGCTATTTTATAAAAACTGTTAGGTAGCACATCTTGAAGAAGGCTAGAGAAGTTCAAGGTTCAGGTTTTGCTTGCTGTCTCAGTTGATCTAAATCTTCCTACAGACTCAGCAGTGATCATTATCACAAATAATAAAATTCAGATGTTTAAAAACTAGAGTTCAGTTCATCACAGGAAAATCTGAAGAAAATTATCTTCAAAATGGAGGTTTAACATTAGAAAAATTTCAGTTGTGTGTTTTCTTGGACAACCCCTTTTTTAACTTAAAATCCATACATAGTTTTCTTTTCTTTTTCTTTTTCTTTTTCCATAACAGCAGTGGGGACAGAGGTAGGGAAGAAAAATGGAAGTACAAGAGTCAACTTTTAACTAAGGACTTTTTCTGATATTTCTTAGCTTCAAATAATTCATTGAAGTATATTAGAATCACTGAATGATGACAGCATACAAAACAGAGACCAATGTAAAGCACAATTGTAAATCTGATGAGGCATCCGTGATTTTCACTTATGCCATTTTTCTTCCTCTTATGCTGGATCATGGAATACTAATGGAAGGGTGAACAGATTCTTAAACTTCATCTGCTTGATCAAAACAATGCCTAAAACCATGTATTTTTATATTAATATTTCTAGTTAATTCAGACTAGAGATTATGTACATTCTTCTTTCTCTGCAATACATTTATTAATTTCTACTCTTCCTGTGTAACCCAAGAGAAAGTTTTAGCTGTCAATATCAAGAATACTGTTTGAAATGGCTTTTCCTTTAAATTATTCTAACCAATCTCTCCCAGCACTGCAGTGTGTTCACTGTGTCTGTTAGGAATATATTTCTCACATAACAGTAAGTGTGGATGCTCCTTTTAGATCAAAAGAACACCTGTCCTACTTCTAGGGATGCAGTTACTCAGCATTTGCAGGTTCATATCTGCACATTTGGTCTTTGTCTCCTGGAAAGAGTCCTATCTGCGAGCCACTAGTACAAAGGAATGTTTGCCATCAAACTGCTAATTAGTTTCCCCCGTTTAAAGAGGTGTCTAGATAGACAGGCATCCTTCTATCTTGTGCCCTCTTTCTTATTTTCTCATGGTAGCCTTTCTTTTTCAAAATATTATATGCATATGTTTATTTACTTATACTTTCTAGCTAGTTTTAACTCTTGTTCTAGATTTCCAAAGCAAACCTAATTTTCACAGAATCACAGAGCCCACTGAACAGGAAGGGACCCACAAGGACCATCAAGGCCTGTTCCTGGCCGTGCACAGAACCATCCCCAAAAATCACACCATGTGCCTGAGAGCATTTTCCAAGTGCTCCTTGAACTCTGTCAGGCTGGTGCTGTGACCACTTCCCTGGAGAGCCTGTTCCAGTGCCCAAACACCCTCTGGGTGAAGAATCCTTTTCAAATATCAGCCTAAACCTCCTCTGACTCAACTTCAGGCCTTTCCCTCAGGTCCTGTCACTGGGCACCAGAGAGAAGAGATCAGTGTCTGCCCCTCCTCTATTTATGCTTTTTTGTTTTCTCATGCTAGTGTTTCCTCTCTTTTTAATTTTTTTTATTACTTTATTCGTTTATTATTTGTACTTTTTGTCTTTTTTAGCTCCTGTTTGTATTTCCAAAGAAAACCTGCTTTTCTCTGAGTCTAACAGACATACAGTCATAGTTCTGAGTCATGAGTTCATGACTCCGTTTATAGTTCATATAGTCATGAGTTCACACTCATACAGTCCTAGTTCTATGTAAAATGAAAGGCACATGGTGCCTTTCATTATTTGTGATAATGAAATTTAGAGTTCAAGACTCAAGCATTTCAGAGCAGTGATTGTACTATGTTGGGCAATATGAGATTTTGGCACAGCAGTGGATAAGATGATATCAAATTGTCTGAGAAATTGAAGGAATTCTCCACTCTTTTTAAAAATATAGATATAGAAGTCAGAAAAGCAGGTATTTTTGGGAATGAGATAGAGGAAGACAAAGGCGAAGATCAGTGAAGCTTGCTTAAGCCTTGTGCCTCTTCCTCATGGTGCAATCATTCATTTTATCCTACTTTAGCAGTTTAAAAGGCAGACATCCAGGTAAAACAAATAATCTAGGTTTCCCTAGTGGCAATTGGAAGAGTTAAGCTCTTCCAGAGTGAATTTACTAATTATTGAAACTGGAATAATTGTTTCAATATTTTAAAGAGTGCTAAATGTTATGGATCTTGAAATAGCGTCCAAAGGTGCCACAGCAGTATTTAACTTGGCTCAGTTTTTAGTGTTAACCACTATGTTTGCTTATCTGTAGCTTTTTTATATCTACATCATACAAGCAATAGTAATTTTATTTACTAATACTATGACTAAGGGGAGTAACAAAGATTTGCCCTTATTTCTTTTGTAAACAAATATTGTTTTCTATAGTTTTATTTTGCTTTCTCCAGCTTTTAGTTGAAAATTGCATTTTCAGAAAGAGCTTTTATCTGAAACTAGTATATTTTTCTGATTATAGAAAGAAAAGCCTTATAGAACAAACTGTCTATGTTGCTCTTGAGATTATTCATGTTTTGAATGTGCAGAACTTTAGACAGATTTGTGAGGAAGAAGCCTCCCATTACAGAGCACACTATTTACCACATGACAGAGAAACAGCTAGGAAGCTGGCAGGTTCCTCCACTCCTATGATGTCTGTATCTATCACAGTCTCCAGAGATGGTGATATGAGGTCTTCCTTTGGTTCTTCTCCCTTACACAGTTTAAAAAAACCTGCTTTGATGGCTTTGCCTTTAGTGAAAGGTCAGTGATTGTGCCCTTGTTTGACATAATTGATGGTGTAGTTAATTAGAATTATACTGTACTTAGAATAGCCTGTGCTTCTAAGATCTGCAGTGGAAGAGCTACCTCCTGCAGAGTTTCTGAGATCTAAAGAATGGCAGCTTCCTCAAGCACTGTTTACAAGCTCCTTTAGCATGATTGTAGCATCTACAATCTATAGCAGAAAGACTCCCTCCTGTGGATCTAATAGAATCCACAGAAGAAATGCTGTGGATTTCCTGAATCCTCATTTGTTGCAGTGTGAAGCAACTTCCTCCCAGCCATCCCAGCCCCTCCCGGGTGTGGCAATACCTTCCTCCTCCCCCTCCCCTTTGTCTCCTCCTAAGTGCTGTCAGTCAAAGCTAACATGCCAGCAGTTACACTGCCTGGTTGGCAGAAGTTCAAAAGATGCCCCTCAGTGTCAAGGTCATTGGCCTGTCCTGGGTGTCACTCTTCCCCTGAGACCCTGCCCCTCCCACCTGGTTGGTGGCTCACCTGTCCCTTCCCTCCCCTTGCCCGGGCCTTAAAACCGACTGCGAGCACGTGGTTATTTGTTCAATGGAGCAGCGTCCTGGTATTCAGATGTCCGTGACTTTGGAATAAAATCTGGATCTTAAAAGCTCTGTTGCACCCGCTCCTTTTCCTCTTCACCTCGCCTAAGGACTATCTCCCAGAGGTAAACTGAGTTCCTCCAAGCCTGGGTGGCCCAGCCGCTGCATCCAGCCAGCCAGAGATATCTCTGTGGTGAAAACCACCACAGCTGCTGTCTCCGGCCAAGCGGCGAGGGACAGAAGAGCCCAGGCACTTTCCATCCGGTAATATTGGAATCCTATTCCAATACTCATTTGCCTGTAAGAATTTGATATGGTTACAGAAATCTTTGGGTGTGATGCCATTAAATTCCATCACATATGTTCTAGGTCCACAAATAAAGGTCCATGTTATCATTGTGTTCCTTCACTTTTAAGATGGTATAACTTTTATGATGTAGGTAGGAACACCAAAAACCTCAAAATTTTATCATCTGATTAATGCACATAATGAGTCTAAGCAGAAGAAACAGAATGCTTCCTGAAACTATATTTTTCAGTAGCCACTGCTGAAAGAACCCTGGTATTAACTCTAAAAAGATCTGGCTAGAGCCCTCTACATTAAAAAAAGACATTGATATTATTACGGAAACATCAAATTCATATATAGAATATATCTGTTCCAACAGACTCACCCCTCCCCCCCACCCATTTTGCTAGAATAGTTTGCAAACCCAAATTTTAGTGTATAAAATATTTAACAGATGTCTAACATATTTCCATGCCCCCTGAACCAAAATGGTTTTGGAATTCAGAGATTTGGATTCAGAAAATATGTCTAAGCTAAAATGACTTATCAATTAATTATTTTTTCTAATATATAATGGAAGATAAAAAATCACCAAAGAGCCATTTTTTACCGTAGCATTTTTTGTTTATGTCTTCTATGAAAAGAATACAGATTTTAGATTATATTGGTATTAACTGTGGCTGACAGGACAATAACTGAGTTCCTTTCCTTTAAGGATAACAGACTTTAAAATAAAATTACTGTATCTTCTGGTATATATAAATTTCATTACTATCTATTGTAGCTTCAATGCTATTTTAACTTCAGAATCACAGATATCTTCATGCATAAAATGTATTAATTTAGGAATGAAAAAAAAAATGCAGTAGAAAGCAGAGTCTACTTTCAGTCCTTTCCTTTTGAGCAGGCTGCTTACTTAACCCAGTACAAGAAGCTAGTGTGGGTTTCGTTGCCTTGATTTAAAAAAAAAAAAAAGAGCCAACAGTTAATCAAAGAATAATGGATAGGATGTCTTCATCTGACAACATCTGTTGATCTGAAACAGGAGAATAGCCAGTGTGACAGTGAAGGTGTTCTCTACTTTTTTTCCCAAGCTGAAAAAATGGGGCATAGAGCTGTACAACCCATAGCAATGTGCATGTCTTTATAAGATGTTGTTCACCAGAGACCTGTCAACAGACTGAGCCATATTGGTTCTGGCAGTCTTTCTATTGGGACAATATTTGCCTTGAAGTACTATCTTTTCTCTTTTTCAATGTCAGCCTGAAGGCTCTTAGACAGCATATGTTCATTTCATGTCTTAGAGATATTGCTTCTGGTATTGCAAATGCATTACCACATTGAGCTTTTCTTTTGTAAAACAGATGGTACATATTAAGGTCTCTGTTTCTTAGACAATTTCTGCAACAATTGCACCGCATTCTTCACATTGACAAAAACATCAGCAACATGCAGTGAGGCACTAGATTATGTCAGAATGGTAAATGAAAGCCCATAACAGGAGGAGTTGCAAAGGTGAATCAGTCCCCTCAGAGAAATGGGGAAGGGTGTTACATTTGGTAGGCATTCAGTTAAAAATTAGTGCCTTGATCCTGTAAAGTGATTTGTTTGGGTGTAACTTAGCTTGCAAGGAGTGATGCTAATAGTGTAGGAACCACATTTGGAATAGATTTTATTTCTTGTAAGCCTGAGTTCGAAGACATGGTGAAGAACACAAAGATTTGAGAATGAGGTGAGCACAAGAAACAAGCCATGAAGCAGTCGCTGAAGGATTGTAAGAACAACGGTGAAGCAGATGTTCATGGGCCAGCAGGCTGTAGCACAGAACTGGGCCAAATTAGAAGACCATCTAAGACAGGCTGTCAAAAATCTGTGTGCACAGTGAACAGGCTATGAACAAGAAGGAAATCAGTCACAATCTCCTGGAGAGAGTGTAGATGGTACTCTGTGGTAATGTGAAGGTGCCTTTAGGCAACACTAGGGAGAATGGTCCAACTACAATTGCGGTAGAAAAGAAAGGGAATGGTAAATTGGCATCAGTAGCCTACTTTGTGGTATTGTGTCTTTGCTGCTGCAGCATCAGCCTTTTTAAAAGGGCACAATCTTAGTGACTTTAATGTAAGCTGGACTTCTTTGTCCTCATTTCAAGTATCAGATCAAATAAAGAAGAGTGGAAAGTGGGACTTGGGTAAAAATAACATTTGAGGCCAGAAGTGAGTTAGTTGGCACAACTGGATGTCAAGACACAGTCAGAAAAGTCTGACTTTGCCCTGTTATCACTGTTTCTTTTGCTAGAAGGACTGCTGAAAATACAGGACTGCTTTGCCATATTCCTGCCCCATAAAGAACAGGAATATTGGTTCTTCACATAGACAGATCACGTTCATTTGAAATCTATATGACTTTCTTCTGAGTGTGAGATTTGAAGAACCTGAGATCAAACAAAAGAGATGGTTATCAACACTTGAGCAATAGATTCCAGTGAGACATTGGTGTAGTGGGTGCTCAGTGCAAAGGCTATGTATACATGTACATGCCTTGAGGAAATAACCAAGGTTTCAGAAGTAATTGGTCCCCCCCCTTCAATTTGAAAATGCAGCTTATTTTAAGAAGTCACAACAAAGTCGTGTCATAGTGTGTCAAGACAGCAGAACCTTACAAACCACAGTGCTGTTTTGCACATTACTTTTTACAGGAGCAACAGGCCAGCTTGAAATGTCACAGATGGAGAACACCATTTTCTGAATTATAGAGGTGTTCTGAGGCTGCGTTTCCTGACTATCAGTAATGTCAATAAATAATTCAGAAGGTCAGGATTTAGGCAAGAAAGCTTTACAATGGCTTCTGTAAAGTGATAGCATTAATTGTGGCTTGTAAAAAATTGTAGAATTTCTAGTGCTACTTTGAACTGTCCAATTATGTGTGTCTCAGGAATTTGCTATTTTCTTTTCTTCAGCAACACCTACTCTCTTCCTTGTTCCTTTTTCCTGTGCTCATCCAGTCATGGGATCTTTCTTTCTGTGTTGCACTTCTACTAGTCAAAGACAAATGGGACTTCAGGTTTCAAACTTGGTACTTTCTTATTGTACAATTTTTATCATTACATATAAAGCATTAAAGGCGTCAGTTTTAATCAAAACACTCCAAATAAAAAGTGTAGCTAAGTCCTAAAAAGAAGATGGATGAACTCAAATGACTGCATATTGTATTAAAGGAATAAATAAATAAATAAAAGAGTTCAAGGCACAGTTAAAAAAAACCCTATACTTCTAAGAGACTAGAATTATATGATTATATAATATGACCATATAATATGTAATAAAATATAATTAATATATAATATAAATTATTATTATAATTATTCTTATTATTATTGTTTGGTTTTGTTGTTGTCGCTGTTGTTGTTATTGTTATTATTGTGATTATTGTATTATATATAATTATATAATATTTCCATCATTTGCTTTTTGCAGAAATAAGAACTTGTGCCCTAGGTTTTGGTGAGAACAGCTGAGTCCAGTGAAGGAAGGAGTAAGATGGATGATACTTTGCCTCTTCTTTCCCTTGGGGATCCTTTCTACCTAAATAGGTAAGGTCAAATTTGTGACCTTTGTCATATATTATCAGACTGAATGACTTACTCAATTCAGTGTTAAAGGCATTTAGAAACTATTAATTATTCTAGTGGCCCAGATTGAAATAGCTTAAAATTGCCTGACTTTAAAAGGTATTCTACACCACCAAGTATTATGGAGAATTTTAGGTGGGTTTTTTTCCTTGAAAATTAATTAAAAGTCCTATCCACAGACTTAAAACAGATCTTCAAATTCTTCTGAGTGTGTTATGAATAAAGATCACAAATGTAGATTCCTGAATCTAGATAGAGCCTGAAACAGAAGTTCTTATGCTTCCCAGTAATTACACAGAAATCTAGGTATCATCTTTAAGCTCCAGAGAGAACTTCTAAAAGACAGCATATCTTCTTGCAAAGTGGCATGAACTCAACAAACTGCTCAACAAATGAAAATGTTTTAATTGCTAAAAAAATATTGTTGTTCACACCAAAGTATAATCTGCTGGGCACTGAGAAAAAAATCCGGATACACATTTGCCTTATTGGGCAGTAGGTTTTGACATTTAATACAGGGTTTGCAAGGATTTTCAGTTTACTAGGACAGATGAATTTCCCTGGACTTATTGTGTTCCAAATTAATGATGGCACCTTGTTTTCCTACTTCGTATGCCCATTAGGGAAATGCATAATTCATTCTAAAGATGTGCACAAAGTGAGGGTTTTTGTGTTTGTGATCAGCCTTTACAAACAGGACAGAAATGACCACTTTATGTAAACAGCTAGTGAAGCAGAATGTATATTTAGTTCTTCCCACTTAATTCCAGCCTTGTTTATTCACTCTGTTATTCAACAGTTCTACAGATCACAAGAAAAACTATACAGCAGATTTAATATTCAACAAGAAGGGCAATGTTCATATTTTTGAGCTGAAAAATAATAATTATTTTTTATGATGATTCTCTGGCTTTAAAATACATGCAGATTAATAAGAGAAAAAATGTCTCATGTTGGTGGAAATCTCACAAACAGCAATTTAAGGTCTATTTTCCATGGTTAAATTAACAAGCAAGCCATTCTGGCAAATTTCCAGTTTTCAGAAATTAAAGATATTTTACTGATAAATCCTTTGTCTTTTAGCAATTCACTGTATTCACTGTGTTAATATTTTCTGATAATATTGTACAAAATTTATTTTTCTTTTGTTGTGCTTCAGCTAAACATGGGCATGAAGTGAATTCTTGTGAAAAGAAAACAAAGGTTATATTTTATGAAACCAAAAGAAATTCCTCGCATTTCACTTGGCCCTATGAGCAGAAGGTGTGAAGGAAGGGGCTGAAATGCTAGAGACATCAAATACTTTAAAAACCAGCACTTGAGTGTTTAAAAAATAGACTGTCAGCTGAAATGTTTCAATGTGAGAGAGAGAGAAGGAGAGGCTCAAAGGTGTTTAAAAGGGCTGCTGGAGAGGCTTGTATCAGGAGCAGTAATAGTGAGAAATTCATCCGTGCTGCTGATGGGGAGGGCAGTATCAGAGACTATTGAGGCGCTGAATGTGCTGGCACTGGAGCTGCAAGTGGTGACACTGGTGGCTCTGGGAGGGGTGGAGGTGACAGCTTTGTTAGCAGCCTTGTGTCTGATGAAGAGAATGTTTCTCTCAGAGGGTACCCTTCACCTTCACGTTAAAAATAGCATTTGGTAAGCTATTTATGGGGATTTGGGGGATTTTAGTTGTCCTTTGCCATGTAGGTGGCTGCTGACATTAGATTTGGCACTTTTTTTCTGAACTGTGTCATTGCAAAGCCAATGAGATGGTCTGAATTTCAATTATGCCTTTGCAACTTTCACAGACTATAGCCCCTTTCTTTCATTTGTGATTGAACTTAATGAGAAGATATGCAAGAATACCTACATTAGATACACCTATAGTAAAGAAAGGGAAGGAAAATATGAGTTTTCAAGCAGATATTGTACATTGCATCAGTGTTCATTCAAAATTGTGTTTTTCAGTGTTAATTCAAAATTGGCAGTGCTCAGGTATGCTTGAAGTGTACTTCAAGAAATCCTTCCCTTCCCTTCCCTTCCCTTCCCTTCCCTTCCCTTCCCTTCAGCAAAGCAAGTGAAAAAATTCTGGTTTGTAGAGTTTTGGGATTTGAGGGTATTTTGATATTGGATTATTATTATTAGTAGTAGTAGTAGTAATTATTATTGTGCAATATTATAATACTGTTCTCACATGTATCAATAAACATCTAAACTTGACAGAATTTTTGCTGTGATGACAGAAGTTTGTTCCAGTTTATGATACACAGCAATTCACTTCAGTACTTTTGCTCCACTGTTCTGCTGTTGTAATAGCAGGGGATGTTGAGGAAGATTTTTTCAGTAACTAACAGGTGGTTTTTTCCCTATATCAAAAAATTTCTTTGAAAAATTAGTCAAAGTACCATGTCCTTAGGAAATTTTCCAGAACATTATAAAAGCTAAATCCCAGATCTATTGTTTTAGGGATAAATATATTCAATATATTTGCAACAGTGTCAAAGTAAAATATCATGGCATTTGTTAACAAATAGTGTTTAACTGGGCAATTTTTCTGTAGCTTTAAACGTGTTTTTCAAAAATAACCAAAGCAAAACTAGGTAGCAGACATATTAATGTTCTTTAGACAGGCTCTCCCCACATTGTTGCCTTTCATCATGTAAATAAAATTATTAATATAGTTTACAAAACACAGATGTGAGGCCCTCCCCCCATAGTTCTCTTTCAGACAGGCTCTATATTTGTCTAGCAGTGTTCCAACACACACATGTGTGTGATACTGGAGTTTTGAGAGCTGCAGTGAATGGCACCATTGCAGAGGCTTGTTGGCAAACAAAAGTCTGGAGATATTTATAGTTAGTAGCATTCCAGCCTTCAAATAAATAGTTGACTAGTCTTTTCAACTCCTGGCTAAATAGCAACTGTTACGATCACTTCCAATGGGGCACAGGTATTCATAGCAGACACACATCTTGGTCTGATTTCAGTTCTTTACAGAATCCAACGAGCTGTTTCTAATTCTTGTCTGAATTTATAGCCTTTCTGCTTGGACTTCAGATTGGCTCAGGACTCAAAGCCAACTGAACACAGAATCATTAAAGCATCTTATTTTCACTAAAAACTTTTCTTTTTTATTTTTTCATTGCTAACACAGTCACTGAGAATTTCAACCTCTGGAATTTTCTCAGCTCTTTTTAACAGAGTTTCTCTAGCCTGCTCCCAAAAAGCATATGGATACAGTATATTTAGACTACTCATAGTTTTTATTCTGCATATATTCTTTTTTCTCTTTTTTTTTTTCTCATTGATCAATGCTGTGTTTTATAAAATACAGGCTGCAATTTTTTTTTTGTTTTTCAACCAAAATGATGTTTGAGAACATGGTGTTCACTGACAGGTAAGAAGTTCAACTGTGTGCAGAGTATGTTTATCAAAATTTACAAGATTACCCAAGATTTCTGGAGTGCATAGCAGTTTTCTAATCTACCTTTACAACACCAAAACCCCAGGGAAAAAATGGAGAAGTGACATTTCTCATTATAGCTACTTTTGGTAGGATGGATATTTGCGGGACATTTGGTTATATCTATTTTTTGATACCACAGGGTAAGGGCCTAAAGAAGACAAGAAAATAAAAATTTGCATTCTGCAACCTTTATGATTTCTATTTGCAAATAAGTTTAGCTCTTGCAGCTCTCCTGTTCACCTCTGGACATGAAGTACCTTGCGCCTTCTATGGCAAAACTACTGACACAGCAATATTGTGCTGTGCCTTCTGGCTGCCTAAACCTCACCCACAGCTGTCCCCTCTCTGCTCACTGCTCACCTCACATCTTGTGGTGGATGGAATGGAAATTGTGGGAAGTGAAAAATAAAATAAAATAAAATAAAATAATTAAATAAAAAAAAAATAGAAAAAATATCGTAGCTCAGAAAAAATAAAGACAGGGAAAAGATAGTCCATGGCTTTGCTGTTTTTGAATTTATTGCCTTCTGGGGATCATAAGGGTGATCACAGGTAAGAAAAAATGGAGAGGACACGGTCACTGTGCCAGAAAGTTCGCTGACAAAAAGGAAAGATAAGATTAAATTGTCTTTGAGTATATTTTCTGCTTTATTATAATTGTAGCATTTGGATCTGCACTTTTTTCATTCTTTGCTGACTGACTTTTTAATCACATTCATAATGAATTTAGAGGAAATAACCAGCACCCAAGACATTTGGACAATTAGCAGCGATTAACAGTATATCCCACTTTGTCCAAGCTTCCCATACAACTTCAGATTCTTCCTAACAATTTTGCCTGCCCAATTCTCCTTCACTCATGCTTAATTGTTGCTGTTCAGCTGGTCCTTCAGACTGCAGAACCCAATATGTTGCAGTGTCCTTTTTCACTCAGAAAACCTCATTACAGTGAATAGCAATTTCATAGAGCCAATTCAAAATGTTTCTAAGCAAACTACCTAAAAATCCTCATGTAAACATTGTATAAGTTATTCATGAATAGATCCCTAAGTCCATATCCTCCTGTTGCATATAAAAACAAAACAAAAAAAAAAAGGCACAGTGGGTGTGTCTGGAAGGTGGGGGGAGCACAGATGGGGAGGTTCATACCAGAAGATCTGGACATTTTAAGCTATTTCCAAGCTGTGGCACAGGCCCTTTGCCAGAAACGTCGGCAGTGTACTGTGATGGCTGGGGGTGTTGCCAACAGCTCTCAGAGAAGAGGTCTCAGAAACAACAGGACTCCTGTCTGCACATCTTTGCCCATATATATCTGAAGTATCAACTAAGCAAAATTTATCACAGCTGGTATACAGAGTGTTTCCAGATTCTCCTCACAGTCGTAGAGTTTCTCATATATTTCAAAAAGTGCAACTCCTTGGGAGAAGCACAATACCCTGGATCAGGTCTCTCAGCAGCTTCTGAGCATGTATATTTTGACCCACTTGTATTCAGAAACACAGGTCCCTACATACCCTCTGCACAGACTTCAGGTCTGCCTTTATCTGCTCTTTCTTCAGTGTCAATTCAGTTGTGAGCAGGCCTGCAGAAAACTGGAAAGTTACTGAACACAAAGGAAAAGAGGCCAATTACAAGTGACCTGGGGGGAGCAAAGTACGTGTCTGTCTGAAGGGTTATGGTGGAATGACTGGCATGAGTCAAGGGTAATTTTGAACTAAAACTCTGTCAGAAGGGAAAATTGTGCACCGTGGATATTAACCAAACAAACACACCGAACTCATTAGAGTATGTACGTATTTATTTTTAATTTATTCAGTTGTAGAAGAGATGAAGCTGAGATTGTAAAGTGTTCCAGGTGTAGATCTGCTTCAGAAATCTTTCAGATAGGAGCCACAACTCAGAGGTACCTGGGAAAGAAAGCCTTCAAGTTTTAAATCATTATATATAGTCAATACACTGAAAATTGAAAGAAATAAAGGCAAAAAAGAAGAAACAATAGTTAAAAAACAAAAAATTGCACCACTTACCACGGCATATTTCAAAGCATTATTAAGTGAAAACCAAAGTGTATATAAGCCATATGTGGCCAGTTGTGATTACTGATTTTTCAGCCCCGTTTGGAACATTAAAACTTCTAATATTTTTAAAAATCCATATATATGTGTTCTCATACTCCTATTTAGGATCATATATTGTATGCTATTGTCACAGCATTTTGTAGCTCTTTCTGATTTGAAAAAGAAGCAAAAGGCTATTCAGCTTTTGAAAGCTAGTAGATTATTGGATCGGTAACCATATTACAGTGGCACATAATAATTGTGATGTTACTTCCTCACAAGACTTTCCCATATTTGCAAAGCCATCTCAGGAGGCCAAGCATTTGGTGCCAGGTTTCCTAACCATGTTCTTTCCCACCACCCTAGTGAGAAAGGAATTTTATAAGTTTTTGTCCCTTCACTCAACACTCTCTTCTTCATGTCAGATATCTCAGAGGGTGGGCTCTGCACTCCTAATTCCAAAGTAGCCATGATAACTTTGAAGGTCTCAGTGAATATGTGTTAATGTTATAGGAGGTAGTTTTCCCTAGCTCCTGAAGGTCCTATTGGTTCTGCTGTATTCTGGTTTTTAGTTGAGAAGATACTACTGGGATTCCTTTCCTTACCCCCTGGCATGACTGTATGGATAAATGAATAAAACATGATTAAAAACAAGTCTGATTTCAAAGTATTTCTGTTTTCAAACTGGATGGCAGCAAGTCAAAATGAGCAAGCAAAAATCTGCCTCTGGGTACTGCTGTGGATTTAGCCAGAACTCAGTCTGGCCTCTGTAGCATTTCTTCCAGTGCAGTATTCCCAACACAGGTCAAGCAATAGTTTGCCCTTCCCCAAACTGTACTCTGCTGGCAGCCAGTTGACTTACCAAATAGACTGTAAGACAACGGCAAATCCAGATTTCTGTGGAACCAGCAGGGAAAGAAAGAGAGAGAGAAAAAGAGAAAGAAGGAAAGAAAAGAAAGAAAAGAAAGAAAAGAAAGAAAGAAGAAAGAAAGAAAGAAAGAAAGAAAGAAAGAAAGAAAGAAAGAAAGAAAGAAAGAAAGAAAGAAAGAAAGAAAGAAAGAAAGAAAGAAAGAAAAGAAAGAAAGAAAGAAAGAAAGAAAGAAAGAAAAGAAAAGGTTTCAAGCAGATCCATATCCAAGCAATAGGACCCTGAGCAACATCTTATCTTGCTGGAGAAAATGGGGAAATGATCAGATGACACTTCCTAACTTCCTTGAGAATCAATATAATGATGGATGTGTTTTCTCACAATTTTTGTCAGCTCATGCAGTAGCTTCACACGTTGCCCCCAGTATTAGAAAAAGTCTGTCCTGTTCTGGAGTCATCGTGCAGTCTCCAAAGCAGTTTACTGGTCTTGTTAGTCTGGATTTCTGGTATCCACCTGAAAGCCAGTGCAAGCAGTTTTCTAGGCTTTTAAACTTCCCCTATGGAATCCAGCAGCAACGAATAGCTGCTCTCAGGTGAAGTAAAGTGACCATCAACTCTAGGCAGAGCAACTACCTTCATTGAAAAGATGATACAGTCTCTGTCACCTTAGAAAACTTGCAACATACAAATCTGTAGAATTCTGAGGTTAAGCCAGCTTTTCTCACTGTACAGAGTTTCTGACTACACTGGTATTTTGTTCATTCATTCCCTTCCATTGAATAGTACCGTGATATGAAGCAGCATCGTTAAAATTGTTTTGATCACAAGATGGTGAAAAATATTTGACAATAATGATGATCAGAGGGAAAAACAGAAAGAGTACTCAGAGAAAAACATTAGCAAAAGTGCAAACTAGACAAACACTATGCAGCTCCAGATTCTGGGCAAGGTTTCATTGATAGAATATTATTGAAAATACCTGTTCTTCCCCTTTGAGCATACAGGTGTGTAACAGATGCAAAAGACCAGACTTTGTTTAAAAGTCAGTTTGTACACATGCAAAGTATTCCTTTCCAAAGGTACAAGGAAGACAAAGATGCCCAGATGACTGAAGCTGTGAGATTAATTTATTACATCTCTCTTTATCTCTTTTCCACTATGCCACCCAGAATAAACATTCATGGTTAGTCACTGAAAACTTATTTCAAGGACTGAAAAACATATTTATGTCTAAGTGTTTAATATTATTTGATTTTTGCTTTTTTTCAGCATAAAGGTAGTTGTCTTCTCCTTTGGAAAAATGTGATAATCATCCCTGATTGGTAGGAAGTTGGTAGGAAGATGACATATGCAGTGAACTTCTCTTTCACTGTATGAAAATCAGTATTATTTTTTTACACTGGCCAGACAGTGTTTTTCATGTGGACACATTTTATACTGACCTATTATGCATCTAGACAGGACTTTTATAGCTGCATTAAGAAAACCTGCATTTAAATGCACAGTCTTCAGTGTGAAATGATTTTTGGGGTTTTTTTAAGTCTTTATTCACACTAGCCTTTTTACGTAATTTGATATAATTTGAAATGACTAACAATGACTGATAATTATAGGGGTAAAATGTACCCTTAAAGAAAAGAACTTTGATAGGTGAAGGGTAGAATCCTACATCCAGCTGTGTTGTCCAAATTGATATTAGTTTAATAACGTGTAAACTGTGCTAGAAAAATGTAATTGTCCTGCATTACAAGGGTACTCCTTTAACTGCACAGTTTATTCAAACGTATAATCTAAATAATTGAGTACCTATGCATACAATAGAACATTGCTTCATATGCAAACACTATTAAATAGACAGTTATATCCCAAACAGATGGATAAAAAAGATGCCTGAATGTAATTGGTTTGCTTTTGATTATTTCACAGATACAAATTTACTTAAAAAATAAGTCTAGACAAGGTAGGGTTTGTTGTCAGACAAAATTCAGTGTGGGAAAGTGAAGCTGAGGGATTTGTGAGGCACTTAGGGGGCCTGTTTTTTAATCTACTTCTCACCTTGCTGTTTAATAAGGGTAATATGAGAAAAGAAGCAGAGAAACAGACTTATATCTGACCCACTCTTTATTTATTGCTTTGAAGGGGACACAAAAAAAGTTATCAGTCTTTATCATAAAGTTATGCCATATAAGTGTGCATGTGGATACATAAATCTATAAGACTGCATTGTAAATATTTAATAAAAGAAATTAAGATTGGAAAATATTAATAGGACAATCATAGTTTCAAAAGCTCTTGGTATCTTGAAAAGCACTTGAAAGTCTCAGAGTCTGCAATTGGTATTAGGTGCAATTGTGGCATTTTTTCTGGAAACTTCACACTTGCTGAAAAGCCCTACTGAAGTCAGCAGTGCTGTGTGTGTATCAGAATCTGCAGGTAGATATGGACCTCTTGGCATCCATTTCTGAAGACTGTTACTGTACAATTTCATAATTTCATGGACCACACTAAATTCTGGTTAGGTCTACTTTACTGTTTCTTAGACAAAGCCTTAGAGGAAGACTCAGACCAGTCAAATAACAGCTACAAGAAGAGACAGTAGTGAAATTTCTGCCCTACAATATTTTACTGTTTCAGAGTTATGCTGTGTATGATTATACCTATGGAATTGCATACATACATATGTGTATCCATATGTATAATATATAGATATGTATATTATGAAAAGACATCATGCATAAACTCAACATGGTTCCCTAATGGACAAGGGAAAATAAAGAGCTTTTGCTTAAGACTAATCTGAGACACTTTACTGGTGTCAGAAGAGGTTGACTATTAATCCCCAAATGATTGGCCACTGTATCTAGAAGTCATCTTGAGACAGAATTTAGGCTGCCTTCACTGGTGCCTAATTTACCCATTACTAATGTAATGTTTTAGTTCAAGTGAGAATGGGCAATTCAGACTACTTCGCATGTAGGGCTATTATGCTCTTGTTCCCTAAAGTGAAAGAAGGGAAGTAATGCCAATGCCTAAATTAGGCACCTATGCTATGTGATTTGAATACAGCCTTTAATCACTTACCAATAATTTGCATATATTGCCATTGTGGTCAAACGTCCAGATGATATTCTGTTAATAATTCCTTTTGTATCTCATATTGGTCATGATAAAATTAAGTCAAGAATAGCTAGTCTCAGTAAATCTTTTACAATGTGTCATTCATCCCCCCCCCCCCCCCCCCCAACTTTATCTCCTTTCTTTTTAATTCAGAAAAGCTCTAGATTTGGGGTTTTTTTTAAAAAAAAAACAACAACTCTTTCAGCAAATGGAAATAAAGCATTTCCACAGAATGCTGCCAACTTTGTAATAAGATTTAGTAGCTTTCCCAAGAGCTACTTGCAGTTCTAATAATAATTTTCTTTAAATGTTCCGCTTTAGAAAATGTCTTCTTTGTTACTGAAGTTTCCATATGTACATATGGACCTTTTTTTGAAAATATTCCTGGGATTTTATTACCATTAATCATTTCTGAGGGTGTATATAATTTATCTCACAAACCATCAGAATTCCCACAGGGTAAATTACTCTAGAGGTCTCTGTGCCCTCATACTGTATCAAATTGACCTGCTTCTTGTTTGCCATTTTTGTGTACTACATTGCTTATTTAACAAGAAACAGAATGATTGTGATTCTGAGAAGGTCCTTTGATAGTAGTTTTGACACTCTGCCTGAATAATGACCCTCATTATGGAGCCCATGACAGGCTCTGAAAGTACTGATTTATGAATACATCACAGGTTCAGCATTAGAGCTCCCCCTACTCACTCCTGATATAGGAGTAGATATAGATACAGTCTTCAAAAAGGGTGAAGATGAGATAATTGCATGATTATGACCATTCAAGTAATCACTTTTTCTGATTTAACAAAGCACTGTCAGTTAATTTTGATTGTCTCACAAGTTATTAGAAGCCTTTAACAAAATGTTTGTTAGGAAAATCTATTTCTTGTAGAGTTGCCAGCCATATCTTAAAGGACAGTAAGGCAGAAGTTACATATAGTCCTTTTTTTGCTAAGAAATGCTTTTCTATAGCAAACACTCATTAACAGTTGATATGATAATAGACTGTTAGAAGTAAGCTTAGCTAAGAGCTAGAAGTCTGTGTCCTAGCTAAAACAAATTATAAGACACTTTGTAAACACATTTTTGTGAGGATTCTTGTTGATTTATTGTTTCCTCCACAGCAGTTATTTAAATAAATGTAGCTAATTTAGATCGTTTGCTGCACTGTGTAATTTTGTTCTTTGTGTGATGGGGTTATATGTAAAAGCCTGAAGGAATCACATCCCCATTAATCTTTTTACAAGTGCAATAAATAAATAAAGAGACATGGTTTAATTTTGCTAGTTAGGAGATTTTAAAAGGCAGTGGTAGCACTCTGATTTCTTCCTGTTCTTGCTGTTCTCCATGTGCTTCTCTTGAAGACATAGTAAGTATTCTTACTTAGTGAGGCAATAGTTCACATTAAGAAAGTAGGGACATGGACTATTAAATACCTCCATGAAGATGAGTATTTGAAGACACGTATTAAAAGTGGTTTTTTCTCCCCTAATGCTCATTATGGAATGTGTTTGCTCCCATCTACCCTGGAACATGGTTGAGTTTCCTGCTCAGAGACTTGAAAGCTGATGTCATGTGAGAGTTCCCATGCTTGCACAGGACATAAGTGTGCCTGTGGAAAGAGCCTCCACAAGGCTGAGTGAGTCTTTGCCACCTCAGGTGTAGAGTTGGGTATCAACAATCCAGACACAATCAGAGAGAGTTCCACCCTGGGAAGAAGAGGTGGAAGCAGCACAGCGTGGATGAGGCACATGGCATGTGGCAGATTGGTTGGCAAAGGGAGGAGACCCCTCCTCTGTAACCTCAAACCCTGCCTGGGGGAGCACCTGTTCATTTGCATATAGGGATGCTAGAGCTGGAAGAGAGGAAGTGACTAATGTGAGTGTGCAGCATTAAAAATGCAGGCCAGACTATGACAGCTGCACTAACATTCTGAACTAACCCTTAAAATATAAAGATTTTCGTTAGTGGTTAATGATGTTTGGATGCATGCAAACACATGCAGGTACAGGGGCTGACAGGCTTCTATGCCTGTACCAGAAATAGATGAGGCTGCCTTCAGCTTTGTGTTTTCTAAAAGTGCCAAAAATTGGTTGGATCTGACAATCAATCCACTGGAATGAACAACAATGTAGAAGCAGCACATTATGTCATGAAACTGGGTCATCTGTGTTAACACCAGTGTCATTGCCATCTGTATGTAGAATACCTGATAAGTCCTCAGTAATCTCCTACTGTGTTTTATTCTTTGTTCACTCTGTCATTTCTATTCATGAGAGATTCTGGAAAAGGATATTTTCTTGTAAGGTATTTTTATAGTAAATTCCTTGATAAATAAAATTCAATTATGATGCTCATCTATGTCATTTATGATGTTTCATCATTATTTGGAAAACTGTTGTCAAGAAGATCTAAGAGGTTTTTTGTTGACTATCCATTTCAAGGCCATCAAATTCACAATTAATTTTTGTTAACTTAGTTTGTTTTAAGACAGTGGCTTAATATACTGCTACCTGGTTAGCCTTGTTCAAAAATTCTAGTGATTAAATATACCAAAATTTGTGTGTGTTTCAAAAGCAGTTCTGGTAAAATTTTTTTTTTTAAACTTTGAATATCCTTATCAAAGGTGTTAAAGATAATTCTTGACTTCATTGCTCCCCTACTTGGTAAAGCTCGTACCAGAGTATTGTAGTTCTGTAAAAGTATTTCAGAGCATAACAAAACCTTCTAGACTTTAATAACTATACATGACTGATCTGTCCTCTCTGGCAAGGTTAACTGTTTCTTCCAAGGAGTTAAGTGGCATATAAACTATTGTTCACACCATTTGTGCTAACAGCCTAGCATGACCTCAAATACTGTAGTGGTCATACAAGGTATCCTGTACAATACATTTATCAACAAAGGTAAAAGGACCACAGGGGCAGTGCTGACTTTAAGTGTATTAGGGATCTATAAGGATAAATGCCTAACCTCACTTCACAGCAAAAAGTAATTACTGAACTATTGTTTCTATAGTGTTAATATTTTTTCATGGTTCTTAAGAAATATAAGCTATTTAGTTCTTAGGTTGACATCTGTACTGCATTATATTTTACACAATGCATCGAGACTAAAGGGTAGAACAATCATATAACTGAGATCATTGTACTTTTACAAGAAATCATCAACAGAAATAAAGCATGGAAAAGGGAGCAGATTGAATTCAGTAGTTATTTTTAATAGATTTAAATGATCTAATTAACAATAGCCTGAACAGCAGAATTTTAGGTTTTTATTTTAAGAATTGCATGCCCCATTTACAATGTGTATAATCTTGCATATTTATTCACAGTTAATTTCTTTCCTTCCATTAGCTCTTGGGTGCAGTAGACTCCCAGTCCTTGGACTCCCCACCCAATTCTTAAGTGAATACCCTAGCTGAAAATAAGGTAAAATCTACTCAAGCAAAGAATCACCACCCTTGAAATTTTTAAGATAATTTAATTCAGGATAGGAAGAAACAAATTTATCAAAATTCTTCATTTGGAAATAACATTCTGGAAACTTCTGGAAGTTTGCCTGGGGAAAGCACTCATAGAGGCATTTATGATTTGCAGGATATTTGAAAGCAGCAATTATTCTTATAGTCTTTAATAATCAATATTATCAGAACAATAACTGTCACCTGGCAGGGATTTTTACACATTCCTTACTTCAGGAAAATGTCCTCAAAGCAGATTAAAAAATTATAATAAAAATTTTAGAAGGAAGCTAGCTAACAGGAGCTGGAGTCAAATTTTTCTCTTTTAAATTTGTGGGAAATCAAAGCAAATATTAATACATAAATGTGTTGGACTGGCTCCTAAGGATGGCCACAAATATGCTCAGAAGTCTGGAGTACCTATCCTATGAAAACAGGGTGAGAGATTTGGGGATTTTCAGCCTGGAGAAGAGAAGGCTCCATGGAGACCTTAGGGCAGCATTCCAGCACCTAAAGCATCTCCAAAAGAGGTGGAGAGGGACTTTTTACAAGGGCATGTCATTACAGAACAAGGGGAAATGCTTTAAAGGGTAGATTGGATATTGGGAAGAAGTTCCTCACTGTGAGGGAGGTGAGATACTGGAGCAGGTTGACAGGGAGGCTGTGGCTGTCCCATTCCTGGAAGTGTTCAAGGCCAGGTTGGATGGGGCTCTGAGCAATCTAGTCCAGGGGAAGGTATCCCTGTCTTTGGTAGGGGAGTTGGAAATAGCTGATCTTTAAGGACCCCTTCCAACCCAAACCATTTTATGAATAATATTAGTTCTGTTAATAATGGCTAAGAAAAATAGTCAAGGGTTTTGGTGATCCAGTTTCCAGGAGGGGTTAATACTACATGTATTAACAGGTTTGAGAAGCTCCAAACAAATAGTGTTAGGATGAATGAACATAAATCCCAAAGGGAATTGCCTGTCTCAACAGCAGGTGGTTTGTGCATTGAAAGTCATACATGGAATTTTCTGGTTTTTGCAATGTTTTATCCATTGCAGTGCTACCATGGTGCTTTTTGTAATTCATCTAAGTAACCTGATCCTGTGCATCTCTAAAAATACCTCAGGATTTCTATGGATCATTTTTTCAAAACCAAAATTTTATTTATTGCTTTTAATCATATAACTTGTTAATTTCACAAAGTTGCCCTCTTACTACTATTATATGACATATAAATACACATTCTGATATGTTCTTGCTTACATACAGACATATATATATATCTAGAGACACACACAGCTTTTATTCCAGGTACCCATTTCCCTTTTTATCTGCGCAAGACAGATCTTTTCTCTCTCTGCACACAGAATCTCCTCTGTCTTCTCCCAGGACTTGGCCTCATGTGCTAACCGTCCCCTTCTGGGAATGGATACAGTGGGATAATATCTACTCTCCTTCAAAAAAAAAAAAAAAAAAAGAAAAAAAATACTGCTACATATTTTGTGTTGGTTTTTCATGCCAATAAGAACATTTTGCTTTTTGACACGGGTATATCACAGCATTGACATCTGCCCTCAGGGTGAGGTGTCCTTTTACTACACTTACAACAGTATCAAACATTTCAAATTATTGCCAGTTTTTCCCACTTAAGTAGGAACCTTTTATATGTTTCCTATCTAACTGACATAATGACAATACAATGGCCAGATTTTTAGCCAGACTTCTGATTTTTGAATCCACCACCATGGAGGCATAACATAGTTCATTAAGACACTGAACATCTGGAGTGCAGTTTGCTCTGTTCTTTATGACATTATTGCCATGTGCCATTATGAGAAGGACATAAATTTAAACTATAAGAAGGAGAGAGATCCACTATTTTCCCATAGTCAACCTGGCATTTCTTTCTTTCTTTTTTTCCCCAGTTACTTCTTCTCTTTAAGGAAAAGGGAAAAATTTGAAATATGTTCTACAATACATAGTGAAAACAATATTGCTCAGTATTAGAATATATTTAGTTTGAGGCAGATGCTGCTTACAAGAATCCTCTTATACTCAACTATGTGCAATGATTTCTTGACCAGCGGCCCACGAAATTCAAACATGCAAGGCAAAAGTAAAATCATGGTGTACAAAAGTAAAATCCTGATATTATCTAATGTCCCTCTTAATTTGAAAGAAAACAGATGCTAAAAATACTCATATGTGGCTGATCAAAGGCCATCTACATTATTAATTATCAAAAGACACTGATATGACAATGAATATATTAAAAAACTAAAGAGAAAATCTTTATGAAATAAAATGTAGTCCTTCTCTTGGGATTACATTATTCAACTTTTTTAGGGCATAGCACAAGCTATTCTCTCTTTTCTTTGAATTCAAAAGCAGTTAAAATTGGACATTCAATGGCATTGTATGATCATCACTTCAATTGCTCATATAAGGTTCTGTCTTTCTTCTGCCTGTCCTAACATTTGAGCTACACCTCGCTGCCATGCAGAAGGTTTGTTTGGTACATGTATGCTAAACTCTAGAATATATTTGCTCAGCATTACAGTTAGTTCCTTAGAATTTCTCCTATTCAGCCTCTGCCTTGACCTTCCCATTGCCTTTTGTGTTGTAATTTTGCTGTTGGCTGCTGTAGAGTCAGACAGGCTGTTTTCCCTTCATAGATGCCATTGATGGCATCTTACAGAGAGGCACAATTAAAAAGCCTCTAAACTTTCAGATACTAAACTTTCTAAATTTTCCCAATATGCCTCTGGAGCCCTAATAATTATCTGCTGAAGAAAACTGACAGCACTCATTAAATAGGTAGGGAAATTATTTTAAGAATTTTTCTTTTCATCCACCAAAACCCATAAATAATATTTCCAAAATATTCTTTAGAAATGGATTACACAATACTGTTTTTATCATTTATTCTCTACATAACTTTTCTTCATGTACACATTATTGTTATTGACAGCAATTCTAAAGCTCTTTAAAAAAAGAAATTAAACAGTGAATCAATAAAAAATTAGCTATTTACTGTAGATTATTACTTTATCATTCTCATAATTACAATAATGGTAGCTGATGGAAATTCTATTTATGTGAATCATTTTATACTTGTTATTTATTATTATTAATGTTACCATTATTATCTTCTTACCCTTCAGTTCACAAGATGTATCTTCTCAGTGAATTTTAATTTCAATATCTTGCTATTATACTGTACATAATCCTATCAAAGACTGTCCTTCATGCAACATTTTCAGTGATATATTATCACAGAGACCATTAATGAATGAGCTTCATATCTTACTAATACTGTTTTAGATACTATTTTTATTAATTTTCTAAGCTGTAATTCTTCATACAGTACCTATGTCTGTCTTCCATTAAAGTTGTGTTTTTGATTTTAGCATGAGGATTTCAAAGGGAGGCATTAACTTTGTCTTTAAAAATACATTTCTTTTCATAGATTCTAAATGACGATATTGCAACATCTGTGCTTCTTTCTTTTAGATGTTTTTCCAAATTTATTTTCATATTTTTCACTAGTTTTATTTTTTATCAGAATCCTGTTAGGAATAAAATATTTTTTTTACAAATTATGTTTCTTATAGCATGCCATATGGATGGAAAAATATAACTGAAGATATTGCAGTTTTTCTTCTGAGTTGTGAATTATTATAATGAGAGATAAATATTTATCAGTTTCTAAGCATATGTTACAAGTGATGAAAATAACACTACATATTGTAAGTTTCTATTAACTAATTTTTCAAATAAGTGCCAAATTTATTTATAAGGGACTGCTTTTATGATCAATTTGCTCATTTTCCTGTTTTTTTTCTTTGTTCTTGTGGTTTGATGTTCAGATTACTGGAAGAAATGCCATTACACATCAGTATATGATATTCACCTCTTCAAATATTTTAAATATGATGAGTTCAGTTCACTGCACTGTCAAAGATGAAAAATAACTTTGTTTTAGAATATCAATTTAAGGGCACGATATTCTTATTGGCATTTTGAGACCTGATTTCACTCATCTCATACTGTTGTTTAATCTTTTTTGCATATATTAAAGCATTGTGATGGTATAGGATTGGTGGCCAATATTAGAAGGTCTTTAAAGCTGCAGGATGCATAGAAAATGTAAATAAGTCTTACAGACTTTCTGAAGATTATTAAATATACATGTACTTTGCAGTTTAGATTAATAGCCAAGGAAGGAAGCACCATTACCATAACATAAACCTATGATATATTTAGCAAACAGGGTGCCATCATGCATAAACAAAACATAGCCCTGTGACTATTTTGTAAATACATACACATTAATCATTGTATTGATCGTATTATATTTGCCTAATTTTTAAGTGAATCACACTATAATAAAATTCAAAATCTTAGAAAAAGTAACTTGCTTGTGTGGCATACTGCAGACAGTTGTATAAAACTTCATTTACATAGCAATGTGTAAATGTGAAAAATCTAGAAATATGCATTAAAAATTGTGTACCACTTATTTTAGCAAAGGTTTTTCCTGTGAAAAGTATAGGACTACACATGAACATGAGCAATTCTTTGGCTGTTATAGCAAACTCATAGTTATGTGAGATTCATTTTTTTTAACATTTGACTTTTTCCAATGGCACTTCTACAGCCTTTCAGGTTTAAATGTTTCTATTGATTTTTATGTCTAGATTTATTGTGCACATATAAGCATCAGACTAGAGCAGTTTGTCTCATATCTTAGGCAAAGCAATGTGATGTACAAAAGCCAGAGGATTTTACTTTAGCTAACATATAAAAGAGAAGTTGTACACTGATGGACCAGTTCATCATGGTGCTTAAGCACATGCCTAAATGTAGGCATGAGCTGCAATGTGCTTAAAGCACATCAAGTGCTTGAGTCCTGGATGAACCAAGGCTTTAATTCGGTTCATATTATTTTGGAATCCATTTTTTTATGTACTTAGTTTTCAGTATTTACCATTTGGCTAGGCATTCCTAATGGATTTCTTCTCCTCACAGCATACATAGCTCTACCCTTTGTGCTTAAGTATGACTAATTTAGCTGAAGCTTGTAAAGCTGATAAGATACAGGCATTGCATCTTTATTAAGATAGTGACTTGGCAAAGCATTGAAATGTGCGTTTTACTTCAGGAAACTGTAGAAAATCAACTCTATAGAAGTTAACAGGGTTAACATTCTTAAAGTTAAGCACATGCTTACATGTTTTGCTGGAGTGGGGCCAAGGGTACCAGTTCAGCAAAACATTTAAGTGCATGCTTACATCCCTTTGATGTTAATGGGATTTAAGCTTGAAGATTTACATATATGCTACAGGATTCGCTGAACAGAGATACAGGGATGATTTGAAGCCTCAGACTGAACCATTCAGTGTGGAGCCATCTCCTAGTGATTTCCAGCAGATGTGGGGGAAATCCCTAGAGATGTTTGGAATCTTCCCATTTTATTAATCTGGTTTTATGTGCAAATGTGCACCATCAGTCTAGATCGAATACACTTTCCCTGCGTTTCCTGCCTGGAATTCAGGTTGCTATTCTTATTATCTGTTTTTCCTCTCTGGTCATCAGGGCTTCATCCTGTCCTAAAACTGTGGTCAGAATGAGTGGAATTGCTCTCCCTTTGGAGGTACAGTCTTCCCTTGATGGACTGCAAAGGGAGCCTAAATTAGATGCAGGCATGTTAGACAGCTAAATTCAGCTGATGTAAATTGTACCCTCAGTAACTAACCTTATCTCTGGAATCCAATTTGAGTGTTATAACTTCTTTATTTTTTTCTCCAGGATACCATTAAAATTACATTTGAGACTCCACAAGGAGCTTCATAAGAAACATTACAGAGATTATCATCTACTCTGAATATACAGTGCTCATACACTCTGAATATACAGTAGTTACAGTATCTGAAACATGTTTCTGTTGTGCTCCCAAAGGAAAAATTACCATGGACAATATTTACTAAATATGTCATTTTTCAGCAAAGAAATGTTCCTTCTTCTTCTTCCCTTTTTTTTTTTTTTTCCTTAAATCTAGGAGTGTTGGTCTGAGAAAAACAGCAGCTTTCTTTTCAGTGTTTATGGAGTAAAATTATATCTGTCAGGGATGAAAATACCATAATTACGTCTTCTTATAATTTATTCATTGCTTTATGGATGTAAAGCCTTCCAAGGAATGTCACAAATCCACAAAAACTTTTTGAACGCAGCATTTAGCAACTTGATTTCTGATGTAGTTGACAGATTCAGATAAACACGTTCAGTCAGCATATACGTAGGTGGTATTTGTTCCTCCTTTCATGGGTGACACTGAGCTTTTCTGAGAGTGAGAAACAGATTTAAATTGCAGCACCAGCTTCACAGTCACTATAAACTGGGTGAAGTTATGCAGCTTCAATAGTGGGTTCTACAGTATTCTTCAATGCGAATATTGAGAATGGCTGCATATTTAGGAATTGAACTTGATGATTCTAATTGATCCTTCCAGCTTGAGATGTTCTAGGATTAGTATTAGATTCAGTATTGGTTTTGGCAATACATTACTGCATCTAACTTCAAGGTGCTCCCAAGATCCTCCCAAAGATTCATAACTCCCTTAATCTGCATTAGTTCTACTTTTCTCTGACCCTTTTGAAACTATTATTTATTGCATAAACATTGTTTAATAGGGGGAATTAATGAAGGTTGATGTTTGAACATTAAGCCACTGCTGACATTCTTCCTGTCACCTCTTTAATTCATGTTGCAGGAATTTTTCTTTCCGATTATATGTTTTGCAATTCTCATAGCAGACTTTCTTTACTATTAAAGTCTGTCTTCCATGAGGAAAAAAGAGAAAGTAACAAATTCCTTTCAATTATACCAAGCCAAAAAGGACAACTGGCATCTCATAGCTGTTTTAGCCAATAGTCAAAATTATTTTAGGAAATAGTGCATGTTCAATATAATTTAAAATCTAGACATAGAGCTTGCTGAGCGTGATCAGTTTATTGAAGAAGCTGCACCCCTTAGGAAAAGGTACATTGGAGGAGTAGCTGAGGGAACACCTTAGCTTGTATTCCAACCCTGGCCTCAGCGGGTGCCAAGGGGAAGGATCCAGCTGTTATTAAATTCCGGATCGCAGGATAACTTGGCCCCATGAAATGGTAATAATGATACAGAGCAGAGGGTGCTCAGGCTCAAGGGCTCTGCAACTTCTGTTTTGTTGTTTGCTCCTGAACACCAAAGAACCGACCAAATATCCCTTTACATCTTGATTCTGCTCCTATTAAAGGCAACATAACCCCTGTTGCCCTAAGCAGGACAGGGTCTTTATAACCAGAACCTTTTATGTATCTGATGGAATGGTGTCTTCTGTGTCAGTTCTGTTCAATGTGTTTCGTAACTTCATCTCTTTGCCTTCATGTTTGGTGCTGCGTGAAATTCAATTGTGCCAGGTGTTTCAGCAGTGCTTTACTGATGTGGTTTTCCCCTTGAAATTAATGTCTTTATAATCACACACATTTAGAGATTAAAGAGGCATTTGATGAAGTACAATGGACTAAGTTCACTTCTGGCTTTAATGTCATATTCTTACCTTAAGTACAAATATTTTATGTTGTCTTTCCTTATGTCAGTGATTTTTAATATCTCCATAAAATGACTTGTTCTATGAGTTGCACACTCATATTTGTTTTCAGTTAACTCTACTTGTATATCCCTCAGGAACAGAATTACAGTCATGGAAGCTGATGTAGTGAATTTGGTGGTTTATAAGTAGGAAATACTTAGATTTTGGGGCATGTGCAGCCTTTCATGTACAAAGTTCTCATTTTAATATACCTCAGGCTACTGGCTTTACCATTTACAGTTAATTAGGATTCTGATTTGAGTTGAAAATTCCAATACCTATATGCTTTTGTACATGCATTTCAGATCATGCTGGCTGAAGCAAATAACTGTGACTGTAGTCAATAAATGAATGTATACCACAGGGACCAACCCTTCCCCCACCCTCCTCTGACAACCTGGAAGAAAATCCTACTGTGTTCCCAGTTCACAGCAATATCATCCTGACATCACTGTGTGATAGCTAGATTTCCTTGCCTATCAGTTAACAAAATCCCAATACCATATTCTTACTCTTTGCAAAGTCTCAAAATCCCTAATGTATCCCATATTTGCTCTCACTGCATTTCACGTTCAAATTGAAGTCTTTAGATAACTGAGTTCTAATCTGCACCTGGTATATGCAACTTTTATTAGCATCAGTCCTCACTGCATAAATGTGTGGAAGGGTAAGTTAGATAACTTCCAAAATACTAACACTGGAAAGAAGCTAATAAGACATAAAATTCAGAAATTTAGAGTTTGAACTAATCGGTGAGTTTTTGTATATATTGATATTTAAAATAATGCTTGTATATATGAAAAATGAGTAATTTAATGTTATTTTACTAGAGTTTTTAAAGTTCTGATCTTTTAAATAGCTTTTTATTTCCTCTGTATTGAACTTCACTTGAACACCACAAAAAACTTTCATAAAGCCTCTTCTTTCTTAGTTTTGTCATTCTTACTTGTTGAAGAGCAAATATATTGTCAGTAAGTAACTTATGTAGCAAAAAAAAATCCCAATTAACTTCAAACATTAATCTCAGAACTTCTCAGTTAGTAGATAAATTTGAAGCTAGTCCTTAGGATGTCTGTGATTTAGTCTGAGCTGGGACCACATAGTTTGAACTTGGTACAGCAGGAGACAGCCAAGATATAACACCAGGACACACCCCAGAGAGCTCCCTATGTTTCTCGTGACTGGAGAAGGAACAGAAATGGCAGGAAAGGCAACATCTACTCCTGGAAGAGACTACTCAAAGTGAGCATTTGTCATCTCTCAGGTCCCATTCCCCATGGATGTGGCAGCGAGAGTGGCTTCAGAGTTGAGCAAAGAATACAACAGAGCTTTAGTTCTTTTTGTAGTACAACCATGCTGCCATAAATAACTGCATACTTGCTTATTCCTAAAACCAGGCTTAAAAACATTTTTTATGACAGTCAGAATTTATGATGGCACAGAATTTCTACTGGAAGAGGATTATATTTTGCACAATATATGGTAAACATATACTTCTTTTTTATCAGGACAAAAAATTCTTTCTTAAGTTCCACAGTGATAGTAGCAGCGTAATTCTACATAAGAGGTGGCATAACACCTGCACATCTACAAGTGAGGTGTTGTCATAGAGGCAGGACAAAGCATATTTTGCAGAGGAAAAAAATGGAAGATGAAAAGATGCAATGGGAATGCTGAAATTTAAAAAAAACAGCAAGTATATTTAGGAGTTTGCATCATTTTTAGCCGTGCAAATATGGATAAATGCAACTAATATGGAAACTTTATGCTGGCATGCCCTACTACAGAATAAGATGTCCATTTTGGTATATAAGATAATAGAAAATCAGTGTAATTCTATCCAGTTTATAGCAATTTATGCCTATTGAAAATTTTTAACATCAGGATGATGAAAGTGTGCAATTTCTCCTGCCGAGATTAAACTCCTACTGCTCTATACTCCATAAACCCTTAGGAAGCATTCATCTATGCCCTACAAAAACACCTGCTCAAACTGTAAACTTTTAAAATGGAATTACTCAATGAATAAACTACTTGTGGGTCTGTGTTTTTGCAGAATTACAGATTTAATATACAAGATAGAAAAGATACAGGAAGACTAGCAAGAGAACTCATGGGGATTGCCCAAGGTCTCCTGTCACATAAGTAACAGAGTAGGCAATGAAATTTAATACAGAATCTTTTCTTATGTCCCCATTAGCAAATCATGTCTACAAAGGTCAATAAAAGAGATACACACTAAAGCTATAAACAGCTGAATCAGAGCTAGATGTTCTTCTATCCAAGTGGTATTTTATATATTGGTAAATGAGTACCTTTACAGAAGCCAAGAGACCTATATCGGCTGCCTTCAAATCAGGATGGCTAGAAATGTGTTGAGACAAGTGTGAAAGACAGAAACAAAAGGAAACAAATCATATGAGCAAGCTTAAATTCCTTTTGAAAGTCAATTTACTTGGAATAAAATGTATTTTTAAAATAATCTGTTCTTTAATGGTAGAGAAAAACTACAGTAATTCCCAAAGTAACAATGGTTAAAGCCAAAGCTTGAGGTTAGAAAAGAAGGGGAGTGCAGCTACTGTTAAAGCACAATTTTTCAGTCCATGATTTTATCCCCATCTTTGCCACAAACCTATTGTGTGTTGGCAAGAATATAATTTACTTCACAATGGGTAAGTATTATTCTATACATTAAAAAAAAAAGCAGCATATAGAAGTTAAACACATTTCAAAAAGCTATTTCCAAGTGAGATTGCCTCCATTTTTGACTGTGCATCTTGAACTACCTGTTGTTCAATATTCAGAATTTGGTGTTCCAGCAGTGCCTTTTGAAGATTAACCCTTAACTTTATTGTGTCTCCATTTATTCAAAAACTAACTTGCAAAAGATGCTGCAAGTCTACTACCAAGGTCTACTACCAATGCACTTTGTGTATTCTTTCCATTTTCCAAACAGGTTTAAAAGAAAAGACTTGCTGGGGAAAAAAGTGGAAACTAAACAAAAGCCTCTGGGTTTTTTTTGAGCTTAACAAACAAATAATTTGATGCAAAATTTTCTCCCTGGCATCCCCTCCAACAAATCATTAATACAGGATGAGCCAGATAGCTTTTGCAATGCCATGTGTGCTCTCGCTGGAAGAGGCAGTGGCAATCTCAATATTTAAAACCCTGTCTCTTTTAGTTCACATATATGAAACACTCAGGATATGTTGTGATAAATAGCGGTGTGCAAAACAGGTCAGAGGAATTGTACTCTAAAATGTCCATTCCTCCCCATTAGCTATAAATAGATCCTGAGATCCCCTATTCAGATATGACCATCACCCCTTTATGTCTTTAAAATTGAGTCAAGGAAGCTCCACCACAAAGGACAGGGTCACTTACAGCTCCAGAGGACAACAAATCCTTGTATTCCTACTAAGAATACCTACAAAATTAAAATTTTTTTTTTAATTTTTATTGTTGCATATGCAACAAGTCTGGGGCACTAGATCTGTAGACTGAGAAAGAGGTCTTTGCACATGTGAGGGGTTACTGTGGGTCTCAGGGATGGCTGGCAGCCCTTGCAGGCCATGGTCATCCTGGTGTTGCACCACAGAGACACTCAGGGAAAACTTGGTCAGCTTTGGTAAGCATGTATTTCAGCAGCAACCAGGAGCAAAACTGCTGCAATTGCTGGTGTCACCAGGACATTACTCCTGCAGTTTGCAGGATAGTTTTTGGCATGTTAACGTGCTAAATTCCTTTGATCTACATTTGATACAGCAGCAACACAAAATTTACTTGCATATGGGAGAAGATGGTATATGTACCAGCTTCCCTGCAATAGACTATCCATCACCTGGAGCTTTTCCTTGTACCACAGGTTTTGAAGGGCCTTGAGTTATGCTCACCTGGAGTCTGTTGAAGATCACTCTCCAATCAGCATGACAGAAAAAGCACACAAATCTTTTCCGAAGGATTACTGGAGATATATATGTAAGGTAGTATAAGCAAATACAATGAGTGGTGGTGTGGAGCAAACATTTCTCACTGCTGGTAAGATGGGCAAAGCACAGAGGTCAGGGTGTTGGTGCTTTAAACTGACACTGCTAACTCAACAAGGAAAAGTGCCTGGAGCCCTAAATCTAATGCACTCCAGTCGCACTCAGCCAGGTCTAGTAATTCATTGAACAATTGTATGAAACTGAGGAAAACCTAGGATTTCCTGCCCTTATGACTCCTAATATTCAGAGGATCACGAAATGTTTAGGGTTGAAAGGGGGCTCTGGAGATCATGTAGTGAAACCCCCCTGCTAAAGCAGGTTCACCTAGAACAGGTTGCACAGGACCATAGTCAGGAGTGTTTTGAATCTCTCCAGAGAAGGAAGCTTCACAACCACTCTGAACAGTCTTTTACACTCTTCTGTCTCCTTCAAAGGAAAGAAGTTTTTTCCTCACATTTAGATGGAACTTCCTGCATTTCAGTTTGTGACTATTGCCATTTGCCCTGTTGCTTGGCACCACCAAAAGGAGACTGGCCCATTCTCTTGACGCCCAACTTGCAGATCCTTGTGTGCATTGATGACATCTGCGCTCTGTGTTCTCTTCTTGATGCTGAAGAGGCCCAACTCCCTCAGCCTTTCTCCATAAGAGAGATGCTCCTGTCCCCTAATCATCTTAGATGATTCATGTTTTTGGTAAAGAGGTAAGTTCTGTTTTCCAGCTTAAATGTGTTCTTGACCAATTTATACCTAATTGTTTCAGTCATACTGATTAAATAAAGTTGCCTAGGTACGTAGCAGCATGCAGAGATATGCATTAGTCATTGGTCATCATGAACTCAGTTCTCCTCTATTAACTGAGGGAATTCCAATAGGCCTAATTTCGTGCTGATTTATGCTATAGAGAGTATCCCTAAGTTACCAAGAGGGAGGAATTTTGGCAAAGACATACATCAGAAAGATCATTCTCTCTGGATTTAGCTAGCTTTCCAAAACAGCAAGCTGCTATCCCATTTTGGTTTTGTTTTTGTTTTTCTGAAAGAATTTCAGTTGTCCCTACTGGCAGATTTTTAATGGTCAACACCCCTATTAATATTGTCCCACACACCAAGCCAGTGACTATAATTATTTTGATATCATCACCACTTAGGCTAGGTTTATTCCTGTAGTACAAGATATGTGAAGTAGAAACCTCACTGTCTACAGGAATCTTTGGAATATGTTTGGTAATAATTTTTTTTCCACAACGGCATAAAGAATTTGGAAGAAGGATACCAGTATAAGTAGATATGCTCCTCCATAACAAACGTCGTTTTGTCCATTCTAATTACTTAGAGAGCTAAATTATACTACTGTTTTCTGCAATTACAAGGAAATGTTTGGTATATTGGTTGCTTTTATGAATTCAAAACAAACTGATATTTTACTTTTTTTTACTCATTATCAATTCCATAACTTCCTTCCTTGAAGGCCCACATGAAGGTGTTCATCCACACAGGAGGTAGGAGAAATAATAACAGATATACCTGAGTAATTTCTGCTGGAAGTAAGGTCAGAATTGGGTAGAGATATCTCATTGACTGTAATTCAGGAATTATCTGGAGATGGCTAATTATATAAAATGCATTGTTTCAATATATGAGACCTTATTTGAAGCCCATTACAATCAATAGAAAGATTTGGCTTTTGTTCAAGCTTTTAAACTGGAGAAAGTCTGATATATGACCCACTGTCGTATTGTCACAAAGTTATATAACTGATAATGGCCTTTTCCATTAAACTATTTCTTTGAAGAAACAATAGCTTGTTTTATTGTGATCCTTTCTCCCTGTATATATTTTTTGTTAACCAAGTGTTAATTTTATACTAAGGTCTGGATGGAAAACAGCTTTCATAAACTGCTATCCCTCATGCATTGGAAAGCCCATTGAGTAGATGATGCTTTGAGTCTTTGATCAAGGAATTGAGCTCATCTCCTTTAACCAATTAATTTCAAGTCATAGCCTCAGCAGTAGCTGCTCACATCATGTTTTTATGTGGAGCAGAATATTGCCAATAACTCGTCACAGAAATATGAGATTGCCTAAGAAAGCACATTTGTCACTGAGTGAGAGCTAAGCATCTACCACTAAAACACGAGTGTGGTTAACAGATATTAAAGCAACTAAATTAAAAGCCTCATGTTAAAGTTTAGGTCTTCTTTAAGTTACAATTGCAGTCATGTTCACATCTTCATAAAAGGAAAGTATAATTGGAGAGCAATTCTCAAATCCTAAAAGGGTAAAAAGATGTGGTTTGTTTATCATGAAAGACTGCTATTCCAACCACTAATCTTTCTGTCCTAGGAAGTGTCTTATTCTCTTTTCTGTGTTGGAAAGCTGCCTAACAAATGTATTTTCCAAGACAATGAAGGAAGCAGACCTCTATTCTTTCTTATCAATTTAATCTCTTTCATTCAGCTGACAATAATGTCCTCTTGTAGGCTAGGTCTCTTTCCACATGAATTACTAAGTGACAAGTTACTTTTGCTTTTTCCTTTGTTTTTTTTTTTCCCTACCAGAATCTTAAAATGTAATAAAAAGGATTATTGGTATACACATTGTTTTTAACTATAAGAATACCTAAAAGAGACAAAGTATTCAGGGCTCAACTATTGTAAAACTTGCAGACGCTGTAATGGCAATCATAATTATTCCTGGCATTTTATCATTCAGTACTTTCATACTCCTTTTAATTAAAAAAATCATTCAAAGTAGACTACAGAGAAATCTGGTATCTGTTGGTTTCTCTGTAACAAATTCATGTCTGAACCCTGATTAAGTCAGAAAGAATTTAAGATTTTGTCACTGAGATGAATTAATTACAAATCCTATATTGCCCTCTGCCTCAGTTTCTCCTTTTGTTATGTACCTATTGTTTTGTAAAACTGGCTTTTTCAAGCACAATTTTTATGCAGGAAAGTGTTGTCAATTTTAAAATACTGTTCAGATAAGTCATCTTGGTGAAAAAAAAAAAGTCTAACTACTGAAAACAAAATGTGGCTAAGCACATTTCATTATACCTGTTTAATAACCTTATTCTTTTCATCACTAGGAAATGTGAGAAAAAAAAAGGGAAAATAGCCCTTTACAAGCAACAAATATGTCTTTAGTATTAAAGACGTAAAATAGCATTATGACATAGAAATAAGATCATGACCTTCATAAAGGAAAACATTCTTCCCCCTCTGCCCACCACCAGTCCCCAAATCAAATCCTGATTATGCAAAACTCAAAATCTCCTTTATGTGGCAATGGAAGTGTTTTCCTTTGATTTTTGAAGTAGATTCAGAAATTACCTGGAGTGAAAAAGGTGTATCTCCCTCTAACGAGAGATAGACTCAGAAAGGACAACAGTTTTGACATTTTTAGTTAGGAATGATTTCTTGGGGAAAAAACCCCAACACTTTAGAGCAACCATAGTGCATGCAATGCCAGCTTCCTGAATTCATGGTTGTGTGTTCATCTGGCATTTTGTCTACTAGACAATGTGATAACTCTGACGAGAAGAAGAACACATTGACACTGTCCACACAAAAAGCACCACTTTTTCTGCAGAGATGTTTACCTCTGGTAGAATCAGTCCTGTCTAGATGAGGAGGAGTCCAGGCTGTTTCCATCATGGGTAACATCAGGGAGCCAAGAGATGCCCCCTTTCCCTTCCATGCCCTGAGGTAAATGTTGTTTGAAGAATAGTTTATACTTTGGTACATATTAGAAGAGCTTTGCTCTACTTATACTGGTTACACGAGGAAGAAGTTTTTATGAAGATAAAAATAAAGAAACAGTGAAATAACATAACATCATGCTGAGTCTTACAGCAAATACACAAGGACAGTGCAAGTTATCATCAGTCAGAGTCTGGGTTTTCCATTTAAATGAACTATGTTAGAAAGCATAAAGTGTTCATATTTACGTAAGTTAGTTAGCAGATTGTTGTCAGAAAAGATGAATAAGGCTTTCTAGAGGTTTCCTGAGCCATAATTCTGTTTTCTGTTTTGAGGGGGAAAGAAAAAAGTTCAAGAAGAAAGTAGATTAGTAATTTGCTCTTACTTGCCATTTGCTTGCATCAAAACCCTGGGGTATTGCCTGCCTTTTGATTCAGCTGTTCCCTTGGCATGGGAATACACTTAGACAAATAGGAAATATAATAAGAATCATGCTTCCTTATGGTATTTCCAATTGGAAATAGCACAAGGAAAAAATGCTTTATCGTTTTATTCCTAAACAGAAATAATCTAAGAAAGCTTGTTCCTCACAACATTCCCTGACTGATTAAATAGGTGATACATGTCAGGGGAACATTTTTCAATAAGCTTCACTGGGGTGGGAAGTGTTTCAGCTGTCATGGTAGCCCACTGCTCCTCTGGAGGAGTAGGTGGTACACCTGAGAAACAACCTGAATTCACATTTGAGACCAACCATACAAAGTAAAGTAAACCTAATGACCCAAGGTCTCAGGGATCTACTTCAGAAAATTGTCATGGTGCCATCAGAGAGAGTGTATTAGAGACTAGAATTGAAGAGTCAAAGAGGCAGATTTCCTGCAGCTACTGTGTCTGTAGCTATAAGTATTGTTGAAAATCACGGCTGATTCTCTTTTCACACAAGCTTTATTCTGTGTATCTATTGATCTGCTTGGTATAAGAGAAAAGCAATAGTCATTTCCCTTCCTTGAGTAAAGGAAATTTCTCAAATATATACATTCAAGATACATACCAATATAAACCAGCAAAAAAAATCATAGCATCCACATTTATAATGGGATTTAAATTCATGAAAACAGCCCAAGAGCCAGTCTAGTTTGGAAAACAATCTGCTACATTCCATTGACTCTGATAAGGGTTTGTTTTCTTTTGTTACTGATATTTGGGAACTGAGTTAGGATACTCATATTGAAAATCCTGAAATATTGATTTGCTTTATTTGCATCCATCTGCCTTTCTCTTGTCTCTGCTTCAACAGAGTCCAGATTAAAAACAGCTTGCAGTAATTGTTTTGGGAGGTGTTTACACAAGTTCTGCTAGGCAAATCAAGTAAGCCTGTTTTCAGTGTTATCCTAATGATAAAATTTGAGTTGTTCCCACTATCATTTTGAACCCCACCTTTCACTATCTCTCACTTGCTCTGGAACACGGTGAAAATCAGGGAAATGCAGAGGAAGTTGCAGGGTTCTGGGATTTTTTATTTGCTCTGGTAGAACTCAGGACATCTCCAAACCCACTCTACCTCCCTCCACTGCCACAGGGCAGAAATTAGTGGAGTTAGGTTCTACCAGACCTCCACTACAGTTCCCTGGAAACACATCTTTTCCTACATCACATGTCTTATCTTGGTATCTTTAGCAAATTAGGATAATTTTGTTTTAGATAAACAAGTGCATTATTTAACCTTCTCAGTGCTGTGAAGTAAACCTTTCCCAAACTTTTTTGTGTATCTTAACTGCTACTGTCCAGCTTCAGAAATAATTGATTGTCCTTTAACTCACAAATTTCTAGAATTCACATGAAGGGTTTTTAGATACAACATTTAAAAGAACCACCAAAATAAATAAATGAAAATAAAGGTGGCCCCAAATCCCTCCATAAAATCATCAAAATGTCATGTTTATGCATTAAAAAACATAGGAAGAATGTTTTTTAATACAAGTATATGACAAAATGCTTTATTTTTCTGCCTTATTGATTTCACAAAATTTGCGGTGCTGATTTTGACCTAGAAATACAAAACGATAAGGGGAATTGCCCCCATGTGGGGGAATTCCAATTGTGGAAATTGCCTCCATGATATTAAATGTGCTGTTGTTTGTCAAGTTTTCTGACAAGCAATACACATAATTTTGGAAAAATAAAAAGTTTGAAATTGTCTATTTCACCTCTTTCCTTTGTGTGAATGCCCACATGAACTCCAAAAAATTGTAAGCTTCACTCTTCATGTTCACAAAACTGGTTTTCACCATATCACATTGTCTACTTAAGCAGAGCCAGAGAGGCAAAATGCTGCAGATGCTCTGGGTAGAAACTCCATGGTCAGCAGTGTCTGATCCGCTATAGCTGATTTGTATCATAGACAGTGATACAAAATTACAGTGTGAGTGGTTTGCCTCTGAGAGATTTTGTTATGGAATCTTTTTGCTGGGTTAAGTTTGCCTTACTGGATACTGCATCATATTATATTTCATCACCACACAGGAGTGAAAAAACAAGGAGGGGCATTTTAAAGTTGCTTTAGAGCAGAAGGTTTTGCAATGCAGAAATAAATGCAACTGGTATCTGCCCTGCCCAGTGCTTGTCAGAATGTAAGTTCTCTGGGGGTGCACAGAAGTTATATGTTGAGGGCCAACCCTGTTGAACCTTCTGCACCTGGCAAGATGCCCCTTTGTCAGAAGTGCCAGAAACCCCATTCAGACACAGCACAAAAGAAAGGCTGTGTGATTTTTTTTATCTTATATTGCTAATAGGGTCTTGCCTTTCAAGCATCTCTGATACACTTTTTAAACAAAATTTCCAGAAGAATTTCTAGAGAAACAGATAAAGCTCAGTCTTAAGATCCTGTGTTTGCAAGCTGTGCAAATCAAAAGTTTTCTAAGGAATAGCTCTATTGTAATATGCACTGCAAGTATCAACCAGGCTCTTTAAACACTCTCAGCAGCCCCACCAGCAGGATGCCCAACCCTACTGACTGATCTTCCAGAGCAAACAGATGTTTTAAGATACTCAGATTTATTACACTTTGAAAAGCTTATTAGAAGCAAAATAAATGTTAAATTTTTACAATCCAGTATGTAATCATATACAAGTGCATTAGAACAAACTTCTCCCCTTCCACACCCAATTTCATCACTGGAATGGAAATTACAGTGTTAGCACTTAGGAGAGGGAGCTGCATCTGCATGCAATGAGAGGAAGAGATCACATAATGGTTTGTAAGGCATATCAGATTTATTCTGTGAGGTAGATAAAGGTCTTTAAAAGGTCTTACTCCACTTGTGGAATGAATTTCTTATCATGTATAAATTCTGTGTAAAACATTTCTTTTTCCAGGATGTGGTTTGTTTTCTGAGAGGGGAGAGAGAAGCTAAATATTTCCACTCCTGTATAATAGAAAATCCTCTGATTTCAAAAAGATCACACCCTGAGTGGTTAGTTAATACTGGAAACATAAAAAGGTACACTGTTCTGAAAGATCATTTCATTCCAGCTTTTCTAACCAGAAACAGAGTGAATAATTTTGCACTATAAGAATAACCAAAAAGTAGATTTTTAGAGCAGAGTAAGTGTAATTTTGGGAATCAAACTTAAAGCAAATTTTAAAATGTTATAACTCATATAAAAAAAAACAGAAACAAGCCTCAGAGGTTGTTTTGAGTTGGTTCATAACTATATTTCCTTTGCTAAAAAAATAAGTATTCTGGATTTCATTTCATATAAGTCTACAGAACACAGCAAAAGGCACACCTAATTTTTTCCAAGAAAAGTGAAGCAGATAATCTGATGAAACAGCATCAAAAGTCTTCCAAAGAGAGCTTCAGACATGAAAGTGATTTTGAAACACCAGTCCAAACAATAATGAACTCATGAAGAGGCCTTCCATTGGCTTCAGCAGGCTTTCAGAAAGGCTCAAAATGATTAATGGAACTGCTGACAGGGGGAGAGATTTAACTGGGAGTCTTGCTGCTCTGTGTCATTGCCCCTCTTCCCAGAGTGAACAGTATCCCCTCTCTTTGGGAAGTTCTCCCATGTTTGGCTCCCTTTATATCTGACCACAAAAAGAGGGGCTCTCCAGAGAGCTCCAGAAGCCATTCTCAAGTGGTAGGAATGCAGGGATCATCTCCACCATTCCAAGGAAGGTACTGGACAAAGCAGAAGTGAATGCTATAAGGCAATTAGTAAATTGTGCTGTCAAATGGAGACTGATTTCTACAGCTTCAGATTGACTATTTTTAGGTAATTAAGGCAACCAGTTGCACTTTTCACAACCAGTAGCAGACAGATTCTCCTCTTCCTTTGGTTAGTGAGAGGAAACAGTTATTTTCTTCCTGAATGTTCAAGTCCTTCAAATATATATCATCAGTCTACATTCCCCCTTTTTAAGAAAAGCTGTATGACTATTCCACAATATTGAAATGCCACATTCTATTGCAGGCCAGCAGGAAAAATAATTCTGGGATAAAATTTTCAATATTTTTATATTTTATTTGGATTATTTTGTAAATAAGGCCACACAGTTATTATTATCGCTATTATTTTTTTACTTATTTGCAGTTATGATGTTCTTTATCAAAATGTTTAGGTTCAGTCTTCTCTCATTGAAGAAACATGGCCACAAGTTTTTACAGCATTACTATACTTAGGAATTCACCTGGGTTTGTCAAAGACACAGAGATATTAGCAGATGGCTAAGCAATTGAATGATGATGTGGTCTTGGCAGCCCAGGACTTTACAACCTTCCAACTGAACTCGAACACTGTGATCTATCTAGCATAAAAATTCCAGTCTTTAGGAAATTGCAGTTAGCACAGAGCACAGCAATAGACATTTTCATCAAAGCAGGACACTGTATGTGCCAGCCCTGTCTTCTGATGGCTGTGCTGTTCATCCACTGAGTATTGCATACAGTTAAGATTGCACGCTTCTCTGCCAGGACTAATTTGAGGGCTGTACATCCTGAAAGACATTACCTGTATTTCAGGATCTCAACCATTTTCAAATATTGCTCTCCTCAGGTAAAAATACAATAGTATAAAAACAAGAGGTTTTTTGTTTGGTGCAGAGTAATCTTTTTTGTACTAGTCAAGACCACTTCAAATACTTTCATACCAGCTGCAAAACAGTTTTTCAACTTTCACTAATAGACTTACAAAGCATAAAGGGGCCTCCTTATCTGTTCTTAAAAATGCAGAAGAAAGCTGTTATGACAGTTCCTAGAAATGCTGCTTTAGGGGTTATTGGACTGCTCACACAAATCTGAGGAGAACTGAGTGCAATGGGGCTGTCCACAGAGCCAGTGCAATCAGAAATGAGGTGGCCACATTAATTCTGCCTGGATTAATCAGCCCTGCCAAGGCATCCATGCATTAGCCCATATGGAGCACTGACATGGCTCCAGCCCCTCTTTCTGGGCATCAGGTCCTTAGAGCTGGACTGGATTTCTCTCTGTTCCGCTGCCTCGCGCGATTCCAACACGCTCAGTGGTGCCCCCGTAGCAGTTTAACAAGTAGAATTATCTCTGTGTGATTCCCCTCGTGTTCTTATTCTTACCATATCCATTCAAGGTAAAAAGAAATTATATGCACAAATTATGTCAGCAAATTAGAATACCAAATACACAAACGGACCACTTATGCCCAGTAAACTGACACAACCAGAATACCAGAATACAGCAAATCCTTAACTCTCACTTTTGATTGAGATGCAAACTTTCCATTTAATGAAAAATTCCAAAGCCCCTCAAAAGTCTTCTGCCCTGGAACAAAGTCTGTATCAAGAAAAAGGGCTGTCATAAACAAAAGTATTTAATTTTCTAGGAAGTAAAAATGTTTAAAACTCTGTAGCTCATATGAAGATGTTTTGGTTGATAGTTTTCTTTTATATATTTGCAGTTACAATGAAGTAGGAATTTATGACATGAAGAAAAGGCAAAACTGTTCACAAAATGCTTTAAAACAATTGTGTGTTAGAAATATCATGTACATACTTTTGAAGTATCTGTATGCTTCATAGGAGAAATTCCTACACAAAAACTTTTCAGTTTTCCCTTGGAAAAGGACCATATAAAATAATTCTCATCTTGGTCTAGCACCAAGTTTCCACTGCTCCTTTATCCAAACAACAATATGGTGTTTGCTTACACTGTGAGTGATCTGACCAGAAGACAGACTCCCCTCCTGTGAAATTTTTAAAAATTCAGTTTGCTATACTGATTAAATTATTACCTTTTCCAGGTATTTTTTTCCTCATACCTTACTTGGAACTGCAGTTCCTAATTAGAACTGGTGAATCAGGAGATGAAGAACACTTATGGCTTACTTTATTCTTGAGTTCTTGAGTCTTGCCTTTTTCCTTGAGTATGAATTCCTCCAGTCTTCATGTAAAGCTTTAATTTTTTGTTATGTTTTTATAATGTTTTAGGCTAGATTTATAAGAATGACTAGAATTTCTCATGATTCCTAAAAATCATATCCTCTTATTTTTTTACCCAATTACCTCTAGCTTTTCCATTTTTTAAATCAGTATGACACTGGTCTGATTTCTGTAGTTATTGCTGGAATCTTGCTCTTGATTTGGCATGATTAGGAAAAGGTGCTTTATCATTATTCTTTTGATCTGATTGAAATTTTTTTTGAAACAGAAACCTTCTCTTCCAGTAACCATATTAGTAGGCTAGTTTAATAAACCCTTAAACCTCCTCATTCCTGATGTGGCAAATTGCATGGGAAGCAGATCCTGAATAAAACTTACCTAACAAAAGGAAAAAAAAAGGGTGTGTGAGTTTTTTGTTTGGTTGCTTTTTTTGTTTGTTTTGTTGGGTTTTTTTAAACGTGGATCAGTTCTATGATACATTACAGCAAATGTTTTCTTTTCTTTCCCACTCTCTCAAGACAGCCCTTGCTGGCCAGCTTATCTTGATATGCCCTGACCTATCTCATCACATCTGATGTAGGAGAGTCCTAGTGAGACATAGTGATATGATATTCAGAGGTTTCTTGTGTCAAATGAGGAGTTGGGTACTTAACTCTGAGATGCATGATATTCTGCACATCTGATTTGGGTGAGGACACGAGGGAGTGAACAGAAAATGTTAATTAGCTCCCTAATATAAAATAACAAAGAGTTACTCAAGATGGTGTCTTTGTGCAGGATTAAGGAGTTTCTGCATGGCTGGGATTCTCATGCCAGATGCAAACAGTGTGATTTGGTAACCGGGTCAGGCCTTCAGTTATAAGTGACAGACATTTTCAATTCTTTAGAAAAATAAACAGTCTTTTGTACAATAGCCTGTTGTTAGAGCAGCCATGTAAGAGGTGGGTAACCTGAGAGGAATTCTCCATTTCAAGATAACTGAACCCACATCTCCTATAAAGTCACAGTAAAATCCTCAGAGCAGGTTCTTGAACTGAAATGGCCTTAAAGATGGGGACAGTTATCTAGTGCTGTGCTCCCTCTGGGAATGGCAGCATTCGTGAACCTAGCAGAATTCCTCAAACTTAATGACTTTTTCTTGAGAAAAAAGTGGAGTTATCTGCAGCCTCTCAGATCTGATAACTGTTAGGTGGGGTGGTTTTGAAGGTCACTGTCTTAATTGTCTGAATTTGATTCAGTTGTGGGGTTTTTTTGCATCTAAGTGCTATTTTGGAGCTCATCTGGTTTCACCAGTAGAAATCCATGTTTTACCATTAGGCAAAAAACCATCATTCTCTTGATGCTTCAAAATAATTCTTTATAACAGCCTGGGCTTCTATATAATTTTGGAGTTCCTTAGTTAGAAACATCTGATAGTAGGCCCTAAGTCAGATGAAAATCACATGGATATTCATCATCTGAATTACCACACTAGATTTTGCTGTCAATAAAGAAACATTTAGTCAGCTTGTTTGTCTGCTTTCTGTATATGGCATTAAGACAACAAGAACCTACATTGTTTTCCTATTTTGTTGCATATCAAGTGATTCAGGCAGCTACTCCATAGCTACCTCTTGAAATGTTTTGCTTGAATTTATCTGAAATTTAAAGTCCATGTACAATCTGCAGCTATCATTACTAGTCCTGGAAGACTAATTTTTTAAATATAAAAATATTTTGGTTCTTCTCATGAGTTCTACAAAGTGTACAGCTCATGGGTATTGGTTTGATAACACAGGATAACCTGCTAAAAAAGGCTGATGGATTTTTCTGAGATAAACAATGTTTGAAATATGTCCAATCTTTTAAAAATATAATGTTATTGAAAAGTTCCTTGAAAAATCTATGGAAGTCGTTGGTATATTATTGTAGTGGCTCAGTAACATCACTGTTAAAAAAATGCACCTAATTTTGAGCCTAATTTTGTCAAGGTTCAATTTCAAGCTATTGGATATTATTACATTTTTGTTGGCTCTGTTGAAGAGCCATCTTATTATGAAATTTCTGTTTCCCATGTAGGTATTTAAGGACTGTGATTAATTTATCTCTTGATAAATTAAGTTAGCAGTGTCTCTTGAACCTTACACTTGAAGATATATTTTTCAATTTCATTTTCCAGGTTTTTCCCTAAAACCTCTCTAACATTCCAACAGATTTCCTTAATTTTAGAAAGCTGAACTGGACAAATATTTAAATAGTTGTGACATGCTAAAAAGTGCAACTTCTGCTTCTTAAGTTACAATATATGTAAATGAGGGTTGTATTAACTCTCTAAAGGAAAATATTGCAATGTGAATCATCCAGGATGCAGATAGAATAACACACCAATCTTCATAGTAATTTTTTCTCTTGGAGAAGTTTTTCATCCTCTAGGTATGGTCTGCATTTTTCTCATGTGTATGAATTCATATTTAGCCATTTCAAAACACATTTTTTAGTTATCTGAAAAATTAGGCAAGTTGGTTATTTCGTACAACTGACATTATCAAGGCAATGTTTCCTATTTGTTAGGGCTTAATATTATTTATTATTTAAGATTATTTATTTATCTATGCCTCCGCTTGCAACTTTAGAAGGTCTCAGGGTATTGTGAAGATAAGTCAAGTAACTTATTCAAGCTTACGTTTTTTGAAATTTTTATGGTTCTCAACCAAACTTATGTCAAGTCATTTTGCAAAGATCCATTTTCCACAGATGCTTGTGGATTAGCATTTACTGTCATTTAATATTTTTTAATCTTTCTGCACTGATTTCGTGTCTGCTATTCCATGAGTTGGTACAACGTGGAGATTTTTTTGCTCTATCTTGAGGGAATGGGTTGCCTCTTAAAAGGTCATTCAATGTACAGCTAAAGCAACTTTTCTGACTTATAACTTTCTTGCAAACTGTGAATTTGTTTTACCTCTGTTTCACCCACTCACAGGCAGTCCCATGTAAGTGGACAATGGGTAGGAAAAGCTCTCCTGCTCTGTCATTTCAAATCTCTCTGCTTTTCTCTCAGAAGGTCAATTGCAAAAGACCTCCAGTGAAATCCTCAGTCAATCATTTTAGAACAAATGTCATCTTGCTTCTTGTATCCCATATGAAACAAAGGAAGTTATGGAGACACTGGAACTAAAAACCTGCTCTCTAGGCTGGTTTTTGAAGCTCACTGTAATATCCCCTACAATGTTGAGAGCTCCATGAGACCAAAGGAAGATTGCAAATCAGTGTCTTTCCTATAAGCTGCTTCTCCAATTTGGGCTGTACATTTCACTTTTCTGTGTGTTTTGGGTTTGTTCTATAGACATCCAGTGGTAAGCTTGATTGGAAATAAAGTGAAGGGTATATATAGTTCAAATAGTTTCTATTTTATTTCAAATATCTTGGCTTTTCTTTTTTCCATTCAGTGAATAGAACAAGTTCTTTTCCTCATGGGTTTTTAGAACCAAATCTTCCAACCAGAAACTGTATCTGGCACAAACCATCCCTGCACTTTTTATATCCTTATGGTCTGGTGTATCAAGTCACTAGACAGGAGTCTGTTTCACTGAGTGCTTCTCACTTGAACGTGGATCTTATTTTGTCCTGTCTCAGGCTATTTTCTGAAGGCATATTTGCTATGGGCTGAGGAATATTAGACTGTGGCATGACATGAAAATAGAGATTGAATGGTATTACAGAACATTACTTCTTGCATAGGTAATTACAGAGACATGTAGAGATTTAGCTGAAAGACTCCTATTAGTAGCAGTAAAAACCTCATGGCTAAGTGCTTGTGCAAGGATTAGGAAGTTTGCAGATTTTCAAATTTTATTGAAGGGGTGGTAATGTAGTATCATAGAGTAAAACCATCTTTTTCTACAAAGTAGGTGTAATATAGTCAGCTTTAGAGAAAATCTCTTCCCTTTTCCCAATGGAGAATAATCACAGCATTCTGCAGTGACCTCTCTGAGCCAGGAGAAGGTATTCACCTCCTATCATTCAAGGCCAGCTACAAAGGAAGAGAAGATAAACATGAAGAAACTTCTCATGGCAGGTTCCTTCCTCCCTTAGCTTCATCAGTGAAGCGGGCAGCATGAAAGTTGGGCAGAATGAACACAAAGGTTCTTCCACATCTCAGAAGAAAAGGAAGGTGAATTGTGGCCTCAAAGTGAGATCCCACCTACACAGAAAACACATAGGAGCAAAAGAGGGGTTCTGAGATGGCATTTCATTGGGCTAAAATAAATTTTTGGAAAATAAGAGCAAATGCTCACCTTCCATGTAAATCTCCACATCCAGCTCAGGCATTGCTTCAGAGACCACAGTTACAAGCCACAAGGAGGGCCTGGAGGCAGAGTGAGAAAAAAAGGTCGCCATCCTGTCTTTGTGACAAGGTATTTCAGTGAAGGAGAAGCTCAAAATCCTGTGACCTGTGAAAGAAAGATGGGGAAATCTGTGTCTTGACAAAAAAAGCTGAAAGATCAGTGGGATTTGTGAAGTGTCATATGTGACACAGGGAGGAATGCAGAAGAATAGCACTCATTTTCAGGTAGCACAGGAGCAGTGAAGGGAGCTGAGACAAGGGCCATCGGTGTGTGTAGTGAAGAAAGGCTCAAAATGATTGGAGAGTTCCCACAGAGAAGAGACAGGACTGAGTTTAATTTGGAAATTAGGGAAGTGCACATAAACAGTGTGTAGGTGAGGTATTATAGGCAATTTTCTCATCTGTTTTGCAATTACCACTCCTGCAACACTGTCATTTGGACAAACAGCAATGTCAACTTGTTGCAGCAAAGATGTTAAAAAAGGCACAAATTAAAGGCAAATGGAAATAAAAATTTAACAATGCATAGCACAAATGGATCTTAAAGATATATTGTTTTACTTTGTGATTATGCAAAAGATTTGCACTGAAAGCCAGCAAAAATACACCATCATCTATTTCACAAGAAATACATAAAAATTACCTTTGAGCAATAACTGCTTTATTTAGATTCTATTTATTGGGTGTTAAGTTCTAACTGGGGCTTTATAATTTAATTAAATATGAAATTATTTTAATGTTCTATTCCCAAAATTGAGGAAAGCATTGGGGAAATTGATTAGAAACCAGAAAAGTAAAAAGCAATGAAGGCTCAAACATAAAAAGAGAAATTAAAGTGTCATATGAAATCTCATTTTGTTTGATATTGATTCCATTCATTCGCAAAGGACAATGTTTAAGGTATTACTAATAAAATGAGCATCTTAAAGGCTATAAAATAATGTAACATTGCAAAATTATAACAGATTTCTAAGTGTTAAAAACTCATTGGTACACTTTAAAAATACTCCATCTTTTTTTTCTCATCACAGAAATGACTGCAGTTTACATGCCAACAGAAACACTGATGGGTAAATCGAGGTTTTAGTCTGTAGCTCTGATAAGATTCCACTTTGCTTGCAACAGTAGCTGCATCAGTACTCTGCACTATAGGCAGAAATAGCTTTCTTCATCAAATGCTATATGGTTACACAAGGTTTTAAAATACAAAAATCACTATGAACTCTGCTATCCATTATATGTTACTCTCTGATTGAACTTTTAAATATCTTGAAACTTTTATTTTAATATAAATGTTATCTATATAAGAATCACATATCTTCTAAAATATTTTTAATTAATTATAAATAATATATAAATTTAAAATAATATAAAGGTAACTTTCTGTTAAAGTCACCTGAATGGAGCAAACATATTATTTCAGCTTTTATGAATACAATTGTGCTGCAAAGTGTGTGTATTTTACTTTGAAGCCCAGATTCTGTTAATTTCCCTTAGTCAGGTTGTGTCAATCCATGGAACCAACCAAAGTAGCTAGAATTTGGCCATGCATTTGGCTATACATAAAACTGAAAAGCATACCAGAAAGAACTGTGGTTTTAAGTCTACACAGTTTTGCCACATTCTCACCTTTATGAGGCATGACTTGCAGCCATGCAGAATGAAGAATGTGAGATCAGGAATCCATGGAAAAATACTTCTCAACCCATAGACCTGGGTCGAGTTGAGCACAAACATTGACATTTTAATCTGAATAATTTTTTCTAAAACAGTCTTCAAGTACAGTGAAAAACATAATGACAGAAATGTTCTGTGTGATGCCAAATGCTGTTGTTTTCAACAGTAATGGCAATATAAAAAGTGCAGGTGGCCATCTTCTTGCCCCCACCTTCTTTTTCCATATCTTTCTGTTCTTTCCTTCTCCATTTTATCACTTTAAAAAAATATATTTTTATTTATTTAAACAGTGGAAAAGCAGAGGGAAGTTTAAAACAGCGAAATAAATTAAATCTGTGAAAAGCACAGATGTTATGATGGGCTCAGAACAGTGGGTCTTACTGCACCACCATTTCTCTGAAATTCTCGGACCTATGGCCTTACTACAGAGCCATTGAAATTACCAGGAATTTGCAGAGGAGTGGACAGTGTTTAATCAGTAATAGTATCTATAGTGGTATCTTGCTTTGCCATGGGATTTGCTGCAATCACTTTTCCCCAACTTCTGTCTTCACTGCCCAGATAAGTGTCCCTCTCTCAGTCACTTCTGTTGTAGTAGGTGTGGGACTTGTGTGTGTGCAGGTGTTATATGTTAGACAGATCCTTATTCCAACAATCTATCTTTTCTTTTTTCCCTCTCACCTAGACCCATAGTCATATCACTAACATAATGCCTTCTTTTGTGCAGTGTGATGCGAAGGAATTTTCAGAGTCTGGAGTTACTTCTCAACAAGTCAGGCAAGATATTTTTGAACACTGGTATTTATTTCCCACAGCAGTGAATTATCTTTGTGGTAAGGATAATGCCATATGGTGCCATGAATTATATCTCAAAATGCATACAAATGCATGTCTTTGGTGGAAGGTCTGTTCATATTTCAGCATTTCATCAGAGTGGAACTTTGAATGATGATATCAAAGAAGAAGGAAAATCTGCGTGGACATGATTTCCAGCATTGGCCTAGCTGAATAAGAAACAAATAGCTGAACAGAAGGAAATGGTGTTGATGCTTCAGAATGACTAGGGGCCAGTTATGTGGAAAAACCCCCAAACCCTACAGTATTTCTGCCAGATGGCTGCAAGATGACTTCAAGAAAGACAGCAGTCACTGGCAACATGTCCTTGCAGCAAAGAGAGGAAAAACCCAATCGTCCCTTGTCTCTTCCTTCTGAGCATGAGTTCCAAAGAGTCCCCCCCTACCTGGCAGCCTAGATGTGAAGCTTAGTCAGATTTTTATTGCTCCCTGGTTTGCATCTCTTCCAAGGCTTCCAGCCATTTCATGGCCTAAGGAGGCAGGGCAGCTTTTGCAATCTGCTTGGAGGAATGCTGTCATCCATGGGGATCATGTTTCACCTTCCCCAAAGTGGAGGGATGCCCAGAAGGAACCAGGCCAGGCAGAGCTCTAGTTTCAGGAACTCTCCCTTTAGCATAACTAAGGGAGAGCTTCTAATGCCAAGATGCTACTGGGCTTCCTAGGGCTGAGGCACTCTCCCACTTGGCATCCTGTATTTTGGAAACAATGGCAAGAGCCTGTGCCTCTTACCATGTTTCCAGATAAGTGTTCCAGGAAGAAGTTTCTATCTATGTTCCAGTGCATGATTAAAGACATACTTTGAGCTAACACAGCACACACCAGGTTTTCTCCATCTACCAACAGCAAAAAAATCTCAGCTCCTGAGTGTTTCTCTCCTCGTTGTTTGTAATGCCTAATACATTTTTTTGTTTCTTTAGCTCTTAAACACAGTCATAAAAGGCAGGGTGAGCAGGATTGTCTCACTATTGACATAATCAGGGGATGCAATAGCTTTCACCACAACTGAATTTATCCAGAATCTATGCAACTATATAAACATTTGCTTTTTTAACATAGTAAATATGCATGTCTGAGTCCCTGAGTCCCCCCCTTTCCAGAGAGGAAAAAGTTAGTTCTTATTTTTTTCCTACTTAGGTGGCACAAGTAAACTCTTCAGTAATGTAGGCTATGTGCTCAAACAGTGGGAGTTACCTTTTGAATTGAAAGAGGCAAAAAATAATTGTGTTTTTTGATTGCCTTTTTGTCATTTACAAATTATCCAAGGATGCGGTCAAGTTTGATACACTGCTATGCCTCACTGCAGTTCTGAATTAATGTCCATGGCTAAGTAATACATCCCCAGATAACAGATTTGGAATATTGACCTCATGATGCAAACTGTTTCTGCAATACAGGACAAATTAATGCTCATCTTTTGGTTTGGTGTTTTGGTGGGTTTTAGTTTCGTTTTTTTTTTGTTTGTTTGTTTGTTTGTTTGTTTGTTCTTTATTAAATTGGAAAAAGCTATCTCCCAATTTTTTAACCTTTCAGCAATTTAATCATTAAAAAATAAAGTAATTGGCAAAATATTTTGTCAGCTTCCCAGTGGCCAAATCTTACTCTTTTGGGAACCTTTTATGCAAGCATGAAGTTCCTTCAGATTTCCAAGTCATATAAGAAAGGCTGGCTAGAAAGTAGGAATTCCTCTGCATGAAACATTTGAAATTATCTGAAAGCTTTTATCTTCTCAAAGAAATAAAATAAGATTGTTTCCCATTAAGAAAAAAAAAATAAAGAGGGAGAGAGACAGAGCAGCACAGATTAGCCAATGGGGATTTGGGCATCTGTAGATCAGATGGTGCCCTGGTCTGCCTATAGCAAAGTGGTATGATGAAAGGCTCTTTCTGTTCCAGTCCTGAAATCCTCTCCTGAAACTGAGATTCTGTCCTAGGGAAAGTTTTGACAAACAAATTAATTTCTGTGGAAAACTTTGATGTCAATGGCAAAAATTTCCTTGTAAGAAATCCTAGTGTATAGGAGCTGTACAAGAAGTTTAGCATCTATTTTAGCTTTCCTTAACCCTGGAGAAGCCTAACTGAAAGACCTGGAAGTAAGGTCCTTATCACTCTTCTGTATTCACCTTTGGATACATTGCTATCTTCTTGTTTCTCACATATCCCCTTTTTCCAAATACTTTGTTCATTTGGCATTGAAAACATAAAGTAGGACTCCCACAAAAGCCTTGAACTCCAGGACCATCCACCACCATGTCAGTTACAGCCCCAGATCAGAACTCCAGATCTATTCAGCAAAAATCATACCCAATTTCTACTCTTAAATGCTTTGTCTTATCTGGGGCCTTTGAGTGTGACCCTGCAAACCTTATACATACAAGTAGTCTCTGTTGTCCCTATATAAGTAACATTTAACTGCTTGTGCATGTAAAGGTTGCAAGGTGAGTCCCTTTGAATATCATTATCCCAAATATAATAACTGCTTTGCTGAAACTCTCATTGTCTTTCCAAAACCAACCCATATTACTCAATAGAGAATTCTGGAGGAAAAAAATTGCAACATTTTGAAAGCAGGCAGAGGTCATATGAATGCTGCCCAAGATTTTTTGATTGAGTAATGTACTTTGGAATAACTTGCTGTGATTCTTTGGCAGAACACTGTTTATTGTTCAAGAGAAATTTTTCACAGTTAATAAGATGGTCAGTTGCAGGTATTGAAAATATTTGCCCTGCCAAATACCACAAGAGTGAAAACCTTCAAGCTGGTTCAATAATGAGACAGAAATCATTCCAACAAGCTGCTTGACAGCTGCTGGAGAAATTTCCAGAATATTATATGACCCAAAATGTAACTGTTTTATTGAGTAAAAATAAACAAACAGGAAAACATTTCTGAAGAAAAATTACCAAGATATTTTGATTGTGTTATTTGCAAGGAATTGTTTGACAGAGCAAAATTACTTGATGGGTGTTGTTTTTTTAAAGAGGATACTATTGTTTATCTAGATATTTCTCTACATTCATAGACTTCCTTCCATCGGCCACATGATACCACCAGTTTTTAAGCAGATTCTCCAGTGATGTTCATGGAAAATTCTGCTTAGAAAGCTCTTGTTAATTTCTTCTGCTTTGCAAGCAGAGAGAGAGTATGAATCACAGCAGTGAAGCTGAATTTGGACAATAAAACCCAAAAAATCCACACAAATGGAACAAATACTGCTTTCAGGAACTAATATGCTTGGCCTAATAGGGATGAACATTTGGTGTTACAGAAAATGCAACTCAGCTTTTGCTGACACTGTTTACAAATGATATTCACATATCCTACCCCCATGTTCTGTAAGGCAGAAAAATGTTTTTCTGACATGGGCATATCTGGACTTTGCCTACTTCCAAGAATCTGAAATACATCTTTGCCATAAATTACTAAAGACATAGTAACACTTTCACTAAAATCTCATGTAAAAAATGCACTCAAATTCTGTAATTACTTAAGTACAAAAAATACACAGATGTCCGCACTGTTTTCATGATTTTCAGGGAATGAAAATGGCAATAAATAATTCTCTTCTTATCATGGAACATGAATAAATATCTCAGAGAACCTAAATCCAAATCTGACTTAAATTTGGAAGGACTTAGCAACAACAGCAGCAGCAGAAGTCTTGTAAAGTAAAATATACCCGGCCAAGAGTGAATAATGCATTACCCCAACAACCAATCCTCCCTTTCCAGTGAAAAGAGCAACTGGACTCTTACACAAAGCCTGAACTCACTGTTTACATCCTGAGGGTAGAAAAAAAAGACATTTAGGATACACTAGTTCCATGGATAAAGTATCTATACTTTGTAATTGTGTGTGTGTGTTACTTAATCTGTTTCCCACCCATTACCCCAGGGGAAAAAAAAAAGGACAAAAAAGTATAAAGAGGGAAAAACATTAACTACAGTGTGGTTAAAATTCAGATCAGCCGTCTACTCCACAGATCTGTTGTGTTCAGCCTACTTACTCACTGAATGTGGCTAAGATGCTCAGGAGTTTCCAGTATACCCACCCACTTGAGATAAGATTCTAAGTACTGTACTTGGGACTGCTAAATTTGCAACCAGGTTAATTGTGTACAGCATCTGGGAAGCCTCAGCGGATTCCTGCAGAGACGCTGATGTTTATTCGCGGTGCTGGGAAATCAAGTCGTTAAAATAGAAAGCAAAACCAGGGACACACACTGATGGTTCAACCCCAGTGAGTAGCCCCGGTGATAAAAGGCTCAGGAGAGGATGCCAAGGCTCGCGCGAAGTTTTATCGTAAGAGGCTTTGTGGAACCGTAGCTGCTTATTCCTCGGATCACCTCTGAGAGAGCGGCCGAGCCCCGAGCGGAGCTCCCTCGCGGGTGGCACCTCCGCGCTGCCCCCGCGCCCGCAGCCCGCCGCAAACTGGCCGTGCCGGGCGGGATGGCCGCGGCGTCCGTGTGCGGGGCTGCGGCCTGCGGCGATGCGGCCGTGCGGGGTCCGTGTGCGGGGCTGCGGCCTGCGGCGATGCGGCCGTGCGGGGTCCGTGTGCGGGGCTGCGGCCTGCGGCGATGCGGCCGTGCGGGGTTCGTGTGCGGGGTCCGTGTGCGGGGCTGCGGCCTGCGGGGATGCCCCGTGCGGGGTCCGTGTGCGGGGCTGCGGCCTGCGGGGATGCCCCGTGCGGCTCGCAGCGGCTCCCGGCCCGGGGGCAGCGGCCGGCGGCGCCTCCCGCGGCTCCCCCCGGCGGGCAAACCCCGCTCCTCGCCCTTCCCTGCCAGGGCCGGGAGCGGCCGCTGCCCGTCCGGGCTGCTTAAGGCGCGTCACGTTCGAGCCTTGCAGGTGCTCGGAAAGCGGCCGCACACAGGGTTAACAGCATCCCCGGTCGGACAGTATGTGTTTAATATGCGAGCGTATTTGATGTTCATTGACAGAGCAACAATAGGAATTATCTTGCTTTATGTACCAGTTACAAGGTTTAATATCATTATATTGCATGCAATATTAGTTTTTATTAGTCGCC
>CM077463.1:24587953-24595453 GCA_039654755.1 Calcarius lapponicus | reverse complement strand
TGGTAGATACCTTGATTCTCAGATCTGTTCTTTTATTTAGTCATAAATACTTGAACATGAGATATTCAGCCTGGAGTCTTTAAAGGCACTAACTGCCATATCACCCTTGAGCCACTGGCACTAGAATTAACCCAGATAAGTTTACAGTACAACTTCCATTGCTTATCTATTTGAAAGAGAAGTTTTTTAAAGAAACTGAGAATTATTAAACTAAGTGACATGGTGACCTTTAGGGCTTTTTTGCCTTCACCCCTCCCTGGAACGTGTAGCTGTGGGGAAGCTGTAATGTGATGTGTTGATGTAATGAAGTGTTATGTAACAATGTAATTAAATAATTACTAATTATATAAAACTTGATATTCTTCCTTGTTTTCTTGAGAGGTGAGTTAATGCTTTCCATTCTTTTTGAAACTAACTCACAAGTATGAATGACTGAATTACTTTCTCTATGTCAAAGGTATTTGGACATCACATCTGGCACAAGCAAACCCTATTTTCCCAGAGTCAAACTTTGGTTTGAGTCCATAGAAAAAATTAAGCTTTCCTTATTTGACAGAATCAGTATACGCAACTAGTAGCTGCATTATTCAAACTTGATATTCACTTTTAGATTTCAGCCTAAATGCACACATACAAGAAAAAAAAATTCCATAAAAGTGTTGATTGAGAATTTTTGGACACAAAATATGTTCTAGCAGTCCACAGCTGATTAAAAAACCCCCCAGCTGTAACTCAAATAAATCATTTTGTGGCTTGAATTGAGCATTTTTCATCCCTTTATTCAGCATGTAGCATGCAGATTAATGGATATGCTTCAGTAACTTTGACAGTACGTGTTCACTGAACAATTGGACCACCAAACAAGGGCTTCTTTAGTCTATTCTCACATCAATGAGATACTCAAAAGAGTTCCAGATTACTCCTTTCTCCAGTTCTACTCACAAGAGTTTGCCCTGAGTTATAGACATTTATCTGACATGACTGATAAGTGTGGACAATTATTCTCCCTCTCTCTAGAGATCCACGTTGGCCCCTGCAACTGTAGATCAATTGAATAATATTACAAGACACAGTGTGCATGGACAGCTAGAAGAATCAATGTAGCAAAAGAGGTTTCAAAGCTCTTCAGTCAGCTGGAAGTAGAGTGTAGAGCTGGCATTACTTTCAGTTAGGGAAGTATCCACGTTTGTCAGTACAAGCTTAGGCTTTGATTTCCATAATTGCATACATAAAACTACATTCATGCAAAGTGTATGAACAACTGCTACTGTAATTGCACACACAGGCAGATTACCTACCCACTTCTTTGCTCCTGCAGTTTCTGCATATATTTGGCAGTTATGGCCATTAGGTAGGCAGTTTTGGAAATCTGGCACACATTGCAATTATTCAAGCAGTAAGTCCTACCACTGAAGGACCAGAAGCATAATTTCATCCAGGATAATAAAAGTGCCTCTTCCTTTCTGATTCTCATCATTTGTTAACTGCAACACAAGGAGGACCAAATATGGAAGCTGACCCCACACTACAGAGGTGTTCTAAGAAGGATCTCAAAACTAAAGACAGAAAGGAGAATCTGAAGGGTTTCTTAAGCAGCCACAAGATAGCACAGAGCAACTGTCCAAACAAGAAAGCATTCATAGCATCCTGAGGGTATAATGGCACAAAACCTCTAACAATTTCCATATTGTTGGATTCTGCAGGTGTTAGATTGGACTCCTGAGGTGCTGAAAGACTTTGACACTCTATTCATCATTCTTCTGATCACTGTAAACACAAGTTGAATTTTAGGGGGTAATGCTGAGATTTGGTGCTTCCTTACCATATATAGCACAACATGAAACAGAAAACTCCTTATTGGTTTAATGCTGGAGGATGACCACTGTGTTTAAATGTAGCACAAAGGCAGAGGTTATTTGGAAGACTTATCACCTACTATCATTTCATCCTCAGGCAGTAAATTTGGAGGTGCATATTTTGTGGTGAGTGTGCTTTCATAAATATACCTGTAAAGGAGAAAAATCAGCCTGTATCCAGTGTATGATACATCTAGTCCTTTTGATACACTTGAAGTTGTTAATTTTAAATTTAAGGATTTATTGCCAATCTTCTCAAACCTTCTCTGCCTTTTTCCAAGAATTCTCAAAAATTGCTAGACGTATAGACCTCTAAGGAGCTCATCATCCCTCATATACCAGCTGAAAGTTGTTCTTTCCACAGGCACCCTGTTTGTGGAAGCTCCTTTAGTCCTGGTGAAGCTCTGTCACTCTGAAGTTTTCATCCATAGAGGGAATATAGATTTGGAACTGCCACAGTAAGATGCATGTAAGTCCTTCCTGAATGTGTATTCTAATGCTTTAGTATACTGGTATTTGCAGAAATGAATGTAATCGACTCCAAATTATAGCATAAATCATATATGCATATAGCATAGATCAATGTGAAGATTAGCAAACAGGTTCCATTAATATTGTTATTACTATTATTTTTCTTTTTTTATTATTATTACTGGTAGTCCTAGTATAAGTTGAAAGGATAAAGCATGAAGGACAGAATTTACAGGAAATCTCTGTAATGGAGAAGGTCTACATTATCTACTCTGTATGTCCTCTGGACTGTATAAACAGAGGCTGCCTCTCCTGCTTCAGGGGGCAGGGGTGGGTTCATGGGGAGCAGTGATTGTTACAGAGCCCACTACTGCCCACTACCCCATTTGGCATGGTGTGTTTTTTACTGTGGCACCTGGTAATCAAGCTGCAGCTACTTTGATTGTGTTTTCCTGTGTTTAATTAAAAAAGGTATCATACTCCATAAAATGTATTTACAGTAATCTCCAGATAGTAGAAGACATACCTCATTTTCCTTCAGGAGGATTTAAATAGAAGATAAATTCAATGAAAGGATGAGGGCTTTTAAATAAATAAATTGATGTGAGTGAACTGATATTCTCTCTTAGTTCAAAGGGACATGGTCTCTTTTCCAGCCATTGTATATTTATTTAAAAGACCTTAGATTAAAAACCTTTTATACAAATATTTGCAGAACTGAAACCAATGTCCTCAAAAGAGGAATTTTAGCAAAAAGTATTTCTAGATCACCATAGCACTTAGGAGTTTTAGCATCTTGATTCTTCATTTTTCCTACATTTCAAAGCTTCCCGCTGAGATGGGAAAAGTTTGGAGCTCTATTTTTCAGAAGTATCTAGAAACTAGAATGATAACTAGTCAAAGAACGACAGCTCAGTGCCTGAGAGCCCCAGTATATAGAATCACAGATTCCTAGAGTTGGGAGGCACCCATGAGCATCATTGCTTCCAAATCCTGCCTCCACAAAGGGCAACCTAAAAGTTAAAACACATAAAAAAATATAAACCATGAAGCCGAGCATCATTTAAACACTTTTTTAACACCAACTGGAGCCTTCAGACCATGACCAAGCTCTTCAAGAGCCTGTTCCAGTCTTTGACCACCCTCTCAGTGAAGAACTTTTTCATAATATCCACTCTAAATTTCCCCTTATGTAGCTTTAATGCATTCCATCACTGGACCCCAGAAAAAAAGAGGTGAATTCCTCCTTCTCTGCTCCCCCCTCGTGAGGAAGTTGTATTCAGCAATGAGATCACTCTGCACCCTCCTCTTCTCTGAGCTGAATAAACAAAATATCCTCATGTGCTCCTCCTAAGCCATGCCCTCTAGTCCCTTTGGCATTTTTTTGCCCTCCTTTGGGCTGATTATAATGTATCATGCTGTCCAAAACAGTGCAGAGCACTTGAGGTGAGGCTGAGCCCAGTGAGACAGCCTCTCTTTTCCAGCTGTTAAGAATGCTGTGCTTGACACACCCCAGGGTACCACATGCCCTGCTGACCCCAAGGGCATGTTCCCTCCTTTGAACTGATCATCAACCATGCAGTTTCTGTGGGATTTCAGGCACTTTAATCCTTGTCTGGATATCCAAGGATGTGGAGAAAGCCCTTGGTCTCAGCCTCAGCATCTCTCTGTCTCTGGGGGCCAGGGTGCTCATACAACTTTCCCTGTCCCATGAACCTACTGGCACCTGTCACTGTCCAGGATGAATCAGGACCAAGAGGTTTGGTAAGTAGGAATAAAAGAGAACCCTGATAATTAAGGAACCTTCATTATAACTGGCACCAGACCTTCTGGAAGAGAACAAGACTCATCAAGTTATCCTGCAGGTTGAATCTTGGAGTGTAACCATCATTCCTATATAGAGTGCTCTCAGCCCACTGTGCTGGGTGGAAAACAAGTTCCTACTGATTTTATTTCATTTTAGATTAGTTACTTAAAAGGTATTTCCAGTTCTGAATTGTAAAAAGTGAAGGTATGGTAGTACACCAAGGTCTTTAAACACAAATGTTTGAATCTTTCATGGATAGCTCTTAGGTTAATAAGCACATTCCCCTGTAATAAGAATTTCTTATGTAAGCAACGTGTGGGGAGTTAGACTGTCATCAAAATCTGTAAGTTGTGTAAAACTCTGAATGTCACTGTCCTGCATTTCCATTTGTAAAATGATTTTTCCTGGACCTTTTGTAGAAGTGTGTTCATTCACAGATTAGAGTCTAACCATATAATGTTTCTTTGCCTTGCATTCAAAAGATTCTCTTTGTTGAGGATCTTAAATGGTTAATTTCTGAAATTATTAGTTACATGGCAAATACTTTTGAGTGCAATGCAGAATCATAGTCAGAACTTCTTGCTCAAAAAATTACAAAGAAACATGTCAGTGATTCTTACGGATTGAAATATTCTCTCTTGGATCTATATCAGCATTTAGTAAACCTTTATTGTTCTGATGTGAGTACATATAAAAATGCCCAAGGCAGTCTCACATACTTTTTCCTACAAGCTATTAACATAAAAATATATCATATTCATTAATCAAATTTGTGTAGTAGAAGTTTTCATCCTTAGAGAATGACACAATGAGGCAAGGAGAAGTTAAGTGATTTATTTACAGATTTGCTGTGGGGAAGTAAAACTATAGAATTTTGAAATGTATACCCTAATTACCCATCTACTGTTCTAGATGAAAAAACCACAGCAGAAAATGAACACTTAGTACTTTGGAAAAAATACCCATCTGAACACATTCATTTACTGAATGTATCCAAGGCTGAACATGCCAATATAATTTTATAGCAAAAACCATGATATTTAAAATGTAGGAAAGAAAACATACTGGAATAGTTTTCTGCAAAAGGAAAAAAAAAAGATTTTGAACTGTTATTTCATTTCCCAGTTTTCAAAGGTTCTACATTAAATGAAAAACCTCACTCAGTATCTCCTGCATTTGCCAGTTTCTGGTGTTAATTATCTTTTGTTTGCCCTTGATAATCCTGAGGTTGGTATGCAGATAATGAAGCCTGCAGATTCATCTCAAAGTGTAAAAAACAATGGCATTGTCAATTCTGCATCACAACACTTTATAAATTATGAATGCTATCCACATTAAGGAGAATGCTAGACTTTTAAAATTACTTCCATGAATAGATTAAATTACAAGTATTATTACATTTCATTTTATTAAGTGCATCTTAGTAGTTATTAGGGCAAATGAACATGTTCTCTCAATTACATAATAACATTAGAACTAAGAATTATGCATTGACACTCCCAAATGCATTATGTGGCATTGTATATTAATCATCCCAAACAATATTTTCAGTTTATATAAAGACAATTATTACCTATTGAAAAATAACCATCTTATTGATTTATTGAAATTCAGCTCAAGGAATTGTTTTCTATGTAAAAGCTTTGATTCTTTTCCAGATAGTTTAATAATTTCTAGCTCTTCTTTTTTTCTAGAAAAAAAAGTAGGAATCTTTTAATTACTTGCTTTTATTAATCTAATTGCAATAAGACAAAGTTTATAATATATTTCATTTTAAAATATCCCGCACAAGACAATGTAGCACACATTCAGGGCACACCAGTTAATTTAAGAGAACATTTGTTATTTTTTGTTTTTTTCTTTTAGTAAATTGTAATTATTTACATTATGTGTGTCTTAAACTACATTTTAATTCTCTCAAATTCTTGTGGTCAGACATGCAGATTATCATGCTGCCTTTTATTCAAAGGAAAAAAATTCATGTAAGTAGATTAATATTGTTTAGGGCATTGCCTAAGAAGAATAAGAAAAGCACCTGACACTATCACACCAACCTGAGTGGCAACTTTTGAACTGACTGAAGTGAGAAAAGGATTCAGCCTTTGCACTGACATGTGCAGCAGCCAGGCATTTCAGACACCTGCAGAGCAATTGATAACCCCAATACATCCAGATACTTTTTCAGATCCAATTCTTATTTGGCTGCGATATACGCATTGATTACAATCCTTGTAAATTAATTTCCTTTATATAAGTTGTCTAGATAACTGTGTCCCATTGTTTCCAGTATTTCTAATACTTTGCATTAATTAGATTTGGCAATTTACTTTAACATAACTAGAAAATTTTTCAGGATGATTACTTAAGGGATAATAATTCAATCACTAAAAAGCAATTTTTACAGTGTCAGCAATTTTTCTTTAGACAAGGAAGAGTTTGTTCTCATTTATTGTATTTTTCTATTTTGATTTCAGTATGAGTTTACACACGCTGTCAATATCATTGCCAGATTTTGCTACTTTACAAAACATTGGTACATGCTGGACTAATATTTCAGGGGACAGTTACTGACTCATCAGTAAAGTAACAAAAAGAAATAATATTCTGGCATAATTAATAACAGGTACAGATTATAGACAAATCAGCTTTGTAAGTGAATTTAAATCACTCTCTATTTGTTGGTCTAAATATTAAAATGCTAACACATGCCTTCTTTATCATATGAGTCTTGAATACACCATATGATCTGCTGGATTCAGCAAGAATAGCATATAAATGTGCAATATTACTAACTCCTAGGGAATACTAAAAAGTATATTTTAATTTGGTATATTTTTGCATGTAAACTCTGTCTCAGAATTTAAATGTCCTTTGTGCTGCTTAAAAACTTTTTCCTCTCATATTCTCCTCTTATGCTTCCTACCAGCTGGGGTAGAATTTATGAATACAACACACAGAAAGCCTGTGGAAATGTCTCTAACAGTCAACATGTAGAATCAGCAAATGTTCTAATTGGTCATTTCATGGGAGTAAGTAGTCACTGTAATTAAACATTATTTATATTAGCAATGCATTGGGTAACATGAAATGACTAGGTGATCCTTCTGGCCTAATGTTATTAACTAAACAAAGTAAGCTAGACTCTTTATCTTTGTTACATTGGATTAAAAATGACTGGAACTAACACATGTGCAGTTGACAAAATAACTAGCCTTCTTAGTTCTAATTAGTACTCAATTAAATTGTATCAGCAGCAGCGTCAGACTTACAGCTACATTAAATTGTCTTTGAATCTGTCTGATTCCTTTAGTTCTCCCTTGCGCCAGTAAGGAAGTTTCAGACGTGAAAGTGTTAACAGCTGCTTTG